>BSBN01000211.1:0-600000 GCA_027924645.1 Cunninghamia lanceolata
CATTTGCTTTGTTTAGGGTTTAGGGGTTAGGGGTTAGGGGTTAGGGGTTAGGGATTAGGGACATTATTTAGGGTTGAGGGATTTAGAGAGAGAGAGACTTCTTTTGACATGCAACCATAAACTCTGAATAATGCCCCTAAACCCTAAACCCTAAACCCTGAACCATAACCCCTAACACATATAAACCCTAAATAATGCCCCTAAGCCCTAACCCCTAAACCTGAGAAACCCTAAACCCCTAAATCCTAAACCCCAAACCCCCTAAACCCTAAACACTAAACCTAAGCAATCCTAAACCTCTATCTCCCTATCTTTATCGTTCCTCTTCCTCTCAATATCTCTCCCTATGTCTCTAGCCGTGTCCCTCACTCTCCATATCCCTATGTATCTCACTCTCTATATCTCCCTATTGGTCCTCTCTCTCTAAAAACTAAACCTCTAAACCCTAAACCCTAAATAATGCTCCTAAACCTTAACCCCTAACCCCTAAACCCTAAACCTGAGAAACCATAAACCCCTATCTCCCTATCTCTATCGTCCCTCTACCTCTCAATCCTTCTCCCTATCTCTCTCGATATCTCGCTCACTCTCTATCTCCCTATCTCTCCCCTTTGTCTCCTTTATCTCTCCCTATCTGTCTCCTCTCTCTCTCTCTGTATCTAGCTATCTCCAAACCTGAGCAACCCTAAACCCCAAACCCCTAAACCCTAAATCCAAACAACTCTAAACCTAGTCTATCTCCCTATCTCTCCCTATCTCCCTATCTCTATCATCCCTCTACCTCTCAATCTCTCTCCTATGTCCCTGGCCATGTGCCTCACTCTCTATCTCCCTATCTCTCTCCACAGTCTCCTCTATATCTCCCTATCATTCCTCTCTCTCTATAAACCCTAAACCCCAAACCTCTAAACCTGAACCCTTAACCCCTAAACAATAAACCCTAAACCCTAAATAATACCCCTAAACCATAACCCCTAACCCCTAAACCTAAGAGACCCTAAACCCTAAACCCCAAACCCAAGTAACCCTAAACCTCTATCTCCCTATCTCTCCCCTCTCTCCATATCGCCTTTGTCCCTCTACCTCTCAATCTCTTTCCCTATGTCTCTGGCCATGTCCCTCACTCTCTATCTCCTTATCTCTCCCCTCGGTCTCCTCTATATCTCCCTATTGGTCCTCTATCTCTCTCTAAACCCTAAACCCTAAACCTCTAAACCTTAACCCCTAACCCCAAAATCATAAACCCTAAACCCTAAATAATACTCCTAAACCCAAGTAACCATAAATTAGGCGCTAAATCAAGCGCTAAATGTGGCGCTCAAATAGGTGCTAAATTAGGTGTTAAATTAGGTGCTAATTTTCACCTAATTTAGTGCCTACTTGTTCTGATCGGCGCAAAAAAATGCCAAAAATAGCGCCATCCCGAAAAATAGTGTCGACTTTTTCAAAAAATTGGAGAAAAATACATTAAAACACTGGGTGGAAGCAAAAAAAGGAGCTGATCACAGGGATTTGTTGTAGTGAGTTCATCGTATTTCTTCCTTTGATTTAAATCAAAATAAAATTCTACTACTAGTGCATTAGCTAATGCTTTGAGACCATTACTTTTGATAACATTTTTTTCTTCTTCTTCAACACTTCACCACCAATGGAATATAAAGCTTGACACATTCCTCATGGATAATTCAACAATGTGTAATTATCTACTCTATTGATTTGTTGCATTGAACAATAGTGTTGAATCTAGACACATATAGTGTCGAAGGGATTTCTAGCACCATCTAGATTTAGCCATATTGTGTTCTATGTGGGTACAAGGTGTAGATGTTGCAAATGTGGAATTACTCTTGGAGGCTTGGAACTAGAACTTCAAATGGTTTTACAAGAATGGAACATATTTACATGACGTTCAGTCCATTCCTCTCCTTTATCTTCTTTAGGAAATAAAAAACTTAAATTGACATTTTTCTTATTTAATTTTTTTCTCGACTTAGACTACTTACTATACAAAGGAGTTAGGTCTAAAGGCTTTTGGTGCACATGAGATAAATCAACAAGGCTTAGAGATATTTCCTTCATATTTTCTCTATGTTTTGCTTTTGTCTTGTCTCAAAGTATACTTTTTCTTTCTTTCTTTCTCAACCATGAAAATTTCAATGGCTTCTAAATGGGATTTGACTACTCTTATTTTTTTTTCCATGTAATCATTATGTTAGATCTACTTCATCTATATTTGCTTCTAATAAGATGCTCCATTATTTGCTCCATTATTTAAATAATCAAGCTGCCTTATTTCTTCCTTTTGTTTTGAAAATGAAGAAGAAGAATGTTCTAATATAAATAAATAGTCAACTCTTGTATCTAGCTCATTTGAAAAAAACATTTGTTGTTGTAGAGGCATTATGGGTGGCTATTTTCCACCTTTAATAAAGGTCTTTCTTTTGTGCTTCTATATGTATTGGGTTGACGATCTAGGTTATTTATCTTTATTGGATCCTACTCCTTGAGGCATATTGATGTTAGCCTTAGATTGGTTTTCAATTATTTTGATTTTGGGATGTGGATCCCAGGAATGGAAAGGGAAGGAATATTAACAAAAGATGAGTCATGATTTGGAGATGACGTTGAAGAATGTCATGTATCACAAGAGGTGGAATGACGAGAGGGATCACTAGAAGGGATAGAATATATAGTAAAATTTGGTTTGAGCTGGATGAGTGGGTGGTTTTTGATAAGAGAATGAGATTGATATGAAAATTTAACTTTATGTACAAGTTGACTAGAAAACTATTTAGACTTTATATTATCTTTAATAATAGGAAATCCTAAAGGATATTGTGGTGCATGCATACTTCTACCACAATCTATTAAATTTTCGAATCCATGAGGGCAACAAACACAAAATTTTGATAGGGGTACTTTACTATCTAGGGCTTTAAGGACATAACAAGCACCAATAGTACAATAAAATGACCTGATCATAAGACCTACACCATGAATTTCTATGCATAATTTAAGTGATTGTTGATATGTTCATGATCTAGAGATAATGAAAAATTTGGTTGTGTAGACGCCAAACCATCCTATTTTAAATTACCTCTAAATTGATAGATAACTACATTTTCCTAGTTTAAATGCTTATAACATCAATTTTACCAATATGACCATGAAAATGACCTTGTTTTTTCCCATATTTTGACTCTTTCTAACTAAAGATTAGGCAAAAACACCCTTCACCCATAAATGACAAATTTACTTATGAATTATGAACACTAGTTGACATCCTAACTTTAAAACTCAATTCTAGATATAAATCAAACTTTTAAACATTAGAATATTGAAATATATCATTACTATTTATATATAAAGGTTGTTCAAAAATAAAATCATGTATCAATTTTACGTCAACAACAAAAATTATTGGAACCATATTCTCCAAATATAATGTTTCCACTTCATTTTATCAATTTAAATAAAAAATATTTTCAAAAACTAACTTATTGAGGGAAGTTCAAAAAAATACTAATCTCAACTAAAGGAGTTCTTAACACTAATGTTTGGGTCATAAGAACGAGGTCTCTTGTTTGTGATCTTATAAGCGGTTTTCCGAAAGAGCTTTCATTAATTAAAAAATAACACATATGATACTAAAAATTAAAATAAAATGTGATAAAAGCCACTTTATATTTTTAAAGGAGTTCTTAACACTAATGTTTGGGTCAGAAGAACGATGGCTCTTGTTTGTGACCTTATAAGCCGGTTTTGGAAAGAGCTTTCATCAATTAAAAAATAACACATATGACCCTAAAAATTAAAATAAAATGTGATAAAAGCCAAGTTATATTTTTAAAAGTCTAGGTTGAAGTACGAAAATAAAAGCAAACCCAAAACCCTAACCCCTACAGAAAAGAGGTTGACGAATGTGGTGAAGGGACCAGTTGGGCAGCGAAGCGAGCACTTATTGAATTGCAGGTAGTTTTCCCTTCCTCCTGCTTTATTCGAAATCTGTGGGGGTTAATAACAGCCACCCTCTCTCGTAAAAAATTCTGTTTTTGGTAATCAACTATTTTGCTTTTGGCATGTGCTTGGCCATATCCGACCAGCACATACTCTTATCCTTTTACATATCTTTATTCCGCAGCAACAAAGAGTGTCATACATACCGTTTTGGTGGCAATCTCTTTGTTTTCTCTACCATTTGTGTGTATTTCTTCCTAGTATTTGCCGTGCATCATAAGTACAATATATCAACCGGTGGGAGTTCCTGACAATCAGAGCCGTGAATTATTTTTTGTTGATTTCCAGATTTTAGATTTCTGGCTACTGATTTCATTCTGAGCATTTTCCATGGTCTCCAGCCTTAGATATACTCACTGTGCATATTGGACAAATCTCTTCTCTGGCATTCTCTGCAGATACAGAGACGGAGTGCCAGAGGATACAATAGAGACATAGAGAAAGGTTGTCCAGTTTCTGCTCTTGGTTGGATATTGAATTTTGGGATTTCATTTGCCTCATAAAATAGTCGCTGCTCTTTCTTGTGCTTAATTGTAGATGTGGGCTCTCCTCTCCATTGTTTTGCTTTTGCAGTTCCAATTGTGGGGCTCTCTTTTCAGCCAGATCATGTGGAGTGGGAAACTTAGAGAAATTATGACACCTTTGCTATCCTATAGCCTTGTGATTGTTGTAATCTTTGACTGGCAATGTAAGTGGGTTCTGCCTTGGAGGACCCTATACTTGTACCAGGACAATTCTGGTACCGGTTTTGGGCCGGGTACCTCCTAGGTTTTTCTATTATCCTGGGTACTCAAGTATCACAATAAAAGCATAATAGAGAAATATTACTGGCTTTGCTACAACAGTTATAATAAAACTAAAATACAAAGGTTAGAAACACATTAAAAAAACATTTAAAAAAATAGACAACTAACTTTGGTTTTGGGCCGGGTACCTCTTGGGTTTTTCTATTATCCTGGGAACCCATGTATCATAATAAGAGCATAATAGAGAAATATTGCCGGCTTGGGTACAACAGTTATAATAAAAATAAAATATAAAGATTAGAAACACATTAAAAAACATTTAAAAAAATTTAAAAATATACAACAAACTTAATTGCAATCAGTAATACTGCATCTGTTATTAATAAACCATTTTTTAGGTTGGCTGCTCTCGATGATTTGTTATTGCAGTTGCTGAGCTTGACTATGACCATTGACTATTTTCGTATTTTGAGTAGATAATATATACATATGTGGGATATCACATGTGATGATTCATTCAATGTTCTGAATTATTAATTAGCAGTAATAGTTTGTTATTTTTGTTTGTTTTATGCATAGAACATTGTTGTTATTGTTGTTTTTGCCTATAATTTTAATATTTATTTTATTTTTTGTGTGGACATACCCAACCTATAACATTTGTGGTCCTAGGGAAGGGCAATCTGTAATATCCCTTACAAGATCTGCCCTAAAATTCTGGAATTAATTTTCTGATTTCTGCCCTGGATTTCTGCACTTTGGAATTCTGCTTCAAACCCTAGAATTCTGATTTATTTTGTCTGATTACAAACAAGGATGGACAACAAACATACATATCCAAAATTCTCAAATAATGTGCCAATAATGAACCCTTATGATAATATCTTCAATCATGAACTCATCTACAATATATGAACATCCAAATGCAAACAAAATGGGAAACAAATCGAATTTCTGATTATATCAAACTGCTGCTACAAATCAGAATAATCTGAGTTTGCAATTACATCAAATACATAGGCTAAACATGCCCAAATATAGGTCAGAAATCTGCCTTTACAAATCAGACCTAATTATAGGTTGTACATACCACAAATGATGAACAATGATGCTCCACAAACCCTCCAAAATGATGGCACTTGGGCTGCTGCTAGGGTTAGGGTTTAGTAACCCTCAACAATGGTGAAACCACCTCTAAAGGCCAAGTCGCCCTTCTCTAGATGTGGCTCTCCAACTAGGGCAAGCCCTAATGCAATGTGCACACAAAAATGCCACAATAATGATCCTCCAAGGTGGCGCTCAAGTCCTGTTAAACCCTAGTGCCAAATGAACACAAAATGCCAGAAGAAAACCTCCTCCAATGCTGATCCCAAAATATGAATATGCAATCGAGCTCTTCTCTTCCAAAAGTCACCAATGAAGCACAAATATGAACTCCATATGAGTCCACCTCCAAGATGTGATTGGGTTTTCGTCCAATCCACCTATATTCCTAAGGGTTTTCGTCCTTGGAATATGCTGCTCCAAAAGTTGCAGTCAAAGAGATAAATCTCTAAAAGAAATGATATGAATGAATGATGATCAAATGACCTCCAAACAACTTATATTTATACACGATTTTCCTTTTCTCCTCAAGTTGGCCGACATCCTAGGATGTTTTCTTTTTATTTTCTTTTATCTCTTTCTCTCTAGGCCGACCTCCCTTTGGGTGCCAAGATTAGAGGAATATCATTATTTTATTTCTTATTATTTTTCACTTTCCATCATCCAAGTGGGCGAACCATTTAGGCACATGATACACCATATTTTCGACCTCAAATCAAGTCATCCTCCTCAAGGAAAAATATCATAAATTATTCTTTATTTTTCCAAAGCCATTTTCCATTTATTTTCCTCTTTTTTCCTTCTCCTCCTTGGTCGCTCCACATTAGGGCAAATTATTTTATTAGTGTTGACTTCATCAAAATTCCCACAAAAATATGCCAAGTCATCTTCTACAATCATTTTGCCCTACAAAATTGTCTAAGTGTGAAATCTCGCCAATCAGGTCATTCTCTGAGCTCTCCGGCTTAGCCTACGGGAATAGGGTAGGCTAGCCAACTCCACTAGGTGATCACTCTGAAAATGGGGACATTACAGTCCTCTCTTCCCTGAACCGCTTGCCCACAAGCAATTGCAAACCTAGATACCGCAAAACATCCTCAAGTGGCAAGACTATCCATCCAATCCAGTGCTCTGTGATCACTCTACTCCTCAACCTATGGCTACATCTCCCAAAGAGAATATGAAGAATGTTATGCAACATGAGCTCCGATGGCTAGCAATGAGACAAAACTAGCCATACACACTCAAGCCCAAATTGGCTCCATTCCCCAAATTCTGCTCCTCCACCATGCATTCTGCCCGAGTAGCTAAAGGAACAAGAATGCCAAATCATCAACTACAAGTGCCAACAACTCCCTTCCTCCGAAGGCTTCACTGTCCATGAGTGCTAAGTCTATCAAAGACAAAACACTATACAAAACCAAAGCCTTGAAGAGTGCCGTGCCCATCAACAAGTGACAAATGATATGATCTCTAAAGCACGACCACCTGTACCAAATACACATCACCAAGCCAAGAGTTGTGAAGCAACTCACCAATATCCTTGTGAAAGAGTGTACCAATCATACCAATACCTGGATCCCAAATCTTCATACTATCTGTAATATCCCAAACGGATATTGCCCTAAAATTCTGAAATTAAAACCTTGAATTCTGCCCTAAATTTCTGCACTTTTGATTTCTGCTCAAACCCTAGAATTCTGATTTTATTTTTTGATTTTAAACATTTAATCACAGCAGACAAATCCATATTCAAACATGACCAAATAATGAAGGCAAATGATGCTATACAATGACATTCATATCACCCATGAATTACACCATGAAATACACGATTTAGACCCATCAGATAACATGCATAAGTCTGATTTTTTGAGTGGAAGTCTGCTGCTATAAATCAGAATATTAAAGTATGATTTTTACATTCAAATCAAGGGCTCCACATGACACAAATGCCCGGAAAGCTGCTGAATAAATCAGAACCTAATACATAGGTTATACATACCAAAAATTGATAAAACGATGATCCTCAAACCTCCGAAATGATGGCGGTAAGTCTGCTGCTAGGGTTTAGGGATTTGAAACCCTAATCAATGAAGAAGTGGCCTCCAAAAAACCAATTCGCCCCCACAAATGCAGCGATCCACTTAGGGCCAACCCTAATGCAAGAAAATACACCGAATGCCAAGAAATGGATCCTCCAAGGGTGGCGCACAAGTCTGCTCCAATTGCTGCTCCAAAAGATGTTAAATTCTGCTCAATGGTGATGGTCTAAGGCTGCTCCAGGATGGCAAACAGGTCTGATACAAACTGATGCAAAAATCAAACCCTAGAACTCCTCAAAATGCCCAAATCTGCTGCTCCAAAGTTTGCCCAATATGATCTTCAAATGCTGCTCCGAAAATCTGCTTTAAATGAAGACAATTTTCTGCTCTTAAACTGATTAGATATCTGCTCCAAAATTAAATAGTATTCTGCTCAAAGAGATGACGAAATGCAGGCCTAAAACGATATACTTTGAAAGCTTGGCTCCTCCAATGGTGGCACACCTAGTTAGGGTTAAACCCTAGTGAAATCCACACCAAAAGACCACCCAAAACTGCTGCTCTGATCTGATCCAAAATCTGAATATGCAATCGGCCCAAAAACTTCGTAAATATCCAATGAAGTGCAAGTAGACCTCCGTTATGAAGTCTTCCCAAGATGAATTAGGTTTTCGTCCAACTCACCTTAAATTCTCAAGGTTTTTTGTTCTTGGAATATGCTGCTCTAAAGTGTAGTCAAAAAGGAATAAATGACAAGTTGAATGATGATATGAAATGCCTCACACAACCTTATATTTATACGTGTTTCTCTTGCCTTCCCCAATCTGGGCGACCTAGCTCAAATAAGCATTTCTTTTTTTATTTTTATTTATTTATTTCTCTCAAGAGGGCCGACCTACCCTTCATCTTCATCTTGGCCGACCTACCTTTAATTTCCTTCAACTTGGGCCGACCTTGCAAGGTATAATTCTTTCTTGGCGCCCAAAATAAAATATTTGAATTTAATTTCTTTTTATTTTCTCCCTCCAATTTGGCCAACCAACATCACTAGACTTCGGTGCCAAAAATCAAATTAAAGATTTGATTTTAAATATTATTTTAATCTCTCTCCTTGAGCGCACCAAATCAAAATAATAAAATATTATTATTTCACTTATTCTCGCCCACCTTAAAACCCCAAATGGGTCGCTCCTCATCAAGGAAAAACAATTTATATGAAATAAATATATCAAACATATCAAAAAATTATGCCAAGTCACCTCCAACATTCAAAATGCCTTCCAAAAATTGTGAAATGTGGAAATGAACCCATTAGGTCTTTTTCTGTGATCACTCAGAAAAAGTGGACATTACACTATCACATCAATTGAAAGTGAAGAGATAGATGTTCGTCATCATGTCATCATCACCAACTATCCATCTAACTTTGAATGATCCCATATGGATGTGAAAGATGCCCATCACAGGTGCATAGAAAAACATGCCAATGCATACTAGGCTGCTGATATAAATCAGAACAGCACCTAGAAAACTGAAAATCATACCTATGATAGTGCCAAAAGTACCTCCAATGTCATATGATGATAGGATCTCCTCATCATGCCAACCTCCAACATTGAAGTAGTGATCGCGACCTCTCCAATCCATCCAAACAGCTGCTATCATCAATGTACATCTTGGAGACTCCATGATCAGCAAAGTAGAACAGCCATCTATCAACAATGTATGAGCTAGAAACCAATGGACTAGGGATGGACTATAGACCATTTGAAGCTCAACACCTCCAAGCACTTACCAATCAAAATCAACCGTCTCCATGACACTCCCTTCACATGTCTCAAGTCCCGACATTAGGATAGCCGTGTGCTCCACCAAGGAATCGTCATCATGACGGTGCTGTGTCAAAACACAAGTGGACTCATTGAGCTCTCCAAGTGTGGCTAAACTCCCAACCAAATCTGAATGACAAATGACTTCATCTACAAATGCTTGCATAACATTATTGGTTGGTCCACAAAGTGTGTGCTCAACTACCTCATCCATAGCCGTGACTTGAGCCTTCAATGGGCTCTCCAAATGGTGTTACTCATGATCCTCATGATGGAAACTACTTGCACAAACTGAAATTTCTGAATCATTCCTCTCATCAAGTCCATGCAAATCTGAGTGCTCCTTGTGCTTGACCATCATAAGAGGCTCATCCTTCACATGCTCAACCTCAATAGCTTCTTCCCTACGAAGAAATAGGTATCGAAGATAAGGCCTCTCTTTGTTGCCTTGCATGATCTATATGACTACACGTTCCTTGACCTCCTGTAGGTACTGTCTTGCTTGGGCAGCCAGCAACTTAGCTTCTCTAGCTCTTCATAGCCACTCATCACACATACTTTGAGTCCTCTTCACCTCTTCTATGCCATGTTATACAAAATCAGACTTCTTGTGGCTTGGATCCACAACAAGTACCTCGTGTTCATCCCTCAAATCTTGAGTGTCAACAATGGAAGACTTCTTACCACTATCATCCTCATGTGTAATGGCTGACATCTCATGATGATGTGAAGATAAAGGACTGCTGTTGCAAATCAGAAAATCAGACCTTACCTCATGCCTTTGTATGATGTCTTTGTAGGTCTTAGTTACCTCTCCTTCCATGGTTGGATGGTCATCAACAAGTGCTGGTCCAAGAGATGCATCCAACTGAAACCCAAGTGTATCACTTGTCATAACTTCTATCCCATGGCTGCAAGTCATATCTTCATGTGAACATTTCTCTTCCATCCTCGAGACTTCACAATGGTGTCTATAAAATTTTTCATCCATTTGTCTATCCTTAACAATCTTTGTATTGGATTGTTGTTCTTTGGATGTGGCTGCCACAGATGACTGAATTTCTGATTTGGATGATGAAGAATGTGTCAAGCTCAACTCCAAACAAAGCTCATCAACTTGATTTTCTGATTCTTGAAGGGCCATTTGAGTACTATTTAAGGAATCCATAGTAACCTTAAGCTCATAGGTAAGCTTATCAACTTCATCCTCTTTTCCTCTCAATGCATTGACATATATTTCATCAAACTTGAAGAGATGATCTCTATTTGAAAGTAGATGTAGGTAATTTGACTTCATTACCACCAAAGCTTCTTTGAGTACCTGAAAGTCTGCAAGAGATTGTTCTCCCTCAATGCTTTTGTGTCTCCTTTGAGCCTTCTAACAATAATTTGCCATCATCTTATGAGTAATATCAAAATTTGTTAGGGCTGCAACAATCATATCTTCATTGACCTTCAATTGACTTTCCAAATGATGTGACTCATGGGGCTTATCATCTTCATACAAATTTTTTGTTTGGCCTTCACAATCATGCTTCTCAAAATCAGATACCTCCATGACATCTTTTTCACACAACTTTTAATATCCCCAATGGGATCTGCCCTAAAATTCTGATTTTTGTTTTCTGATTTCTGCTTTAAATTTCTGCACTTTTAGGATTCTTCTGAAACCCTAAAATTCTGATCTAATTTTCTGATTTTATTTTCATTAGTATAAACATTCATAGGCAGCCAATAAATATGCTCCAAACATCATAAAATGTGTGCCAAACATGTATAATCATCAACAAAGATACTAACCATGAAAATCAATCATCCAAGGGTCAAACATGTGCAAAACAAATCTGATTTTTGATTAAATAGGTCTGTTGCTCCAAATCCGAATATGCTGATTTGTAATTAGATCAAGTCCATGGGCTCAAACATGATAAATATAGCCCAGAGTTTTGCTCCTATAATGTTCAACCTAAATTAGGTTATACATACCATGGATCAAGCAAAATGACATCAAATAATGAAGTCGCCCTCCTAGGGAAGTGGCGCTCAACCTAGGGCATAAAACCCTAGCCAAACTTCGTCCAAGACTCCTCCAAAAGGTGGCGCTCAAATCTGCTCCAATGATCTTCAAATGTTGCTCCAAAATGATATGGCGTGAATGCTCAAACCCTCCAAATGTGGCACACAAATCTAGGGTAAAACCCTAGCTCCAATGATGCACAAATGCCACAAGAACTTCACCTCCAAAGCTGATCTAAAATCTGAATATGCAAATATGCTCTTCTCCTCCACAAATCTCCAATGAAATGCAATTGTGAACTCCGTATGAATTCACCTCCAAAGTGTGATTGGGTTTTCGTCCAATCCACTAATCTTCCTTAGGGTTTTTGTCCTAGGAAGGAGCTGAACTAAAAGTTGCAGCCAAGAGAGATAAATCTCAAATGAAAGGAATATGATGAATGATGATGGAAATGCTTTCAAACAACTTATATTTATACATACTTTTTTCACTCCTTCCTCAAGGGCGACCTAGCTTTGGTATTTCTTATTTTATTTCACTTTATTTCCCTTTCTTAGGGCCGACCTCCTCTTGGGTGCCCAAACCACATGGAAAACACTTTATTTTATGTTTTATTATTTTCCATCTTTCCTTCCTCCAAGGGCGAACCACATGGGCACGTGATAAAACACGTTTTGGACCTCAAATGAAGTCGTCCTCCTCAAGGAAAAACATCATAAATTATTCTTATTTTCTCCAAAGGCAATTTCTATACTTTCTCTATTTTTCATCCTCCAATTGGGTCGCTCCACCTTAGGGCAATTTATTTTATTAGTGATGACCTAATAAAAAATACTACAAAAATATGCTAAGTCATCTTCCATGCTCATTTTGCCCCACAAAATTGGCTAAGTATGAAAACTCACCAAATAGGTTATTACCCGAGCCTTCCGGCTTAGCCTACGGGAATGGAAATAGGCTAGCCAACTCCACTAGGTGATCACTCCGAAAATGGGGACACGACAGTCCTCCCTTCCCGGAATTGCTTGCCCATGAGCAATTACAAATCTGTATCCTGCAAAATATCATCAAGTGACAAGTATCTCCATCCAATCAAGTACTTTGTGATCACTCTACTCCTCAACCTGTGGCTAAATCTCCCAAAGAGAATATGAAGAATGATATGCAAGGTGAGTGCCAGTGGCCAGCAATGAAGCACAACTAGCCATACACACTCGAACTCAAATTGACTCCATTCCCCAAATTCAGAAATCCTGCTCCTCCATGTGCTCTGCCTGAGCAGTTGTAGGAACAAGAATGCAAAACCATCAACCATAAGTGCCAATAATTATTCGGGATTTTTTGAGATTTCTACAAGGGCAGATTGTTGTTTGACGTCATTGAAGAATTTTAACATCATTTTGGGAGGCCGCCTAGCTTCACAAAGAAATAAACTTTAAAAAAAATTAGAATTAATTTTGGCAAGGTGGGCAAATCAGTTTGGAAGGTATTAATTGTTGATTTAGGAGATTCTAGTCAAGCGCTAGCATTAAGGACAATTTTGGCTTGATTTCCAACCACCTAATCCTAGATCGAATTCGTACAACACCTTCATACATGCCATACTAGCATTTATTGAAGCTGTACAGGTCTGCAACAGCTCCTGGGCAGCCATACAGGTTAGAAGATCAGCCCTAGGGTCAAATTTGCATACACCATCAGCAGGAGAAAAAAAATAGTTTTAATTTGCTTTTCGGGAGTCTGCAACAGCTGTACTGTCACTGTACCATTCAATTACCAGCCGTACCAATCAAGTACAGGGCTATACCAATCATTGTTTGACAAAATAAATTCAAATTGGGGGTTTAGTGAGTACAATTTATCATTCTTAGATTTGTAATAGCATATTTCAGTCTTGTAACAATTCCCAACAATTACAAAATTAATAGAATCAGACTTTGAGGGTTTTCTACATGCATATTTGGTTCAAATCTTAATATTTGGTGTGATCTAGGGTTTGTACCGGCCGACATAATTGATATTATTTGGTTCAGATTTACTATATGATGAGATTAAGTGTTTGTTCCAATATTTTCAGTTGACTGTGTGCAAGTTTACTTTGCTGTTCTAGTTTGTTTTCATTTTCAAAAATTAGAAAAAAATAAAATAAAATAGAATATTGCAAAAATACTTAATTGGGGACATTACGCTGAGTTATACCAATTTTTTTAATCAATGATTGGAACAAAAAGACAAATAATTTTTAGAACCAAAGTATTATAGGACTAGGAGAAAAGCAAAAAAAATTGCTATGCCCCACACAAACTGGAGATGAAATTGGCTTAATCCTATAGCTGAAAATCTCTTCAAAACCTTCAACAAGCCCATTTTGTGTATATTCAACAATTAAGGCAGAACTAAGACCATCAAATGTAGATATTATGACTCCCTTTTCGGATTAAAATAATTAATAATATTATTTAAGTTGGGCCGATAATTCCTAATTTTAAGGGCAGCTTAATAATATAATTATAATTAAAATAAAAGGTGTTTTTAAACATTAGTGCTAGAGTAAAAGTATTTTTAAATACTTTAAAAAAAAATAAAAAATTTACAAAGTATTATTAAATAGTTGGAGGGAAATTTAGGACCCAAGGGCTCAATTTGAAAAGGTATATCAAGGAGGCATCTATTTTCATTTGATCATTCATTCAAGTTATCCTTTTGCATCCAATTTTCAGGTTTGAGCAGTTTGTTCAATCTAGGGCATCCAAGGACGAAAACCCTTGGCTTGTTCAGGGTTTGAGAGGACAAAAACCCTCTTGGATTCCACATTGGGATCAAGAATGAAAACCCTTGGTTCTCATTTTGGGAGATTCCATTTGGGGATCACAATTTTGCTGATTTTGGAGATTTCATGCAAGATTCCATTGATTGGGTGATTTGTAGTTGCAAGCAAATCGTTTTTCATCATCAAATCAGCATATTTGGGCAAGTTTCAAGTTGATATGTTGCTGCCATAGTGTCGCTACAGCAATTTGATGAAGATTTCAGCATTTTGAAGATTGCATATTGCCGCTATAGTGGTTGCTACAATGTTTTACCACCAAATCAACATTTTTGGAGACATTGTTACTGATTTATGAGGGTTTCAAGGCTGTATCACTTTTCAAAAAATTCAGAAATAATTTATCAAGCATGGCGATTCAGATCTAGGGCTTTTGCTGCTGTTTGAGTTGGTTTTCAAGGCTGCACATCATCCACAAAAATTAGAAATAATTTTTATGAGCAAGGCAAGTGCAGATTTGAGGGTTTTGGAGGAGTTTTCATACATTTAGGGCAGCCGTACCATCCATTATTGCTGCCATTAATTCCTGCACAAGGGCAAATTAGTTTGGAGGACTTTGGCTCTGATTTCCAGCCTACATGTGAGGCCGTATAACTGTTTTTAGGGTTTGTTAGTGCATTTACTTAGTTACATCATTGTTACCTTATTTTCAGCAGTTGAAATAAATTTCAGAATTTATTTGTGGTCTCCAATTTGCTTTTACATCATTTATATGCTTAGATTTGAGTGTGTTTTGATCATGAAATAAGTTTATAAGGGTTTGGTAATGCTACCCATTAATTTTCCACTCCTAGCATTTTTTTGATTTTGCTGTTTTCAATTATTTATTTGTCTAGAAAATTACAAAAAAATCAGAATATTGCAAAAATAATTAATTGGGAACAATGCCATCATGACAATCAAAGTAGTTACACACCAACAAGATTTGGGTAAAGTTCACCTCTATCTAATTTAATGGATCTCTATACCCTGTTTCAAGTTTTCAATGTTTATTGACTTTGGATCTACACTTGTTGATTACATTTGTTTACAAATGTCTAGGGTTTTCAAAAGGTCCTTACTGTGCATGCCTTACAATCATCCCATTCTATGAGATTACATTTCCTTGAGGCAATTTTCAAATTATTTGTGTACCTTCTATATGTCTTCTGGTAGTAGACTATAATGTCAACAGTTTGAATCTATTAGAGTTGCACCAAGTAAATCATAAGAGCCAATGGTACCAATCTTATTTAAGACGAAGAATCCTCGTCCAACTGTATTGCATCCTTCCTTCAACTCCAAAGTTACTCCAAGCCGACCAAGATGTTGGATGTTCACAAACACTATTTTCTTTCAATACGGAGCCCCATAACCTTGTCTACAAGTACTTCACCTTTCTATGTACATAAACTAGTTGAGGAATTTGGAGGAAAGGAATGTTTGCAACCATTGATTGGGCCAACAATGCATCATGAAGTCATAACTTGCAAACATGGAAAAGTACCTTGTTCTTGAGCTCCCTTTTTGTACACACTAGTAGTTTTTTGGTAAAGGTTGATGACATCATTGACACCTTCCAACCATGCTTGCTTAAAAGGTCCAAGGTTTTTAAGCAAGCCCATTATGTGCATGTGTAATTTATTAAGGAAGCCATGACATCTAATAAAAGTCAACTTTTGATCATTTTTGATGGATCTTTATAACTTGTTCTCAATCCCATGTGGCACATGGTGAGAGTGTGCTGATAGTGGCCATTGCTTAGTTTGCCATTAAAGCTGCTATTAGAATCTTCTTAAAGATCTCTAACATGTTAGTGCTATTCTTAATCCAATACTATAATGTTCCCAATTGTCGCTTAGTCAAGTTTGTGACCAATAGCCTATTTCCTAAGCTCCCGTAGGCTATCCGCTAATGGTTAGGGAACTCCCTGATTCTTGGAGAGCACAAGTTCAGTTCTTCTTGATTCTTTTTGATGGCATTGAGCTCAGTTGTTGTTCAGGATCGCAGTGATGCTTTCAGAAGTATTTTCGGCTTTCCGGTTTGCTCTCCAAACTTCTTGGAGAAGCTGTCTATTTATAGTAAGTCACCTAGTTGGCGTCATTCTTCATCCCAAGCCTTTAGGATCGTGTTGGTATGGTTTATTTTGCAATTTGCTTTAGTTTGAGATTTTTCGTAAGTTAGGTGGTTAATTGAGCTATTTTATTGTTAATTTCACTTAAGTCTCCTAAGGTTGGAAATATTTAAAGGTGACTGAAGTGTTATAGCTCATTGGAAAGGTAAAGTGTTTAATTAATTGATTAGGCACATAAAAGTGAGCGCTTAGACATGGGAAAAAGGAATTATTGAAGTTAGAGGAAAAAGTTAATTATTTTCAAAAAAGAATTATATTCCCATGTAACCTAAAAGTGCCTATGTAAGGGGATTGAGAGCTCATTGTCGAGGGTATGCTATTGATTTGATATTGTTATGTTGTCGGATTGAACTAACGAGTTCTTCCATTCCTAGAATTGGGGCAAATTTAGAGTCATGTCCGATATGTTTGGATTCGACATTTTGAAAAAACCTATATCCTATCTAGGTAAAATGTAACAAAAAAACCATCTCTATAGTTTTCCTTGCTCTTTGCATGTGTTTTTCGTTTGATGTTTTTCTCACCATGTCCTATGCCTGCCTGCAATTGTATTGTTTCTAAATTTGTTTTTTTTTTAAATGTTGGGTTATTTAACAAGGTGGTGTACATGCACTCCAAGCTCTATGGAATGCACACCAAGTTGTTTGCATTGAATCTGCACCTTTCACGTTTGGAACTTTGAAAGAGAGGGAGCCGATGAGATTACCCAACAAATGACATAATTTTTCACAGTAGACGAAATTACCCAACAAATGACAAAATTTTTCACAGTAGATGTGATTACCCAACAAATGAAAGGAGTAGACGAGATTACCCAACAATTGATGGAATTTTTCGAATTTCTAAATGTGAAAGGTGCAGATTCAATGCAAAGAGCTTGCCGTGCATTGCATAGAGGTCAATGTGCATGTACACCGTCTCGTTAAATATTTGTAACATAAAATTTGCGTAGCTTTAGGCAAATTTTTTTTTTAAATTTTAATTTTATTTTTCATTTTGTAAAACTTTTTTTTATTTTTTTGTTATTGATGCTTTTCATTTATTTAATTAGTTTTAATTTATATTTTTTAATCTTTAAGTTTACTATTATTTATTATTAATTTATTTATTTTTTAATTATGATTTTTTATTAATATTTACTTTATTTTATTTTAATTTTTTATTTAGATTTATATGTGAGTATTAATTATTTGTTTTCTTAAATTAAAATAATAAATATAAATTAGTAGAGTTAATTCTGTATATAATTGTTATAATAATTGTTGTCTCTAGCTGTATCGATGTTAGGGGGTCTTGAAAAATAGTTGTATCCATATCAGATACTGTATTTGTATTTGTACCCGTATCCGTGTCCATGGAATCTTGCTAAATACACAACCATACATTGCCCTTGAGAGTACGCCATGTACAAAACATGTAGATCAATAAAACGATTTTTTCTAGTTCTCATATTCTTCACTATCTAAACCTTTGTCTCCACATTGTTTCCGCAGGCACACAACACATCTAGGTCCTCATCTATAGCGTTGTCCCTCGGAGCACCTGAGATTTGGATCACTAGAGGCACTGCTAACATCGAATGCTGCAATTTGTTTCAAGGTTCACAAATTTGTTTGTTTAATATTTTTGTGCACCAAGGATAAAAAACAACTTATTTCTTGCTATATTCAATAATTCTAAAAATGCCCCAAAAAGTATTCTAAAGTCGATAAAATGACCACCTAAAAAAATACCTCCCACTTTTAAAATTAACCCTTTCAAAACAAATATAACCCTCCTTTTAAAAACAAATAAGATACACCCTCATATGAATTATAAAGGACTCCCTTAGTACTATGGTTTTAACTAAAAAACAGTAAACAACTGATTATGGTTTCAAATTAAAACACCCCCCAAACTCTAAAAATAAAATATTAAACCTAAATTTCTAAAACATTAAACCTAAAAACAACTTCATAATAAAATTTTGAAAACTTGGATTTGAAGGTCATACTATGTCTGCAGCTGAAGCAAAAGCTAAAGCTATCTCATAATCGAATGAAGAAAATTTCAGCTTGCAGGCTGCAGCGAGGAGAATTTGCAGGTCACCATTTTTCAGCTTGCAGAACCTTTGAAGCTTGCAGCAGGCTGTGAAGCTTGATATGGAAACACCCAGGTTCAAATCACAAGTCATGAGGCATGAAGAATCATGATGGGGTGCAGAGACTGTGGGGTGTGTGGGAGTCATGAATGGAAGGCAGAAGTAGAAATGCAGAAATGGTGCTAGCAGAAACAGGGGATAAAAGACGGGGATAAGGGCAAACAGGAATAGGATTTTTATAAACAGGGAAGCTTTGATGAAGGGGAAACCTGAATCTTAAAACCTCCATGAGCTTAAATGCAAACAGACCTTTGCTTGATGTAGATGGAAAATATGTTACAAGACTCGGACTCAGTTTGGACTTGGACTCGAAACTGAGACTTGGAAAATTGAAAAACCATGAAATATAGAGTTTTTTTTAGGATTTAAAGCTTTTACTACGTACCTTGTCAATTAGAAGCTACTTTAATCACATACACAATTATACATCGATCAAATGAATACAAAAGCGGATTTGAGTTGAAGGAAACATCATTTTTAAATATATAAATATTCGCAAATGTTTTAGGTGTCCAAAACTAATGGATTATGATATCCATGGCATCAAAAACAAAAATCACAATATGGAGTTGTGAACTATGGCAGAGAGAAGCTTATATCACTCAACCCAACATCACTAGCTCTATGTGGAGTTCTGCGTTTGTATTTCAGACAAGTCCGAAATGCTACTACAACCGTAGAAGTACTTAGCACAGGGATTGACTTGGCAAACCAAAAGTCTAAACGTAATTCAGTTACTTGGGATTTAATTGGGAAAATGTCGAAAGAATAAAAAAATGTTGCTTTTCCATTTGACATGGCCCAATTTTTATTTTTATTTTTTGCTTTTTAAAGCTAGAGTAGGGGTATTGGGGCAGTGCTTGCAAGGGTCAAGGGCTAGCACCCCTATCACGGTTCGGGGGTAGCGTGCTCCCTGTCATGATACAGGGTGGGGACGAGGGGCGAAGCCCTTGCCACTAAGCCCAAATCAAGCCTTTGAAAATTGAGACCACACATATCTTCATGGTGCATGCCGTTTTTCATAGTTTTATTGCTTTTAACCAAGCTCCAAGAGTCCTCCAAACCCTTGAAAAAACGCCTAACTTTCACGCTTTTAGTTTCGAGTGTTTTCAAAATTTTATTCCGTTTTTTTCCTTTTCTTGTTTTTCACACTTGACTTGGCCGAATCTTAGCTCCAGGACTTGCTGGGTTCGACAAGTCTAACTAGACTTGCCAAGTACTCGGGTCCTGAGTCTCTGGGCCTCGATTCATTGCCTAGCTTGGGATGGTGAGTCCGAGTCTTGTGACTATGGAAAATATTGTTCCCTGTGCTTAGATACCAAAAGGAGGCCAAGAAATTGGACTACAAAAACAAATTCAAGATTGTGTTGATGCAAACCAAAATTGAATGTTGCAATACAAAGTACATATTTATCAATCTCAAATGACTCTTCAGTTCATCTTCTAAGATGCTTGTTCAGCTTCGTCTTACTAGTTTCTTTAACTATCTACAATTGAGTTGTAATAATAAAATATTATTATAACATTATTACTACACGTAGGATTAATATGGACATTAATGTTAGACCTTCAGCCTTTTATAAGTTTGTCCTTAAACTGCGACTATGGAAGACAATTAAGTATAACTAATATTTATAATTTAAGTGGCTTAGGGTTAGTCACTCTATGTGTGTAGGATGGAAGTGACTTGACTTTTAGGCATTACCGTAACTTAAAATGGCTTGATGACTTAAGGCTAAGTCAGAAAGTGATTTAGTAAGCGATACAACTGAAATCTTAAGATGGCTTTAAGTGAAATAAAAGACTTTAGTGAAAGCTAGGACCTACCAAAAGATAGTCTTAAAGCTCTGAACACACGGATAATAGGAATAAACCCTTAAGGACTGGGATGCCAAAAATACTATCTACACTTTGGCCCCCAAGTTTAGAGAAGGATAACCAATAAATATCTCATCAATTTTAGGCCATCATATGCAATCACTCAATAATACTAGCAAGCAACAGCATGCAGATTCAACATGAAACTCCAAACATTATTTAACCAAATTCTAAGTTGAATGACACAATCCATATATATAGAATTGTATCAAATTGACAAAATCTGATACAAGATTACCTTTCCTTTTCCAAAAATCACAAAGCCCCAAAAGTAGTTCAACTTGCTTGCAAGCTGAGAATTATGAAACTAAAAAATGCAGGCCTTAAAATGCTTGAGAATTGCTACAAGCTCCTCAAAAACTTCTCACAAATTCTCCTAAGATTTTTTAAACAAATTAAGATTCATAATATGCTGGTTAAAAAGCAAAACTGAATATGGCAAGGCTGCACCTTAAGGAATTTTAAAAACTGACCCAACGAAAGCTAAACAACACAAAAAGCCCAAAGTGACTTTTGAGGGAAAACAATGAGTGCATGGCCCATTAAAAGTCGGGCTAACAGCTTCTGTGGCTGCTGCATTGAATTTGGCAGCTATGCCACTTCTTATTACCTTCAAAAACTTCATTAATGCCAAAGACATTCAAAACCAAAAACATAGATGCCTTAATTAATATTACCTTTTCCATTACTTCTCAAAAATGACAAAAATCATTGCTTTCAACTTGCTAAATGTACACAGTTCATTGCACATCAAAACGTTATCATTTTCCAAGTTTACCATCACCACACTAGGTAATACGACTTCATAACCTTGGTCAACAAGTTGCCATCAACAAATGGCACTAGGCATTGCAAAACTAAAATATGAATTTTAACCCTAGGTTCAAAACAACAATAGCCATTATGAAGGTCAAAACTATGATAAAATTGCAAATTGACCACTTAACATGCGAATGCAAGAGTTCCAACACGGTCATATTACTTCAAACATCTTTCCTAAGAAGTTCAACACAATTGTACCACCACAGTGCTAACAAAATACCTCTTTTGACATTAATATTATGCCAATGATCACAAAGGGAATTTAATGACGACAAGGCTGTTAATACAAATGCAACCAAAACGAAGCATTCATCGAGTCCAAACAATAACAACCGTGCTGCGATAAAAAACTTAATCTCATCATGGTGTTAAAAAAGAGAAGAATGCCATAAATCTACCAATGATGAATATATATTGCTCAAATCAAAATGACATCATAATGGTCACACAAACTGCTGTACTGAAAAGAGAGCAATGACATGATTGTGTAACAAACCAGCATCTTGAGAAGTTTAGAGTCTTACTGTAGTTTGTATGATCAGAAGATTGCTCATTGTAACCCACTTTTCCAAAATTTAGTAAAATGCTGGAATGTTTTGCAAAATATGTTGGCCACAAACTGACATTAAAGATGTTTCAAATGGTATTGCTTGTATCACGAGAATCACTATATAGAAGCGTTTACAGAACAACTAAAATGTGTGTTTAATAATGTCAGGAAAGATGGGAAAGTGATGCATCCTGCATCGTTTTAAATATTTGAAGTGACGACATTAAGTTAAGATAAGATAATACTGATTGATTTGCAGTTTGCAGAGTGTATTCTTATGTTTTAGTCCGCGAACATAGTTTTGTTAGTGTTTGTTTTGATAGCAGTTGGGTCTTGTTTTCATTCCTGATGTGAAAATGCTCGTATGGGATTTGGGTGGCCTATGTCTCTGTTCCAATATGCAATTTTTGGTGAAAAATATGCACTAATTCTTTCTTCATGAAGGATTGAAGCAATTCATTGACGCTTTTTGATCTGCATTAGATTCTTCTAGCATGCTTAAATTTTGAAAGAAGCACTTATATTCTTTGATATGTGCGGCTATTTCATCTGTCTGTACGGCATTGAAAATTAAGAGTAATAAAATAAATAATTATTTACAAGGGAATGTGTTTTGTATTCTTTTTAATTTTGAAGGTTAATTATAAGGTTGGCAATATGCATTATTGTAGACTAATTGGTGCTAGAAGGGATATATCTATATGGATTAAAAGGGATTTCTTTTGCAGTCATGAAGGTGAGGGCATCAGTGAAGAAGCTATGTGAGTTCTGCAGATCGGTGAGACGCCGTGGTAAGGTTTATATTTTGTGCTCTTCCAATCCTAAACACAAGCAGCGGCAAGGGATGTCAACTCTGGCATATGAAGGTCTACCACCTCCTCCGTAAGTATTGTATACTCTTACTGCATGTGGACTGCCCTATGAGGGCAACTTTTCTTTTACTGGCTTGTTCATATTGGACTCAACTAGTTGTCTCTCACATCTTTGTTTAAACTTTTGAAATTATTTTCTAGTAATTACACATTATGTTTTCACAGTGCGGAATTTATCCTCATTTTATCTTGAAATTCATTATAACATTTTATGCTGTATATCAGGCATATGTACGGAAATCTATTTTTGATTTTATTATTATTTTTTGATAAGTGAGGGAAGTAGGTCCCCCTCCCTTTATATTAACTTCATAAAAGATAATTACATTGTTTCCATACAAAAAACCTGATTTCAACAGGGCTTTGAAATACCAAATGATCTCCATCCTAGCTGGACAGGTTGGAGAACCAGCCTAACAGACAGGTACCTAAATGCCCACAAGAAAACAAAATAAGGGGAAGTTATATCCAACTAAAATTGAACTTTTTCATTGATGATCACCACCCCAGAACCCATTGGAGGATGTCCTGCCGCACCGCTGCTGTCAACCATTTCTTCATCCCTTGCAGGGGGCATGGGATCGGCCACCCCTGCAATTCTCAACAGGGTGGTGGCTGCAATTTGGGACCTGGCAATGTGATCTCGAGCCATGAATGGAGAGAAAGAGTTGAAAGGCTTTTTCAAGGCTTAGAAATCAAAGGCAGAAATGTCCCCCTCAACCTCTCCTCCACAATGATAGTCTGAAGATTTTCAACGTGTTCTGCCCAAATAAGGAAGCACTTTTCCATCTTACGAAAAGACCCTATGGAAATAGTGCCTCGAAATTCTGTGCCTGAAATGGGCAAATCTTCTTGCTGGAAATCCCAATCCAACTCCAAAAATTTGTCTAAACCTTAGCTAAATTCAGACCTCACAAAGCATGCCACCATTTTCTTTACTGCATTCAAATATGACAAGAAAAAAGAAGCAACTTCAGAATTCACCCAACTGCGTATCCACTTCCAAGTAGTTGACACACAAGATGCCTTTAATCGCTGACTGTGCAGTCATCGTCTTGAATGATGAACATGTTACCTTGGCTAGTAAAATATCAGAGATTGGTCCTCTGAATGCCATCTCACATTTTTCAAAGAAGAGGAAAAAGTGGGGCTCCACGAGCATCGTAGGGTCCAAAAAAACCACTTTCCAAAAACTGCGAGTGAAAAGATCTTTTTAAAATGAAGACTGCGGGTGAAAATGCCCACTGACGGGCCTCATATTCCTTGTAAGGTGATTCAAGCCTTAACAGTATCCCATGTGGCAAATGTTATATTGATCCCTTTGGAAGCAATTGCCACTATGATGAAAAGGCGAGGAACCTCAACTGAAATGAACATTAGAAAAATATTTTATCTTGGGAAAACTAAGGATGTTTTAGATTGGGATCCCAAAAGGGATACCAATTCCCAAACTCTTCGAAGGCTGTCCCAACAGTCCATGGCATTGTCTATGATCAGACTCTCTTGTGAATTAATGCTATAATTTGTTAAGAAATCTGCTATCGAATTAGTCTCTCTATGTGGCAGTGTTGTACTGAAAAGATCATCAACGAATCAAGAACTCCCCAAGCCTGCCTCAGAATGCTATTTGATCTTCCAATTTGGAGAATGCCTTTTGAAAATGGTATTGATGATAATCATAGAATTGCCCTTCATACAAATCTGATTTGCTCCAAAGAGGGAAGCTGCTTGGAGGCTTAAGATAAAAGCCTGAGCCTGGGCTTCATTTTTGCTTCCAACGAAAAGTTTCCTAGAAGCTGCTTTAATCAAAGAACTTGAACAATCTCTAATGGTACAACCTGTACCAGAGAGGCTAGGATTGCTTCGTGAAGCTCCATCAAAATAAACTTTGAGAAGGCCAGGAGTGTTAACATGTTAATTATCAGGGTTAACACATTTGTAATTTATTTTTTCAGTTTAGATAGTTTTGGCAGTTAAACTGTTCTTCTCCCTATAAATAAAAATGTAATCTTCATTTTTGAATCAATATAAAGTTTACACAATTCAGTCCTCCTTCTCAATCTTGGCCTGATAGTGGTATCAGAGCAATAATCTTATGCCTGTGATTGAAGAACCATGGCTGTGAATAAGAAAGAAAAGTGGTTGGATCTTGGCACCTACATTTAATATTTGCTATGGCGGTCTCTTTGATTTCTACATTGGATGTGGAGCGCATAAGGTGACATTCCTTAATTTGTTGCATAGGGAATCGGGTGATGTAGCTTAAGGATATATCTGCCCTTATGGAAGAATCCCTACAAATATGTTGCCAAACAAATAAAGACTGATTGTATATCATAATGCATGAATTTATAAGGAAGTTGGAATTGTGTACTTCCTGTATTTGTTCATAAATATTGTTGATTGTCTGCAAAGGTTGATGTTTCAAGCTGGGGAAAGATGTTGAAGTATCTTCTTCGATGGTTCTATCGGTTGAGGCAATAACTCTGTTGATAGTTGCAGATCGACGGTTATGTGGTTTGTGATGTCTGGTGGTCATGATACAAGGATGCATGCTCTGTATGCTGCAAATATTTTTGGAATGGTGCATTGTTTTATTATTTGCAATGTTAATCAGACTTGTAAAGTATGTTTTTTGCAGCCATTGATATTCTCTCTATTTTTAATTTATTGATCATTTATGGAGTGATAAGAAGACATAGGATGTTGATTTGCAATTATAAGAAGTTTTTCATATGATAAGGAGAAATAAGTGCTTGTAATTACAGTTATAAGGTGTGTAAAACATGACAACCTTATATTGTTATGGCATATTGTCCTTACAAATTCAAACAAACACCAAAAATGAGGCAAAATTGATATCTGAATGTTGAAAACAATATAAACCTCTGTTCATGCAATTTTGCAACCAATACATATTGAGAAAATAACTCAATAGATTACAAGATCAGTTACAAGACACGCAGAAGAAGGATATAAAGGAGGATGTACCTTCTTCTAGCACTTCAACACAACAAACAGGTAAAACCAACAATGTTTTGTCTCATGTTGTGTCACATAGGTAAAATGTTGTGTCTAAGCCTATGGCTTGAAAATGGCACTAATCAAAGTCACAAAAGAAGAAACCCATTGAGTCAAAATTTGTTACTTCATCAAAACCCATTGTGAGAGTTTGGGAATCCCATAAAATAAATAGGGGAAAATGTGGTCTTGGTTATAAGGGTTTTGATGGGTCTTATGTCCTGCAATATTCTAAACCCATAAAATTTGTATCAAAAGGATGAATGAATAAATGCCATGTTGAGTCTTCACCAGTTGGTCAACCAAAAACAATATGTCCTAAGTCCAATAATGTCCAAATTTGTTCCCATTGTGGACGTCAAGGTCATCTTTCTAGTAATTGCTTTGATCTACACCCTTGTACATAATGTGGTTTGCATACTCATTCTACCAAACATTGTTATCTACAAGATGCACCTCTAAAGTCTATGAGGCGTATGCATTTTGGTTGGATAGATCATTCTAGATCGAGATCGAAGGTTGATTTGTAACCAAATGTTATAAGAGAGTTCTGTCTATTATTGATGATGCAAATGTGTAATATCCCTAATAGGATCTGCCCTAGAATTCTGATTTTCTGCTCTAATTTTCTGATTTCTTTTTCTGCTCAAACCCTAATTTGAATGATTTTTATTTCTGAAGTAAACATAATTATGGGCAGCGAATATACATGTGCCAAACACTCAAATAAAAATGCCAAACATGTATGCTTATGAAGACAACATCAAACATGAATCCAACCACGGAATACAACCATCCAAATGCCAAACATGTGACAAATAAATCTGATTTCTGAATGTAGTAGTCTGCTGCTACAAATCTGCATATTCTGAATTGAGTTTATGATAAATTCATGGGGTTAAACATGCCAAACATACCCCAGATTTCTGTTCATACAAATCAGTCCTAAAATAGGTTTATACATACCACAAAATGGCGAAAATGACATCAAACATCAAACCCTAGATGGGCGAATTCTCCATGTCAAGCACTTAGGGTTTGCTGCTCAAAAATTGTGAAATTGCTCTCCTTGGGAAGTGGCGCTCAACCTAGGGAAGAAACCCTAGCATGCAATCTTCGTCCAAATCCTCCAAAATGGCCGCTCAAATCTGCTCTAAAGAATATGCCTTTGAATGCTCAAGAACTCCTCCAAATCTCCAATGAAGTGCAAGTGTGAACTCTGTATGAATCCACCTCCAAGATGGAATTGGGTTTTTGCCCAATCCACCAAATATTCTTAAGGGTTTTCGTTCTTGGAATATGTTGAACTAAAAGTGCCGACAAGAGTAAAAACTCCAATGAATAAATCAGATGTGAATGAATAATGAAATGACCTCCAAATGACTTTCTTTTATAGCCAATATTTGCCCAATTCAACCCTAGCTGATCTCCTTTTGGCATTTATTTTTATTTTTTTTATCTTCTTTTTCTCACTTGGCCGACCTCCCTGGGTGCTCCTCTTTTTATTTATTTTCTTCTTTTATCCTTCTTAGGTTGTCCACCTCTTGGGCAATTTTCTTTATTTATTTTTAATTCACTAAGAGACTCACAAAAATATGAGAAGTCATTTCACATCTCAAAATTGCCTAGTAAAATTAGTTAAATATAAATAATCCAAAATAATTAAGATTACTTAGTGTTTAACCAATTAGGTTATTCCCTCGCCGTTCCGGCTTAGCCTATGGGAATAGAATAGGCTAACCGACTTTGTTAGATGATCACTCGGAAAAATGGGACATTACAGTCCTCCCTTCTCGGAATTGCTTGCCCTCAAGCAATTACAAACCTGCATGTTGCAAAATCTGTTCACCTTCCCAAGTAGCATCATCAAGTGGCAAGTCTCTCCATCTAATCAAATACTTTTTGATCACCCTGCTCCTCAACTTGCACTCCCTCATAACCAATATAGCATCAGGAACAAGTATCAATTTCCCTTCCTCATCCAATGGTGGAAGCTCTGGAGAAGAAGTAATATGTTGTCCAATTGCCCTTTTGAGGCAAGATATATGAAATGCATTATGAATTTGGCTACCTTCTGGTAACTCCAACTCATATGCAACCTCTCCAACTCTACTCTCCATCCTGTAAGGGCCGTAGAAGCGAGGCTTCAGCTTTCTTGCACCACTCCTCAATGTAGTTTGTCTATACGGCTATAGGAGCAAGAAAACCAACAGGCATGTCCTAACTATCCTACACCAACTCTCTTACTTTGGGAGCTCTTTTGACCTCAAAGGCTAAGTCTACAAAAGACAAAGTGTCATACCCATACAAGGCTATGAAAGGTGACATGTTTGTCAACATGTGATAGGTGGTATTATAATAATGCTCTCCTAAATACAACCACTTGGTTCAAGCCTTCCGCTGCTCCAATCTGATACAACTGTCATTCAACAATTCATCGTGAAGCAATTCAACAATCATACAAATACCTAGATCCCAAATTATTGCATCATCATATAAACTGAAAAAGAAAGGATACGTGTCTCTTATCAAGTCACCATGACAAGCTATCCATTTAAATCTGAATATATTTCATATGGATTTGAAAGGTGTTCATCATGTGTGTATAACAAAACATGCATATCCTCTATAGATTGCTGGTACAAATAATGACAGCACTAGTAAAACTGAAAATCAGATCCATAATCATTCTGGGAATGCTTCCATTGTTATAAACTGATAAGATCTTATCATTCAACCTCCAAGTGCTGTAGTGACAATCCCATGCACACCGATCTATCCAATCAACTACAAACATTAATGCACAGTCTGAAAATTTCATGATCAGCAATGTAGGGCAGCCACCAAACGTCAATGTGTAAGATGAAAACCATTGAATCAAATCTGAAATTTCTCTATTCTCTTGAATACCTTCATGCCTTGGATCACAGTCCAATTGAAACCCAAAATCCATATGCATATACCTCTCCAAAGGTTCATCCTACAAATCTGATTTTTCTTCATGCTCAACCATCATAGTTTCTTCCGTTTGGAGTACTAAAGGTTGATGAAGAAATGCACCTAACTGTTTCCTTTCATGATCCATGTGAACAAATTTTTCCTTAATCTCTTGTAGGTGTTGTTTTGCTTGAGTGGCTAACAACTTGGCTTCCCTAGCCCTCCTTAGCCATTCATCACACATGTTTTGAGTCTTCACAACATTTTCTATGCCATGATTTTCAAAATCATCTTGTATGTAGCTTGGATCCACAACTGCTATCTCATGCTTAGCTATCAAATTTTGAATATCAACAAGATAGTGTTTCTTATCAATGCCATCCACATAGAACTTATCTGTCACCTTATGATTAACAAAATCATGTGAAGATAATGGACTACTGGTCATAGTCATAGAATCAAGATTTTCTTCATACCTTTTGGTGGTGTCTTCATAGATCTCATGCACATCTTCTTCAATTATTGGATGCTCATCATTAGGTGCTGGTCCAAGAAGTGTATCCTGCTGAAAATCACATGCCTTACTTGTTATAACTTTTGTCCCAAGGTTGGTTCTAACCTCCATCCTCTTTGCTATCATGTCCCTGGGTGCACCATTATCTATAGCTCTCAACACTATTTGCTTCCCATTTGATGTGAACTCTAATTCCATCTTTTGGAAATCTTGAATATACTTGCCAAGTGAATGTAACCACTGGATTCCCAACACAATATTGGTCTCACCAATCCCCACGACATAGAATTCATCACTAAATGAATAATTATCCAATTGAATGCTCAATTGTGAAATCTTCCTAGTGCATCTCATTTTGAATCCAACTGCCAACATGACGTTGAATCCAAGAAAATCCTCTACCTGCCATCCTCTCTTCACCATCAAACCCTCATCAATGAAGTTATGTGTTGCACCGTTGTCAACCAAACATGAGACCCACTGCCCCTTCACAATTCCTTTTACTCTAAAAGGATGATACTTCGGAACACTTGATAAAAAAACAATGGTACCATGTGCCATAGTATCGGTAGCCTTAGCATCAAGCTCCAATTGCTGCTCCTCATTATCACTATCCGAACTAGTGTCTTGAACTCCATCTTCAATGTCGGAAGTGACCTCTATGTAATGAGTTTTGCCTTTGCCAAGGCATCTATGACCGGGCTCCCAAGGGTTCTTGCATGAGAAGCACAACTTCTTCCTCCTTAGCTCATTCTTAGACTCAATGTTAGGAGTTGTCCTTCTAGGCCAGTCCTTCTGAAAAATCTTCCTAGGATCCTTCCTTGATGAAGAGAAAGGTTTGCTTTGGAACTTATGCTTGGAAGGTGCTGAAAATTGCATACCTCTAGCCCTCTTGAGAGCATCCTGTAATGAAGGTGGGTCTAGGGCATTCACCCAACCACGAAGAGGCTCCTCCAAACCTTCGATGAAGAGATAGGTCAACCTACTCTCTGAAACATTTGGAACCAAACCTGCAAGCTTCTGAAACTTAGATATGTATGCATCCACAAAATCCTTCTGTTTGAGTTGGGCTAACTCACAGAAGTATTGCTTAGGATTAGTCTTGTCGAACCTGTCAATCAACCTCTGTGTAAAATCAACATAAGAGGTAACAAGGCTATGACCTTGTGTGATCATCCCATTGTACCACCAATCTTGTGTTTCTTCCTCCAAGTCTAGAGTAGCAAATTGAATTGCTTTCTTCTCGAACATAGTGTTCAATGTGAGATAGTTATCCATCTTTTGAATCCATGCACGGGCCATGCATATACCTAAACTATTAAAGGAAGTGATAGTTACTTTTCCCAACTTCCTTTGTAAATCATGGTTATGATTCCGTTTCGCTTTAGGCTTGTTTCTATACTTCAATTGATAGAAATCTTGTAGAGACATAGCAGCTTGAAATTCATTACCTAGGGATTGCCATTCCCTCATGTAATCGTTGAAGCTCTCACTGGCAACCGGCTGTCCACCATTTTGTGGTCCTAGCTGATCCAAGAAAATAGGCATAAGAGGCCTCAAAATTGAAGCTTGAGTAGCTCTAGTGTGAGTGTTGTCATTTTCGGAATTGCTAGTTTCTCCATTATTTCCATTGTCTCCTCCTACAAGCTGATTGTCCCTGGTATTATTGTTGTTACCCATGTTATGCTACAAAAATTGGGACATGAGCTGCATTAGGTCATGCTGTCCTCTAGTAAGGTCATTGAGGATGTCTATAGTGCTAGGCTCTTCATGACTCCTATCACCCATGGTGTTTTCTCCTTAAGAATCTGAACCACCCAACTGCTGTCTTCTCCTTTATGTGATATATTCTCTATCCTCGAGATTCATAAGTCAACATTGAACATAGGAAAACCTTCCAGGCTGGCAAGATCAAAAGCTCTAATACCACTGTAATATCCTTAACAAGATCTGCCCTAGAATTCTGATTTTGTGCTCTAATTTTCTGATTTCTTTCTGCTCAAACTCTAATTTGAATTCTGATTTTTATTTCTGAAGTAAACATAATTATGGGCAGCGAATATACATGTGCCAAACACTCAAATAAACATGCCAAACATATGTGCTTATGAAGACAACATCAAATATGAATCCAACCACGGAATACAATCATCCAAATGCCAAACATGTGACAAATAAATCTGATTTCTGAATGTAGTAGTCTGCTGCTACAAATCTGAATATTCTGAATTGAGTTTGCAATAAATTCATGGGCTTAAACATGCCAAACATAGCGTAGATTTCTGCTCATACAAATCAGACCTAAAATAGGTTTAAACTTTATACATACCACAAAATGGCGAAAATGACATCAAACATCAAACCCTAGATGGGCAAATCCTCCATGGCAAGTGCTTAGGGTTTGCTGGTCCAAACTTGTGAAATCGCCCTCCTTGGGAAGTGGCCCTCAACCTAGGGAAGAAACCCTAACATGCAATCTTCGTCCAAATCATCCAAAATGGCCGCTCAAATCTGCTCTAAAGAATATGCCTTTGCATGCTCAAGAACTCCTCCAAATCTCCAATGAAGTGCAAATTTGAACTTCATATGAATCCACCTCCAAGATGGAATTGGGTTTTCGTCCAATCCACCAAATATTTTTAAGGGTTTTCGTCCTTGGAATATGTTGAACTAAAAGTGCAGCCAAGAGTAAAAACTTCAATGAATAAATGAGATGTGAATGAATGATGAAATGACCTCCAAATGACTTTCTTTTATAGCCAATATTTGCCCAATTCAACCCTAGCCGACCTCCTCCTAGCCAATATTACTTAGTATTTAACCTATTAGGTTATTCCCTCGCCCTTTTGGCTTAGCCTACGTGAATAGAATAGGCTAATTGACTCTGTTAGGTGATCACTCGGAAAAATGAGACATTACAAAATGTGCCTACTTATAATGGTGATGATGTTCTCCATCATAATTTTTCTAATGATGATGTGGATCTTATTGAGCCTACATTAGCTAGTGTTAATGTTGATGATATTTGTGAGATACCACTTGGTATATTTGATAAGCTACCAATCGTTGAGAAGATTGAAGAATTGAATCTGCCTTCCGTAAAGAATGATTTTGCTAAGTAGTGTGATTGTATTGAGTATATTGGATATACATCTTATGATGATGTTGGTCCTTACTAATGTATTCCAATTATTTAAGGCCATGGAAATTAAGATGTTGCCTCTTGTGTATTTAGTATGGTATATGTTCTCTGCTCTTTCTCCATCAAGGAGACCATGTTCTTGGCATTTTCCTCTCATTTGCCAAGGGGGGAATCATGTGTGTATTCCGGGTTCGAGCGGAGAATTCAAAGATTGTTGACACCTTGTGATTGATATTATTTTAAGTGATAATGCAGAGTTGCCCCAAATTGATAGTTGGTGACTACTCATATTGGCCACTAAGGATTGGTCATTTCTCTTATACAACAACATGGACAAAACAAGTCCAAATTTGAGACCTGTCAAATAAACAGGGTCAATTCAAACAAACATTTGAGACTCGTCAAAGTAACAAGCTCAATTCAATCAAAATTTGAGACCTATCAAGTCAACAAGCTCAATATAGAAATTGATCTATCAAGGCAACAGGCTCGATATCAAAATTTGAACCCTGTCAAGGTAACAAGATCAGTTTAAACAAATTTGAGACTTGTCAAGTAGCAAGCTTTTTTCAAGAAGCTTCAGATCAGCCAACAAATATTCTCACCAAAGTGCTTGGCCGAGAGAAGTTTGAGTAGTTCAAAATACTGCTTGGTTTCATGATAACCCCTACAGATTAAGGTGGGGGGATGTTACCTTGTTTCATCAGGGTTAACACATTTGCAATTTATTTTTTCAATTTAGATAGTTTTGGTAGCTAAAACTATTCTTCTACTTATAAATAAGAATGTAATCTTCATTTTTGAATCAATATAAAGTTTACACAATTCAGTCTTCCTTTTCAATCTTGGCCTAACAAGGAGGAGGAGGAGACCATAGTTGAAAAACTTGGACTCGGCAATTACTTGGCAGACCCAAAAATTTTAAAAACTCGGGACTCGGTAAAAACTTGGGGAAAAACTTGGTAGTAACTCAATAGAGTTATCGAACATCAAAAATACATTAAATTTTAAAAATATGCTTTAAAAACATCCATATTATTGAATTAATCGACCAAATTATTGATTTCCTTCAATATATTTTATATAAGTTGCCTAGAACAGGCGTGGGTTCGGGATTGGGATTTGTTGCAAATTTTTTTTTTCCCCTGGTATGTGTACTATATATATATATATAATAAATTATAATATTAGATATAAATATTGTATTAATATTATAATAATAATATATAATATATTATATTAAATTATAAATTATTATATATTATATTTTTATTATTATAATATTATATATAATATTAATAATAATATAAGAAATATATTAATAATAATAATATTATTATATATATTTAAGAACATGTATATTATAAAATAATTCATAAAATTAAGATATAATAATAACAATAGTAATAATCGAAACCTCTAAAATGGCACATTAAAACAATTATTTTGGATTTTAAAATGATCTCATAAATATGATAATATAATAACAATATGAGCATTATAGTGCTTGCAATTGTCTCATGCCGTAAAAAAAATTCACTCCGGAAAAATTTCTAAACTCGTCGAGTTGTTCCTATTGGCGTATTCTATTAAGATAAAAAAGCTAGTTTAATGGTCACTCGACTCTCTCCTTTTCTCCTATTAGATAGGTCTTTTCCGTCTTTTTAGTTTTGCTTTGTTAGTTTCTAGCTTTCAGGCTTTTTAGTATTTTTAGTATGCTTCTTCTCTATAAATTGAGCATTCGCTCTCATTGTAATCATTCGATTATATTCAATAAGATATCTCTTATAGATTTATGTAACATGGTATCAGAGCTCAGGCTCGAGCCTGATTAGTGAGCGAGAAAATTATTTTTTGCTCTCTGGTTCGTCGTTTCTAAATGGGCTTTGTTCACTGGATTTCGTCGAGTCCTGGCAACTTCGTGTCTTTGAAGACATTGCGGTCGTGTTTTGGCAGTTTAGACATTTTTGTCCATGTTTGGATGACGTGAGTCTCTGGTCGTGGATCCTCAACGGATTTTTTTTTTTTTTAAATTTTTTTATGGTGGTCGTATCTTGCAAGCGGCGCTTTTGAGAGTTGCGATTGCTTTTTGTGGTGCGATTTGTATTCTTTGTTGAGGATCATGATTGGTGTCTTGCGTTGGCGGTCACATTCTTCGTTGGCTTTCTTCTCTACGGGACTTTGGAGCTCGTAGTTTCAAAACCCTGGAGGTCGAGATTCGTTGCTTTTTTCTGGTTTACGACCCACCTCCAGTTTCGTCGTGCTTTGTTGTTCTAAGGCGTTTTCGGCAGTTTCGGCATTCCATTTATCCTCTATGGCCGCGATTTTTCAAATCTAGTGATTGGCGTGTGTCTTTCCTCAGCGGGTTTTGATTCGTCGGTGTTTTATTTGGAGGGCTCTGTGTATTCTGTTATTTCTGCGATTTCTATTCTAGGGTCGTGATTTTTTTCCAGAGGCTGCGGGTTTCTTTATGTCGATATTTGTTCACGATTCATTTAGTATGAGACTTCTGAACGGAGCTTTCCTCATCTGGTTTACGATTTGCTTTCAGCAATTTCTGTGTTGTATTGATAGTTCATGATTTTTGTTTCTTGTTTGAACATAGCTTTTTTGAGGCCATCGTTTTCTCTGAAGGGGCGGTCATTCTGGCGGTTTTTTTACCTCTGTTGATTGCTCCAGGCATTGTTTTGCTGGAGCTGGTAGCATTTTTGCCTCACGGGTCTTCCTGATCACGGGTGTTTGAACGACTTTGAACAATTGCTTTTGTTCCAAGGTTGTGTCCTTGAAGATCACATGCAAAAATATTGTTGTTTTGAAATCTGTGCTCAGATGTTCTGAGCCTATGCTATCCATACTCTCGAGATCTGAGCTTTGAAATTCGTGATTCGGATTTGTCTCGAGATTCGTACCTCGATATATCCGTGTTTGGATTTTCGAGTCAGTAGACTCCGTGTCTTCAGAATCAGTGCTCCATAATTTGTGCAAAGTTTCTATTTTCACTCTCAGTGCCGTCTATCTGCTTCAGTATTTGTGCCCGCTGCTTATAATTCGTCTTTTCGTGTCTCGGAAAACGTGAAGCATGGCATCTTGGACCAACATTCTGTTGGAGAGCAGTCAGAAATTTAACGGCAAAAATTACAACACCTGGAAGTAGCGCATGATGACTATCTTCGAATATCGGCATCTTGACTAGCTAGTTTTGGGGAAAACTACTCGTCCTCAATTGCCGGGTAAAGATCAAGAAAAATACGATGAGCAAAATCGTGAAGCGATGATGCTTATCAAGTTATCAGTGACCGATGATTAGTTGCCTCAGGTTCCGTCTAGGAAATCTGCAAAAGAAATTTGGGATTCACTGAAGGACCTTCATGAAACCTCTGACAAAAGCCAAGCATTCTTTCTCAAGAACATGCTCTTCTCGATGATGATGGATGATCAGATGTCTCTGCAGGAGCATCTCACAAAAATCAAGGACATCTGTGATCAATCGACGGCGATTGGTCGAAAGATGGAAGAAGAAGATATGGTAGTGATCACTCTGAAAAGTCTACCACCCTCTTATGAGCACTTTATCGAAACTCTTAACATTACTTCATCTAATGTTAGTTTGATGTTTCCTAATCTGTGCAACAAACTCTTGCAACAAGATCGATGGAAAAAACAGTTCGGTAGCAGTGCTTCTTCCTCCTCAGAACAGTCATTTATTGCCGAGTCCTTCCAGCAGAATCAAGGCACTAATCAGTCCTCTCAGCAGTTTAGTCAGGGTCAGTCACAGGACCCTTCCAAGAAATACAACATTTAGTGCAATTACTGCCACAAGTTTGGGCATATGAAAAAGGATTGTCGGAAACACTTGGCTGCTGAGCAGTCCAAGTTTGAAGCTTCAACACCATCAGCACATGTTGCAAAGCATACTGAGCAGAACGAGTCTGCTTTCTACGCCTTCTAGGCCATCTTCTCTGCCTACTTTTTCAGTTGCTCATGGACCAGCCTATCTCTGTTTCGGTTGTCATCTTTAGGGGGGGGGCAACTCTGTTTTAGTTAGTGCAGTGACCATTAAGGCGGGGTATTAAGATAAGAAAGCTGGTTTAATGGTCACTTGACTCTCTCCTCCTTTTTCTCCTATTAGATAGGTCTTTTCCGTCTTTTTAGTTTTGCTTTGTTAGTTTCTAGCTTTCAGGCTTTTTAGTATTTTTAGTATGCTTCTTCTCTATAAATTGAGCATTTGTTCTCATTGTAATCATTCGATTATATTCAATAAGATATCTCTTATAGATTTATGTAACATATTCCTTCCTCAAAGTTGGAAAAATCGCAGGTATTTGCATATTTCATACCCCTGTGCATTGCCAAAATCGTTTAATTTTAAATTTTAAGGTAAAAAGATGTTTTAATACTAGATTGGGTGAGTTTTACCCATCCGACGTGAGTTTGGTGATTTTTCGATGAATTTTAAGCGATTTTCATGATAAAAATCGTAGTGAGTTTATGGAAAAATTGGTCACAAGTGAGTCGTGGTCAGTTTTGGCTCGCGTGTACAATTTGCAAGTTTTGCGAGTTTTTTGCGATTTTTTCATCTATGGAGGAGATCATTTTACCAGATTTCTAGGAACTTTGATGACTGGCTTAACTTGTTGAGACCCATTAATGGGCGGAGTTTTAAAAGGTTCCAAGATTTGACATGATTTGAATTCTATGCTCCCCAAGGACATGCCCCCTGCCAAAAATGACCCCATCCCCCATAGGGGACATTTCAGGGATGCGGGAACGGGTAGGAAACATCCCCACTCCGTCCCCTATTTTAGAAAAAATCAGAAACATCCCTAGTACAAAAAAAAAACTTACAACCTTTCATTGTGTGTGCAAAATACATATCCCCTGTTGCAGATCTCTGCATCTTCACACTGCACGGATGAAGTCACAGTCAAATATTATCTTGTTTCATACAAGGACTGTCACAGACAAAGTTGGTATGCTACAGTCATTATATTGCTGAATGCCACTTCCATAATGCAAAAATATCTCAATCATGGCCTGCATGGACAACTCATAGAGCAATCCGATCTATTAGTATCCTAGCTGAGTTCAAACTGGAACATAACCAGTTATCTTAATAATAAGTTTGACAGCAGAACATGCAGTTTTGAAGGCTTCAGGAAAACTTCAATAATAAGCCATCACTCAAATACACACCGGTCAGGCATGTCTATTAATTCATGCTCATATGTATAAATAAGAACATCATAATTCCTATTCAATTACCTATGCTCAGAAAGGTTCTATAATGTTTATGATGAATGCCTGATCAATGTTATCATATGAATATTTGAAATTTGAGATTTCCTTATATTTTAAAATTTTCTTGTATTTTTTTTAATAGCTGTCCCCTGCCATCCCGTAAAGCTGACCCAAAAGACCCGTCCTGGAAATGCGTCCCCCTGTCCCCTGCTGTCCCCATTCTGGAGAGTTGGGGGAACATAGTTTGAATCCCATTTGGAGATACTCCTTCCCTTCAGATGTGCTAACTCAGGATGAGTCTTAACAACCTGAGATTGCCACTTCGACTTATTGATTTTATTAATATTAGCGACTCTTGATTTTGCATAAATTGTTAATCTTAAATTTGAATATTAAAAGCCAAAATTTGTGCTTATGCAAGATGATCTGCTATGACTGCTTTTGCTGTTATCTGTTCTTTTAATTGTAAGTGTGATATGGTAAGAAATTTGGGTGTTCACGTTCTGACCTGGCGCAAAATATATTCTACGATTCAAGTTAATTATAGGAGAAATGTTATTCTCATAAATAATTTATGGGTGATTGACTAGTCTTGATTTTGAGTCTACCTTTACATTTCTCTTACGAGTTTTAGGGCATGAAATGAAGTTAGATATTTGTTTACTTATAGGAATGGTATCATCTTGCATTAGTGAAGCTAAAACCATTCGCAGCATCAAAAACTCAGAATCCCATTCCCATCATCTGTCACAGGATAGTGAGATCTAGTAAGAAATATTGAGTTCTAGGATTTGTCTGTTGTAATTTTAATTTTTTTCTATGATACTATAAGAAATATAATTCTCGTATATATGATTTCTGGGGATTGATTGATTGGTTTCGATTCAAGTCTACCTTTGCATTTCTTTTACCATTTTGATGGTTTGGAGGGAATTTATCCATTTGATGAGATTTAGAAATGGTACAATATGTTTCTCATGAACTTCTAATTTCTGTTATAATCCGCCTCGGAGAATAGTATCTATCAGGAAGATCTGGTAATAGTCAATCATAGGTTTAAAATTAAAAGTCAAGACTGGAGAAATTAATGTGACACATTTTTAAAGCAACATGTAGAGAGGTCTGCCATATCTAAGCTTGTTTTGTCGTTGAATGACATAGTTGTAAGTGGGTTCAATATGGAAAGATTCAAGTTAGTTATTTCCAATTTGCATAATTAAGTTGTTAGTTATTTCCAATTGACATCATTAACTTGCTACAATGTAGCAGATTGAATCAATATATTTTTTTGTTAAGAAGTACATATAGGTCCTTGAGTCATGCTTGATGTATCATTTGGAAAAAACATGTTATTTAAACAATTGACCATATGTATAACTATTATGACCTGCAGATATGAGCTTTTGGACTATTCCCAATACTGACTTAAGTCATAGTGTTGAGACTTGAACTTGGCAAGCCATTTTTTGCCTTGAACTCAGGTATGGTGCCAAAACTTGACAAATGGAAAAAATCATTGAAAAATATCAAAATTTAAGGGAAAACTAATTATATTGCATCTCATGTCAAAATAACTTCAAATACACGCATAAACCAATTAATTAGATCTATCTTATAGGTGTAGACAACTTAATAAGTAAATAATGCTATGAACTTCATGCTTGAACTCTAGTACAAAAGAAAATTTGTAATGACATCCTTAAAATTGTTTTTTTGTACATGCACAAAAAATGAATTTAATAATCCATGTACATGGTACTAGAAAAAGTTTAGATAAAAATTCAAACTAAGGTTGAGAGGAGCCACTCCTTAACTTTAGCTTCAAGTGGCTGAACCGTGTGCCTCTTTACGTACGTCAAAGAAGCAGTTGCAACCATTCATCTATAGATGTAGCATCATGATCTTGGAAAATTTTGTCTCTAGTTGCATGGGCTCAAACCTCGTCCCCATTGCTACAAGCTTCGCCTCATGATCAGCCTGATCTACCCATGCATGGTCCTCTAAAAAATGGGGTCATCCTCAGCGATCCATTCGGATGCATGATCATACCATTCCAATTCCATGGGGGCTAAAACTTCATTCATGGCTAAAACTCAAGGTTGGCAGGATGTTAGTGCTAGTACGACAGACCAGTATTAATACTAGTACACCTTTAAAAAAAATAGGAGACAAGTATTTAAAGATGCCTCCTTTTCTTCCCAGATGCCGTGCAATACTGTTTCTGGCTTGGCAGAAGAAACCTTGGACACCAAAATTCGGGGGGCCCAGACTAGGCAAGACCCGCAGGATATTGAGGGAGCGACCACTTTTGGAAATAAATCCCATCCAACCAAGGTGCAGCAATACTCTAACATGGTGGGCCACTGCTGAGCACAAACCCCTAGCAAATCTCAAGGAGCAGTGCGGCCGATTTGATTTAGGTAAACCCTTGCAGTCCTCTGATAAACCCATTGAAATTACCCTGAGTGATGCTGTTGAAAAAGAAATAATTGAAAACGAAGAGTTTTTTGTAGAGAATGGTTTGATTGGCAGGTTCAATTGGTTTTGGCCCAGCCTCCCAGATCTACATCTGTGGATCTCTAAGCATTGGCAGCCTGTCCTGAAATAAAATCATGAGATTTATCCTTGTGCAGGTGGCTTCTTCATGGTGGTTTTTGATAGTGTTGAGGACCGAAATACTATCTTCCGCTCTCTTTGGGCCTAGGGGCAACATGTGCTGATGATAAAATCATGGCACCCTTTATACAATCCCTCCGTAGAATCCTTTGCTGTTATGCCCATTTGGGTTCGTATGCCGAATTTACCACTCCACTTTTGGTCTGACTCATGTTTCAAAGCCATTGGGGATTCACCGGGCTGTTTCCTGGCAACAGATAATGATTCTTCAGACTTCATGCACATAACCTTTGCACACATTATAGTGGATTTAGACACTTCCAAAGACTTGCCGACATAAGTCATTTTAAAGGTAAATGGCCACAGCTGGTCCTAGCCTTTGGATTACGAAGGATTGCCTTTTCGCTGTAGAAACTGTTACAATACCGGCCACATTGCTGCAAATTGCTCCAGCACTAAAGTTAAGCCTGCCTGCCCTGCCACATGGTGGAAAGACGCAACTCCTAACCATTACATTGTTGAGTGTCTAGCAGGTGCACAAGAGACCCCACACGAATGCTCGAATGACATGGACAAGATTTTGGTTTCACGGGACTCATTTCAGGCCAAGGGAAAATCAGAAGCACAACCACCTTCTACTACTGTGAATGGTCAACAATCTTCCATGAAAGATTGTGAGAAACCGACTGAAACAAATCAACCACCTCCTCCTGTGTCAGATAATGGGAACAACGAAGATTGGAAAGTGGTGCAAAAGAAAATAAATCTCCCTACAAAGGAAATAATGCTCGGACCTCCATGTACCTGCATCCCCGTTCGAAAAATAACACTATTACACCAAGTTGAGGATTTGATCTTGGATTGTACGATTCTTTTGGTATGCATCCCTATTAATGGGTCTGATGCATGTGTGGGTCCTCCTTTTTGGAGCTGACCAAAATATGTTTTTAGATTTTTCTTTAATGGAATGGGAGCTACCCCCTCTGGTAGCACTTACTCATAAAAAAAAAAAATTGCTAAAATTGAAAATATTAAAAGATAAATTGTAAAAATTATAATTTAAATTTAAAAGTTAAATGATAAATCATAAAACCTAGATATTATTAATTTTAAGTTTATAAACTTAAAACTTAGTATAAGTTTATAAATTTAAGTTAAATGATAAATCGTAAAACTTAGAAATTATTGATTTTGAGTTTTAAAAGTTTTAATATAAGTTTTAGCTTTTAGATGTTTGTTATAGGCAACTATCAACAATTTATAATTTTATCGGGACTACCTAAACTTCTAGCAATTTAACTTTCTATCAGAACTGCAAACATTTTTTTAAGCCTAAACTTTTACTGCTGTGTTTGTCTACCTATGCAACGGGTAACAAAGAACACTAAAACAAAAATAAACCACTTTTGCGAGATCACTCTACCGCCGCTTTCGTGAGATTACTATGCCATGATAGCCATGTTTGTTCGCCGCTTTTGATATTTGTGTTTGTGCTTCTGAACGGGAATAAGATAGTAATCCTTTGTGCTCAGAATGGGAATAAAATAATTCATCATGAAGTGTTTTCCTTTCATTTTTAGGTTTTTTTTTGCATTTAGGGTTTTTTAAAAGAGGTGTGGAGATGCGGACAAGATGCCTCTTGTCACAAGAGATGTCTTTGTACACATCTTCGATACAGGAGATGCGTGTAAAGATCCACACCTAATTTTTTTAAATTTTTGCAATATAGAAAATGCAAATGCAATCCTCGTAGTTTTCTAATCACCAAGTTCCTAGGGTGGGGAAGGTGAGAGCATATGGTGTTTGGATGACTAATCTACTGTATGTATGCACTGCTCGAGTGAAAGGCAACAAGCCGACCAAAAGCGCATAGGCGGTGAAGCCGACCCAAATCTACACCTCCACTCTTCGGCGGACAAGTGTGCTTAGAGAATGCAAAGCCAGTAGCAAATTACAACGGAATTTGATCAAGCCAAAATGGTTGATTACAATGTGGATCCAATCAATGCCAAAATGGGCTATGAGATATGAGATGTAGAGGGGTCTAGCGGTGAACTGACCAAGACCTTCAATGTTGAAATACATATAATTGGGAGTATACCATCCGATTTTACAATATTATGAACATGATATGCATGACTTCCGGTGGTACTACCATCCAGGATTACAATATGAATGTAAATGCACTACAAAATGCTAAAAGATAGAGAAATTAGCCCCAACACATTGATAATATTATTCTGATCAGAAATTCATACTACTGAATCACACACATATTAGACACAATAATAAGAATGCAAGTAATTAAATGCTTACAAGGGCTTTATACTGAAACATACTGAAGATGTTCATTAATTGCTGGTGAAGACCGCCCCCTAATGACTGATAAATCATTCCAAAACTCTGAATTGACTGCTGGAACTGCAAACACTCTAAAATCAGGTCTGAACTGGGAGTGCAAACTGCCCCAAATGCTGAATGAAAACTGATATTCTGCAAACACTGATAAATCAAATGATGTACATTCAACAAGTACATCAGTACACCCTCAAAGAGCAAGTATGGACTGTTTAAACCCCTTCAAACTGCTGCAGTCATAAACAGAGGAGTATCGCCTGTTCTAGGGACTGTACGGCCCATCTACAAACTCCATTTACTGCTGCAAACAACACTCATTCAACCTAGCATACTCAGCAGGTGGTATGGCCTCATTGGCAATGGTATGGCCCCATATTCATCACTAGAGCCTCTGCAGATTGGAAAACAGTAGGTACAACTTCCTTAGCAAGGAGTACAACCAGAAAAAGATGAGTTTAGGCATCCAAAAAGTGGTGTGACTCTCTTTAGCACCCTAACGCCTTCAAAAACTTGTTATTTGGTCTGCATCCAACTTAGACCTGGCAACTAACACCAGTATGGCTCCTGCTCCTTAGAATAATTGGTGCTGTTTGTTACTCCAATTTCAAATTTGGTATGGCCTCCTAAGTACCAATCACTGCAACTGGCATATGTAGAACTCAAAATTTCAAATTCCATTCCATTAGTATAAAAAAAAATCAAACATCTCCATATTATCATAATTAGAAAATATTAGACTTCAAAAATCTCACTATTAGTACAATGGTGATTTCTGGGTGAAATCATGTAAACCAGCTAGAAGGGTTTTCGTCTCCGAAAGTGGATTCACCAAAGGGTTTTCGTCGCCGAAAGTGGATTCACCAAAGGGTTTTCGTCCTCAGGCATTTGGAAGAACAACTATTCATTCACAGAGCAAATTGAAAATGAATTGACATTAACCCTTCTTTTGAAGACCAAACCTCCGTTTACACCTTTTTCCTTAATAAAATGTCATGAAGTGTCCTTGTGACCACTTTTCAACACCATGAGCCTAGCAACACTTTATTCTCGAGAAGGGGACATTATAGTCTTCCCTCTCCGAATTGCTTGTCCCAAGCAATTCCAACTTAGGATGCTCCAAAATTTGCTCTCCTTCCACGTAGCATCCTCCACTGGAAGATTCTTCCATTTGACCAAGTACTCCTTGATGCTCCTATTTCTCAACTTGCGCTCTCTGAAATCAATAATTGCTTCAGGAATTAAAATTAGCTTCCCTTCATCCAAGGGGATTAGAAGGACTCGGCCCTAAAGATTTGGTAAGCCCCTGGAGGAACTTGACTATCCATAGGGCACGAAGAGACTCCATCAACCTCCTTATCCACTCTATCTGGCCTATCCCCAAATTAACGACATGCCCCACTATAGATAGGCGTATAGGTACTCGCTTTGGAGTTGGGCACTCCCACTATCTAGATTAGGGGCCCCATTATAGAAATGGGAACTATGGGCTATGAGAGTTTTCCCACAGCCAGGATGATCAAAGGGCGGTAACTCAATAGAAGCAACCACATTATGGCCAAGTGCCTTCTTAAGGCGAGAGACATGGAAGATGTACATTTTACTACTTTCCAGTAGCTCAAACTCATATGCCACTTCCCCAACTCTTCTTTTGACCCTGAATGGATCATAGAACCATGGCTTAAGCTTTTTAGCTCCGTTCTTTTTCAGAAAGGATTCTTTGTAGGGCTGCAACCTCAAATAAACCCTGTCACCTACTTCAATTGAGTGTTCATTTCTATGCTGATCAACGTACAACTTCTGCTGATTTTGGGCATGCTGGACATTGTCTTTGAGTGATTACAAGACATCTTGACTCTGCTGAAGTAAGTCTTTGGCTCCTAGTACTCTGCTGTCACAAAACATAAGATCAATGAAGCTTGGAGCTTCATAACCATACAATGCCATAAAGGGTGGCATTTTGATAGACATATGATAAGTGGTATGATAACAATATTCTCCCAAATGGAGCTATCTAATCCAAGCCTTCTGCTGTCCTGAAACATAATTTCTTAGATATCCTTCCACCCACTTATTGACAATTTCAGTTTGCCCATTAGTTTGCGGGTGACAACTTGTGCTTGGCGTGAGCTTGGTCCCAGACAAACGAAACAATTCTTGCAAAATCAAGTTTAGGAACATGCTGTCCCTATCACTCACAATATTTCTTGGCAAGCTATGCAATCTAAACACTTCTTTAAAAAACGAATCCACAACTTGGGAAGCTTGAAATTTGAAGAAATGGCAAAGAATTGTGCAAATTTTGTTAATCTATCAACAACATATATACAATATGTACCTTGCACCTTTGACAACCCAGTGATGAAGTCCATTGAAATGCTTTCCCATTTCTGATTTGGAATGGGCAAGGGCTACAACAAACCAGCTAGAAAAGTGTGGTCATTTTTGTTTTGTTGACATACTTCACATTCACTGATATGTTTAAGGACTTCATCCTTAAGCCCCTTCCAAGTAAATTTCTCGCGAATTTGCTTGTAAGTCTTGAAATATCCTTGGTGACCAAACAAGGGAGGATCATGAGAAGTTTGGAATGGCTAACACAGGGCAAGAACTCATTACTTTCTTAAGTTGATCAAAAGCTTGCTGTGTTGAAGTAGACCATGAAAATGCCCTTTTTGGTCAAATTTATGAGTGGGGAAGCCACTTGCGAAAAACCCTTCACAAACCTTCTGTAGAAGTTGCAAAGACCAAAAAATCCCCTTAAGTAGACAAGGTTTTTGGTGTTGGCTAATCCAAAACAAACCTTGATCTTTTCATTATCAACTCTTACTCCTTGAGAGCTTGATCACATGACCCAAATATAGAATTTCAATCATGCCAAACTCACATTTTGAATCTATGGCAAACAAGGATCGTGCCTCCAAAATACCCAACACTTCATCCACGTCCTTAGGTGCTCCTCCTAGGTCTTACTGTAAATAAGAATATCATCAAAAAACACTAACACAAACCTTCTTAACTGTTGATTGAAAATTTGATTCATGCAGGATTGAAATGTAGCAGGTGCATTTGTAATGTCCATAATGACATCTAAATGTTGTTTTTTGAACATGTTCTTCACGAACTCTGATTTGATGGTATCTAGATCTCAAGTCTATCTTGGAAAAATAGACTGCACCATGCAACTCATCAATAAGTTCATCAATCCTTGGAATGGGGTACTGATTTTTAATCATCTTCTTGTTCAGGGCTTGGTAATCTATGCACATTTGCATAGTCCCATCTTTCTTTTTTACCAAAATAACTGAAGATGCAAAGAGACTCTTGTTTGGCCTTATGTGTCCCATCTCAAGGAGCTCCTTTATTGCCTTCTCTATTTTTTCCTTATGCCTTTTGTGATGGCAATAAGGAGTGGTGATCATCACTGGTTTAGCTCCTCCTTCTAACTCAATGACGTGCTCTATCCCTCTATTTGGTGGCCTTCCAGGGGGTATACCACTGAAAACCTTGCTATGCTGGACTAACAAGGCTTGAACATCCACATGATACTCTCCTTTTCCTTTTGAAGTGGTAGTAGGCATAATCAAGCATTGGGCTGCCCAATCAACTTGACCATGACGAAACATCATTTCCATCCTCTTTGCAGTGACAACTCTTGGTGTACCATTGGACATGCCTCTTAGTACCACCTTCTTGCCATCAACATGGAACTTAAGTTCCATAGTTTGGAAGTTCTATTTGATTTCTCCCAAAGAGTGCAGCCATTGAACTCTCAAATTAACATCAATGTCTCCTATGTTGACAACATAGAAGTCATCCTTAATTTCATAATTTCCCAACATAAGACTCATTTTGGGAATTCTCCATGTGCAATGAAGAGTGAACCCATCAGCTACCATTACATTAAAACCTTCAAACTCTTTAGTCTTCAACCCTCTTCTTGCAACCACCCTTTCATCAATGAAATTATGTGTAGCCCCAGAATCAATAAGCACATTGATTTTCTTTGTCCACAAAACACTTCACGAATCTTGAAGGGGTCATACTTTCGAGCACCCAAAAGTTGTGCAAGAGTACTTTTTGAAGCATTCTTCTCATCTTAGTCATTTGTCACATGTTCTTCATTCTCTTCATCTGCAGTTGATTGTTCCAAATTTTCAGATTCTGATTCTTCATTAGAAATTAGTTCTATGTAGTGAACTTGCCCCTTCCCAAGGCATCTATGTCCAGGGGCCCAAGGCTCCTTGCAAGTTAAACAAAGTTTCTTCCTTGTCAACCCATTTTTCACCTCATCATCCAATTTTGGAGGCAAACTCTTACGCTGATCAAAATTTTTCTGAAATGGCTTCTTTGAAGGAAAAATCTTCTTTTGAAATTTGTTATTCAGAAGAGTAGACTCAAGTGTCAAGGCTCTTTTGATAGCCTCTTGTAGAGATTGAGGATCAAAGGCTTTGACTAAGTCTTTTAGAGAATTTGTCAATCCTTCAACAAACAACATAACCAACCTTCTCTCAGATATATCAAGGACCATGACAACAAGTCTTTGAAAATCAGCAATATAGCTGTCAACATTTACATATTGTTTGAGCTGAGCTAGCTCATGAAAATGCACTTCGGGGTCCTTCCTATCAAACCTCTTAATTAATCTTCTGCTAAACTCATAGAGGCTGTGAACTTGAGTGATTAGCCCATAGTGCCACCACTCATGAGCAATTCCTTCAAGGTGAGGTGTTGCAAACTTAATGGCTTCATCTCCTGCCATGTGTTTAAGTGACAAATAGGTATCCAATTTCTGAATCGAAGCACGAGCTATGCACTTACTGCTCCTATCAACTGGGGAAATTGTCAACTTTCCCAAGGCATTATGATAATCTCTTTGATGTGTTTGAGACCTATGCTCATGTCTAGGCCCACTCCTAGGCTTCTTTTGATTCATGAACTGATTCAAGGATAGCTCATTCCGAATCTCTTGAGGAAGAGCTTGGTATTCAGCATAGTAAAGCAATGATCTCATCAACCATTGGGACTTCAATTTCTGGCTCATGTACATTTTCCTCTCTATGGATGAAAGTAGGCTGAAATGTCCTAGCAGCAGAACCAACAATAGTTTTGGTGGAGTGATTATTGTTTTCTGGCTGGTTGTTTGTCCCTGAGGTACTTCCTTAACCATTCTGATTTCAGGGCATATTCATATTTTGGTCCATCTTTTGGAGTAACTAAGCCTTCATATCCAACATCACATCGAACTTTCTATTAGTCCTATCATGAGTACTATCACCCACATTTGTGTGTTTACCCTTATCTGCCATATTTTCTAAGACAACTTCTAGAACAACCTTTGGAATAACTTTTGGAACAACTTCTTCCCTTGGCTGATCTGTACCTCTCTCTCTCTCTCTAGTAATATCTATACTCTTTGTCACTGTCGTGCATGAGGAAGAAACTGCATAGAAATGAGTAGCTTTTAAAACATAGGCTGACAAGACAACCATCTTTGATACCATTGTAAAGACCCACACCTATTTTTTTTTTTTTGCAATATAGAAAATGCAAATGCAATCCTCTCACTTTCTGATCACCAAGTTCCCATGGTGGGCAAGGTGAGTATACGGTGTTTGGATGACTAATCTACTGTATGTATGCATTGTTGGAATGAAAGGCGGCATGTCGACTAGAAGCACACAGGCGGTGAAGCCAACCCAAATCTACACCTCTTTGGCGGACAAGTGTGCTTAGAGAATGCAAAGCCACTGGTAGATTACAATGGAATCCAATCAAGCCAAAATGGTTGATTACAATGTGGATCCGATCAATTGCTAAAATGGGGTATGACATGTAGAGGGGTCTAGCGGTGAACTGACCAAGACCTTCAATGTTGAAATATTCATTATCAGCAGTATATCATCCAATTTTACAATATTATGAGCATGATATACATGACTTCTTGTGGTACTACCATCTAGGATTACAATATGAATGTAAATGCACTACAGAACGCTAAAAGATAGAGAAATTACCCCCAACACACTGATAATATTATTCTGATCAGAACTTTATACTGCTGCATCACACACATATTAGCCACAATAGTAAGAATGCAAGTAATTAAATGCTTACAAGGGCTGTATACTGAAACATACTGAAGATGTTCATTCATTGTTGGTGAAGACTGCCCCCTAATCATTGATAAACCATTGCAAAACTCTGAATTGACTGCTGGAACTGCAAAAACTCTAAAATCGGGTCTGAACTGGGAGTGCAAACTTCCCCAAACGCTGAATGAAAACTGATATTCTGCAAACAACGATAAAGCAAATGATGTACACTCAACAAGTATATCAGTACGGTCTCAAAGAGCAAGTATGAACTATTTAAACCCCTTCAAGCTGCTGTAGTCATAAACAGAGGAGTACGACCTGTTCTAGGGACTGTATGACCCATCTACAAATTCTATTTACTGCTGCAAACAACACTCATTCAACCCAGCATACACAGCAGGTGGTATGGCCTCATTGGCAGTGGTACGGTCCCATATTCATCACTAAAACCTCTGCAGACTGTAAAACAGCAGGTACAACTTCCTTAGCAAGGAATACAACCAGCAAAAGATGAGTTTAGGTGTCCAAAAAGTGGAGCGACTCTCTTCAGCACACTAACACCTTCAAAAACTTGTTATTGGGCTTGCATCTAGCTTAGACCTGGCAACTAACACCAATACGGCTCCTTAGAATAATTGGTGCTGTTTGTTACTCCAATTTGGTATGGCCTCCTAAGTACCAATCATTGCAATTGGCATATATAAAACTAAGAAAATATCAAACTCCATTCCATTAGTATCAAGAAACATCAAACTTCTCCATATTATCAGAACTGGAAAATACTAGACTTTAAAACTCTCACTATCAGCACAATGGTGATTTCTAGATGAAATCACACAAACCAGCTAGGAGGGTTTTCGTTCTCAAGCAAATGGAAGATCTCACGTTCATTAACAGAGCAAATTGTAAATGAATTGATAGTAACCCTTCTTCTGAAGACCAAACCTCCTTTTATAGCTTTTTAGAGCTATAAAAGGAAAAAACGTTTTTTGTTTTTCATTGTTTTTTAAAACGCCTTTTTGCTTTTTTGTTGCTTTTTTAAAAATAAAAAGCTATAAAAGGAAAAAACGTTTTTTGTTCTTAATTGTTTTTTAAAACGCCTTTTTGCTTTTTTGTTGCTTTTTTAAAAAGTACTTTTTTTCTTAATAAAATGTCAAAGTATCCTTGTGACCACTTTTCAGCACCATGAACCTAGCAACACTTTATTCTCTTAAGGGGACATTACAATGCGGCTTTAACTTTGAGACACAACCTAGGGAGTGGGAGATGGGTCTCCCTACAACATTGCTAAAACTCTTTTGTAGTGGAGGAATAGATTGTAATGCACAAATATAAGATTGTTCAACAATTGTTTTGACAACCTGTTGCTCTTTTTGAAGTGTATATGCTCAAACATACTCCAATTGCCTTACAACTTTGAAGCGTTGCATGGTTAGCTCAAAACTTGGAAGGCAATTCTATGAATATTAAGCACCTTAGTGCCAAAATTCTCTCACCATGCATCTATAAGACTATAAGGATAAAATTAGAACATTTAAGATTTATAAATACTGCAAATCCAAAGTTTGATAACATAGAAGAAAAATCTTTAAATTTTAAATCAAAATTTCAGTTAATGGAAATTTTACTTGGCCTAGTAGTTGTTCTTTCTATCTTAAATGAAAATTCTCCCACTATGCATGTATAAGGAAAAATTAAAACATTTAAGATATACAAATAATACAAATCTAAAATTTAGTAACATAGAAGAAAAATCTTTAAATTTAAAATCAAATATTCAATTAATGCAAATTTTACTTGGCCTAATAGTTGTTCTTTCTATTTTGCATATGTCTCAAGGAAAGCGATCTTCTAGAACCTGTCTGTAGATCTCAATCTTAGACATGATCTTCACCCTCATTTGTGGAGCAGTGTAGAGGCCTTCGATAACCTCCTTGTCAACCTTGAAGCTATCAAGAAATTGGAATGTTGACGTGAGGAAGTATGCACTAGCATAAAATGGCCTATGAAGTTGTCTTATCTAGTGTTGGTCAATGTTTTGCCATATGGACTAAGTCACCGCATTCGAATTCGAATTCGAATTCGGCAAGGAAAAAATTAGAAAAAAAATTCGTGATTAAATTTGCCTTAGCATAAATATGATTTTTTTTAAATATAATTAATAAATACACAAAACATTGGTAAATAGATGAAACATTTATAAACCATAGCAAACTTTAAAGTTTAAACCATAAGAAACATATGATATTATGATTGCGAATACTTATTGTTTACAGAATTACTAATTCTAAGCAAAATATTTGTAATACATGATCTACAATAAGACCACTTAAGACCAATATGCAGGTTGTGATCTACGAAATTTTAAAGATTAATGTTTTCATAGTAAAAATCATTCTATCGGCAGTTTAACTATACAATAATTGATAATTGATAATGAGTATTTTGAAGTTTATACTTTCATAGTTAAGGGTGAAAAGTGCATCCTTGTTTTCAAATATCAATTGTATTGTTATATTGTTGAAAGAGTGAAAAGATTATTTTAACACTTAAAAAACATAATTTTAAATGCTTTTGTAAAAAAACTTGTCTATTTGTTAACATTTGAAAAGCATAATTTTAAATGCTTTAAAAATAAAAATTAAGGCAAAATATTGAGGGGGGGGTGAATTAGGACAGAAGGGGCAGAATGGGGTGGGGAAAAAACTGGCTATCGTGGCGCTTGGAGGAAGAATGGCGAACAGGGTTTGGTGATGCCAGGGCAAAATCTCTTCAGTGGCGAACAGGGGCGGCTTTCTACAGTAAAAAATGCTTAAAACTAGCCGCCCAAGAATGGAATGCCACAAACAGAAGTTCAGTGAAGAGGCCTCGCACAGAGATTTACACGCCACTTCAAAAACAAGGGTTTTACACGCCCTTCATCCACTCCTCGAGTCCTCTGCACAGTGCGACAGAAGAATAAAACAATTGCTAACTCCTTGAGTCCTCTGCACAGTGCGACGGCGACGGAAGAATAAAACAAATGCAAACTTTATAAAACTCTGTGGCGGACGACGGCGACGATAGAAGCGGCGGGTATCCTATAAAAATTATATTTGACGTTGACCGCGGGTATGATGCGAAACAAAACCTAAAAAAACACTTTATGGCAATAAATTATATTAAAAAAATTTACCGGACGAATTTGAACGAATTTGATAAACTCTTTATAAATACGGCGAATTTCGAATTTCTAGCTAGGAATTCGGCGAATGCTGTGACTTAGCATAGGGATACATATTTGGCTTCCACATTGTTATAATATTGTCTAATATGCTCCTTTGCTTGTCCCATTCCCACATGGATATATCCCATTGCGGGATTTTCTCCATCAACAATATGAAGGAGAGAAACCAATGGCTCAGTCACTTTTAAAAAGTCAAAATTCAAATAGTTAAAAAAGTAATTATTATGTTGCAAATGAGGAAGAAACATAAAAAAAATAAAGGGAAAAAACTTTAAAGACTTGCATCTACAATCTCCTTAGTAGGAGTCCAAAAATTGACCTCATCAAATACTCAATCCACCACATCGATCCCAACAATTGTCTTTGTGTAGGAAGACTTGCTCCACTTCTCACTAACAAACATTTGCTTCAAAGAAGCTTTTGCTTGTAACAAAGATGGAAACCGACGAATGAGGTTGCAAATTGAGTGACACTAGGTCGGACAAACTTGTTATCTGTGAAGTCTCTCATTAAAGAGAGTAGCCAATCGTGATTTTAAATATATTTGCAAATGTTTTGGCCATGCTGCATCATTGATGATTACTTGCAATATATTTTCCGGCCCCACTTCCAACAAACCTCTACCAAAGCACCACATAAATAATCTGCTTTTTTAATCTTCCCCATCGACTTCAAGAAGCTTGTGCCACCTTATGAAAAAACTAAAAAACATCATCGAACATCCTATTTTTTCATTAGTCCATTGGACAGGATAGTGCAGCCTTTCTTCATCCAGATTGCCTGCTGCTTCTCAATAATAGACTGTACAATAGCTACCACCTTCATCAAAATTGAGACCCAAAGTTCTTCAACAGAACGGGTTTTGAGCCCCTAACCAGCTATGGCAATCCCATCAACCATTGCTTGCCAACAAGGGGACCTAAAACACTCCAAATAAAAAAATCAGAATTTACAAAACGAATTGAAAAACATAAACCCTCAACAAAACAATTAAAATATTAATTAAAAAATAATAAAAAAATGAGACAAAAATTAAAAATGTTACCTCGCTGCATTGAAGGGAATGTCACAAAAAATACCAAAAATCACCAATTGCATTCCTTTGCCACTTTGTGGTTGGTCCTTGTTCCAACTCATACTTCCCAATGATGGTTGGAAGCCAGAAATACTGTGTGGCACAACCCAACTCCCTAAATTGCAAGCTCTAGGCCCAAGGTTAGTAGAACCTGATCCATTTCCAGGGATTAGAGAAGTGGAAGATGCATCTCTTTGTTGGTTTTGTCTTGATCTTTGTTCCTTCTTTTCTACTAAGGTTTCCAACTGTGCTGTCACGTCCTTCACAACCTGGGCTCAACATTTGGGCATAATGAAACATCATGTTTATGTATGCTGGCAAAGTGGTATTTGAGGTGATTAATGCCTCCCCTTAGAAACTCCACACCACACTATTTGCAAAACACTCTGCCCTTTTTTGTGCCCGGTCTACCATGCTTCCAAGCAGGGTCTTTCCTTTGTGGTTCAGATATAGTAAAATACTAAAAAGTGAAAACCCCACATCATGGAGAGAATAAAAAGTGTAAGGTAAATTAAAAAATGCATGCCTCAATAAGGATTTGACGATGAGGAGGTTGGCAATACCCATGTAGTGATTAGAGCCATGCAAAATTTATGCACTCAATAGTAAGGAACTCAGTTTAGGGTTGTGACTTAAGAATCAGGCATTTCTCACCCCCAATCCATTTCTGCTTCAAAGACTGGATTCCTTCCTCTGCCTTCTAAATTTTCCCAACCCACTTTTTGCATCTCGTCGTGTAAAAGAAACTGTTGGTGCAGTGATGCCCCTCTGAAATACTTTGATCATCTCAGCCCTCTCTTCAAGTGTGAGTTCCAGACAAGGCCCAACCATTTTACCAGGTGTATGTAAAAGGTGTGCATTAACCCTCATATTGCTGCCATTCCAGCCCTCTGGGCAAATGTTGCATTTCCATTTCTGACTTCCACCTGAATTAGATGCTTTGTGCAAGTATTGTTGCAAACTGTTCGAAGGATTTTTCTTGTTAAATGGGCCTCTAGCATTTTGTGCCAACAACTCTGAAGGGCAATTGAATTTCAATGCACTCTTAGTTGAACTGTTTGTGGCTGTGCTTGGGGTTTGGCTGCCTTCAACTGATTCCCCATCAATTTCATTGCCCAAATCAAGATCATCATTGACACTAAATGAATCCTTGATTCCCTTCTTGATTGTAGAAATGGATACAGAAAAAAGAATAGTAGATTGTATTTACAAAAAACAATAAAGAAGTCTATGTACACCAAAAACAATAAAATAAGCTAAAAACAGCAGGTTTGCAAGTTTTAATAAGTTTTAAACGAAAAAGTTTGAAGGTTTGAAGGCTTGAACAATTACATACCTTCTTCCTTCTTTTTCTCTTCTTTTTTCTTCCTTTATTCTTCTTCGTTTTCCTTCACCTCTCTTCAATATCAGAACTCTCTTCTTGTTTGCGAGCAAAAAGACTAAAAATGGAGGGGACGTGCCCCGAGGAACACTGGTAAAAATGGTCAGTAGGATGTCATTTGAAATTTGCTTTTCAACAGTGCATTGGATTATGATACTTTTATTTGACTTCGCAGGCACTCTGTACAACATAGGAATCTAGTTTCTTGCTTATATTGGTTGAAATTTAACTGATTTTGGTTTCTGCAGGCCTTTGGAAGGTAGCTTCAAGAAAGAAAGCTTTGGTGCTGAAAATGGTGGTATAGGTCTAGCTTCAATTCTTTCAAATTCATGAATGATGTCCTCTTGGTGGCTTTCTAATTTGGGCATAGCTGATGTAGTCGGGGATCTTATTAAAGGAATGACAGATTAAGTAATCAAATATGTTCCCGAATTGTCAACATGATGAATTTATGTATGAAGCCATTTCATGTAATCATAATATGCATAAACAATACATGCTGTTTTATAAATTTGCCCGTTCTTTCCGTCTTCTCCAATTGATGCAAATTGCTGGTTTATGGTAAATGAAAATGTACGGAATGGGGTTTCCTTAAATGCTCTGAACATTCCTATCTATAAGAACTTAATATGAAGACTTAGGAGCTAGATGCAGTTGCAAATGCCCATCTCTTGCTGATGATACTTAAGGGACCGTTTACACAAAATGTTGCTCAAGTTGTGAAGTCATTAACTGTGTCCTATGGATTTGCTAATTTTATTCCAATACAATGAGATAAATTTAATTCCAGAATTATGAGGCTCGTAGCGGGCTGTCATTAACTTGCTTAATAAAATCAAATATTAACTTCCCAATAATTTTCCTTAGTAAAAACTATACTTACATTGTGCTTACCAGAGTTGGAACTCTTAATTTTGGCGGTGTTTCCAATTTATGGAATTTGTTGTGCTGACCAGAGTTAGCACTCTTAATTTGGCGGTGTTTCCTATTTATGACATTGTGCTTACGAAAGTTAGAACTCTTAATTTTGGCGGTGTTTCCAATTTATGGAATTTGTTTTGCTGACCAGAGTTAGCACTCTTAATTTGGCGGTGTTTCCTATTTATGGAATTTGTTGAAGTTTATCATTTGATTATATTAATAAAGCTCTTAAATTTTGGCAGTGTTTCCTATTTACGGAATTTGTTGAATTTAACATCATTTGATTATATTAATAAAGATGAAATATAACTGGGCAGGTGGATAGTTCAATTCCCGATGAGATGATCTCAGGAAAAACCATGAACTTTCCATGTCTAAAATATGATCTAAAATATGGTCCAATTTCCTTATAACTTCTTGAGTATGCATTTGAGTCATCTTTTTTGACGTTTGGTCGGCCTAGGTTAAATTTTGGGGTACTAATTGTGGTGGTAAAGTGAAGACAGCCATTTGAGTATATAGCTATGCATTTCTTATTCCCATTTGTGGTTTCAGTTGTTACGAGAATCCTTGGGAGGTTACACACTTGGTACATCTCGAGTCCTTCTCTATGGAGGAAAAAAATTAATAATTATTATTGAAAATTAATTAGTGTTTTGGCTATTTGCAAATATTCTTAAATGTAGGTAAAGATCAAATTGTTTTGTAGGAACCAAGGTATAGACTAGTAAATTTGATGCTAGCTATGCTATTAAAATTGTTTTATTTATTGTCATTTTTATGACAACTATTTGAATTTATTTATCCTTAAACACTTCATAAGTCCCTTGTATAAAGTGCTATGGATGGAAATGGAAATTGAATCCTTTTATAGTCCATGATGCCTCATGACGTGATTGATAGGCGGCTTATAGCATATGGGACTACCTCTTACTCCCACTAGTGTTGAAGGATAGAAATTAAATCTTTTTATAGTCCATAATGCCTCACGGCGTGACTAATAGGCGGCTTATAGCATATGGGGCTACCTCATACTCCCACTAGTGTTGAAGGAGGCACCTAACTATACTTCAATATGAGACATACATACCTGACCCCTTTTAGGATTCGAACTTGTGACCTCTCTTTTCAAGAGGGCAAGTTTTTCACCAATAGGCCAACTCAGGTTATATACATATATTAGTTAAATAATAAACAAGCACAAAATTGAAAGAAGAATTACATTCTTCATGAGTCCCTTGTATAAAGTGCAATAGATAAGAACAAATTATACATATATTAATTAAATAATAAACAACTACAAAATTGAAAGAAAAATTACATTTAACATCCTATAGATTTGTAAGATTTAATAGCGTTGCGTAAAACTATTATGAATGTTAAGATTTAAAATAAAATCTCCAAGCTTTTTTTGGTTGTCTTAATTTATTATTTAATTTACCATTGTATAGCTATGTCTAATATCATTATCACTTGAGGATTTGCACAATCAAAACTGTATATATGTGTGAAGTCACAAATCTCAATCAACTATACTTCGAGGTGATGCTCTACTCCTTAACCTTGTGTTTGAAGTACCTTTGGATGATTCTAAGTACACCTTCAATGCCAAAATTGACAACAATCAATGGCTCATAAGTTGTCCTTGGATTGCAACACCCCAAAAGAAATAATCCTAAGTTGGGTTGTCCAGATGTGTAGAGTTCAAGGAGGAATTAACATGCTATCATGTTCTTGAGCTGCATTTTAGGGGAATCTGATGCTTATTCATTCAAGCCTTGGATGTTCTTCATGAAGCTAGTTTAATGGGATAGTTGCAAATTTTAGTGGGCTTAGATAATTAGTGATTCTATCCACCATTAATTGTTGAAAGTTGAGAATAAGTCGCTCTACATGACTTTGTACTCGGTATATGTCCTTCGATTTGTGAATAGAATGTTTGCTCTAGCACTCAAAGAAAATCAAAGTGTATAAATGCTATCACTGATTCTATTGAGAGAATCTTGAGAAGGATTTTTGAATGATAAATGATGAATTCATCTTCCAAGTCATAACTGAATTGTGCAAAAGCCCTGATTTCAACACATCTGTAGAAAGGGTTGAAATCTATTAGGTTATGGGCAAGTTGGTATATAAAGAACGATGTATGCACATACATTAGGGCCTCTGGTTTCAAAGGAAGGCCATACCATTTTGCCTTGATATGTTCTTGATTTTTTCTTCTCATGGAATTTGCTCGGCCAATTCTAGAAGTTCAGAAAATTTTCAATGCCTTGCGAAAGAGAACACCAATTAGGCAAGCAATTCAAATTGGACACTTTGCATGTAGAGACAATGATGGCAATTGATTTGAGCATCGAACTCCTTAGTTTCGATCTTCCCATGGAAGATGTGAGGAGTCACTTTGACCCGAAGGGGAAAATGAATGAAGCAATGTCTCAATTTTTGGGACGCACCTTCAAGCATACACGCTAGGATGAGGATTTGTGGGAAAATTGCAAGGACAGATACATGCAAAATTGATGGCTTGAATGGAGTAAATCATCTCACTTAGTTAGGTTCGCACATATGACCTCTCATTATGGCAACATAGGAACAACTTCTAGGGTTAAGGAGAGTAATGCAATAATCATCCATCCATGTGATGTTGAGAATGTCAAGGAATTTGTAGATCAATCACCTTTGAGAAGAATTCCCAATCTACTTCCTATTTTGACTTGCGTGAAATGCCATATTAGGAATACATCCAAGTGCATACCATTGAAGCAACAAGTGGAGGTGGTGATGGGTATTTGATAAAGGACATTCCTTAATAGGGAGATCAAGAGGCATCTTCTTGATCACATTATATTGTAATCAATAAATTGGTTAGTAGAGGTGGTAAAGGTGTAGGAAATGATAGTGATGATGATGATCCAAAACTGAATGAAGTACATCATCAAGAATCCTCCAAGTCCTTGTCAACTAAAGAAGAACAAGAAAGGAAAAGAAAACAAAGATAACCCTAATGACAATCAATCTATGAGATCAAGTGCACAAATCTTAGAGCCAATTGATCATTTGTTGATCCGAGAAAGATCAATTGTCCCATCAATTGATATATTTTTTGTAGGCACCTTTTTGAAGAAGGCAATTTCCAAAGTTCAATCCCAATTTCTCTAATGCAATTCATATATGACAAGAAATCCCAGAGGTTGACCCTATGATGTAGATTAGATTTGACACTCCTAAGGTCAAATAGTGATTGATATTGTTGTTCTAAAATGAGAAGTCACTTTTGATAAAGCTAGAATAGTAGATTTTGAGATCCAAAGTCATTCCTTTCCCCAAATTGATAAGTGAGATGTTCCCAACATGATGGATCAAGACATAGTGTTTGGTGACACACACTTTAGAACATTGTTGGAAGAGGTAGCACAAATGAAAGTAGAAAAGGAGGCCCTCATTGAATATATTGACACAATTTGTCCATTAAAGAGTCAACATGCGAGTTTCCATTGCTATAGAGATGTTGGATACATCTAGGTAGCAACATGATAAACTAACTCACATGAGTGAGTGGATGACATATGGGATTGTGGTCAAATGATACATCTAAGATAAACTTTAGTTAGCATAGAAGTTGCTTATCCCTATAGCACATTGCCTTAGCCTTGCATGAGTATGCGTGAAGGATGACCTCCTTGCATTCAAATTTCACCCAACACATGCAAACTTCAAGTGAGGGATTCACTATGTGAGATTGTAGATTCCATAGAACTAATGTTCAATGAGCTTTTCATGGGTGTTATTCTTTAAACAACCCTTGAGTGATTCTTCAACCTTCAATATCATCATGACATGTTGGAAGTATTGTGTCAACTTTTCACTACCCATATTGAGGAGATTCACGAGTGCTAAATAGAGCCACCTTTGTATTCTTTCTTTATGGTGTTTCTCTTTCTAAAGCTTATACTAAGAATCTCTTTCCTCTAGAAGAAAATAAAGTATCAAATCTTCCCCTAAGTTACCAAGAAAGTGAAAGGATTTATCTCTCCTAAGCTTGAAGTATTGATGAATCCTTCATGAAAGAGGTGTATGACCTCTCGAACAACACTATCAACTTATAGAACAATATGAAGAAATTCAAGCCAAGTGGATGTAGATGGATCATTTTCTTCTTAAGCAAAGCTAGTATATGTGAAATTTCATGCAAATGGAGCTCACCAACATCATCGGACTCATTGAAATTTGGAATCTTCTAGTAGTTCAATCATCACCTTCTAGGAGGATTGAGACTATTGTTCAATTGGACACAAATTGATTCTACTAACATGTTCTTTGATGATTATTTCTTTCAAATGACATGTTAAGTTTTTAAAATGACTTTTTCACTATATGTAAAGGGGACCCACCTGATGTTTTGAACAGTGACGTAAGTGACTTATGTTCACTTAATGCATTTTAGGATTTCAAAAGTGGTTATGAGTTAGTTATAAAGTAGTTAAAAGTTAGTTATAACTTATAACTACCCAATTTGGATATTAAAGCTAGTTCCTTGTCATTTGTAATCATCTTTTATAAGCATCGACAAGTGAAGTGCATGAGAGATAAGTAGCTAAACATTTTATAGGACATTTTGGTACAATAGAAATATATCTTGTAAGGTTCTTAGGCCTTGAAGATGTTCATCTTGTGATTTCATATTGATGTTGCAGATTCTTTGTTGTTATTTTTGCAGGGCAAGGACTTGTTGATTTATAGAATTGGCCATTTTCATTTGCAACTCTACTTCAATTCAAGTGAACTTAAATTTTCCTTAAAAATCCACACTCTAAGGAGAAAATTTGGTTTTAGTTTTTCTAAGTAATGTATTTTTTTAATACATGCAAATTTAAAGATTTGTTTTTTTATAAATGTAACTTGTATGTACACAAATATCTTTGTAAATTTCGTCATGTTTAAGATTTTTATGTGTTTAATCAAGGGAAATCTCCCCTCACAAAAGAGGACAAACTCTCTCCCATGAGTCAGTCCTACTTAATTGGTCTTGACAAAATTTAGGTATAACAGTTTTTAGTGCCCATTGTCAGACACAAAGTGAAGGATTGTAAGAAACCCCATATGCACACAAGAAAGAGTCCATTAGTATATGAGGTGATGCTCCTATGGTGCAAGCTCACAACAAATGGATCGAAGTTGATCAAGATGATATCTCTAGCAATCTAAGAAGGTTTGTCCTTGACAACATGACTAGTTCTCAACATTGGAGGGAAATTGTTGGTATGCTTAACAAGGATGAAGAAAGAGCTGATGTTAAACATGCATTCCACCACCTCCTATAACAAGAGTTTTTCATTGTTGTCAACAAAGAACAAACCCTCCTGTAACTCCCCCTCAACAACAATCAATCTTTTTTTAAGTTGGTAGAGAAAAGATTCATGAGCTTAGGCCAAGCAAGCAAAAATACAAATCCATTCTTTGATTTTCAACAAAGCTTCAACTTCAAAGTAGCCCCTAAGAAGAAAAGAGGTGCAAGAAAGTTTGCAAGCCTCTCACCAAATCTTGAGAAGCCAAAAAACACTCCACAAGAATATGTCATCTCATTCAAGCTCTTTTGCTTTTTGGAACTAAGATTTCTTTAATCTAGATTATGCATCCAATAGTTGCACTATTGCCATGGGGAAATTAGATTGGACCACCGAATTTGGCCTAGCTACACAAATTACCCTCAATGTCACCCAAGAAATTTCCAAATTTCTTTGGGGACAACTCTCTTGATTAGGATGAACATTTGATGACCTTCAATGTTGCATGTGAAATTCTTGGTGTAACATATGAAGATGTAGTAGTAAGATTGTTTGCAGAAAGTCTAATTGACATAGTCGTTGATTGGTTTCAACACCTTCTAGCTAGATGTATCGCCAATTGGAATTACATGAGGACAAGATTCATTAAACTTGATTTCGATTTACAGAGGATGAGCATGATTTATAGAGGATGAGCATGATTTATTTTAATAGCTCTTAAACATCAAGAAGAAAGATAAAGTCCATACTTAAATTCCAATGATTGTAAGGCCTACTATTGCAAAATCTCTTTTCTTCTTCATGAATGCTCACAACCCATAAATGAAATATGAGTTAAAGAGTGTGCCCTAATAACCTAGATGTTGCTTAAGATTTGGACATGTAAGTATTGAGAATGATATGATTCAAGCTGGGAAAAATAGAAATAGGTAAAAGTCCTATGCAACCATCGCAAGATGATGATATCAAGAACTTAATGATGTTTGAATCACCATTATAAAAATAGCTCAAGGGACAAGACAAAGAAATATGCAACCATAGAACAATCCTCCATTGGGTGGTAAAAAAACACTGTTTGTTCTTGTCAGGACTTATCCAGAATTTGCTAGAAATAGGTCACTCCTTAGTTCCCTCCCATTCCAATGGGAAATCAAGTTGGAGAGATTATAAGGTTTTGTTTCTTCTATAATAACAATAGTCATGAGGGAGAGACATGCCTAGATATGATAAGAGCCCAAAAGATGTTCATGGGAGAGACATCAAATATTGAACTTGATACACGATCAGTTGAAACTTAAAACATGCCGAGGTGTTGGATCAAAGTTTGTGGTGGAGAAGATTATGTTACTAGCCAAACTCTCGTGGTCCAAACAAGGTCAACAAATGATCAAACAAAAGATAGAATTGGAGAATTGAGATCTTCTAGCTAGGCAGAGTCATCTTCCTTTCATGTAATTGTAAGAGGTAATTTTACTAATCCATCTAAAGAATCTGATATTGTAGGTGACTTGGAGCTAAGCATGCAAATATCTCCCCATTGGAGATTTTTGAAGAAAGTTCCATGTCAAAAGGGAAAACTCATACAATTCCTCAATCATGAGCCAAGTGAAACTTTACAACCACTATTTGCCACTAGTTCTACCAATAAAAAGCCATTGTCGTTCTATATTTTCTTAATGATAAATGATCAGATAAAAAATTGTGCCTCAGACTCTAGAGCATCCAATACCATCATGCCACTCAAAAGCATGAAGGTGCTTGGGTTATCGTGCATGAGAATTCACAATGTGTGATTTTCCATAGAATTAAAGTTTGAGCCTTGGTTCGATAAATTAAAGATCATATGGTTTCTCTTGCTTCTTTCCCACTAAGAAGATCATCATGACAATCTTGGTTGTTGATATCCTAGACGATTAGGGAATGCTTTCTCTTGACAATTCAAAAATGATCTCGGAGGGATTGTTTCATTAGATTGGTCATATGCAAGGATTCCAGTACGAAACAAAATGATCCATTTGTAACTAGGACCTAAGAAGAGGCTAATTGTTTAGAGGCCTAATAATCCCAAAGATGAGGTGATGTAGAAATTGAATTGGGCACATATATAGGATGTATAATGTAATTTCGATAGTAAATTCCATTTTAGTTGGAAAATGTATCTCAATGTTTGGGGTAGTATGAGTGATTAGGGAGTGGTAACTCATATTATAGGAGGAAACTTTGCATAGAGTTCCATACAGGTGGGTCCGTGACTTTTTATGGGCACAAACTTCTCAAATAATCCAATCTTATGATTCTTCATCATCTACATATGGTATTATATTCTTAGGTGCTCATTTCATTTGGGCCTTTAGTTTAATGTTCCTATTTAGTAGCCTTGGATATTAGCAAGAACTTATTGAATCTATTGTTTGGGCCCATGATATATTAAAAGTTGCTTTTTCTATCTAGCCCATAGCCTTGAGCATTGTCCAAGGACGTGCTATAGGAGTAGCTCATTACCTTTTGGGTGGAACCGCCACATGGGCATTCTTCCTTCTAAGAATTATTGTAGTAGGATAATGGCTAGTAGGATTTGAAAAGCATAATGGCATCAATATTTTCAAAGTTTAGCCAAGGCTTGGCCCTGGACCCAACTACTCATATTTGATTTGGTATTACTACTACACTTGACTTTTAGAGTCATGATGATATTATCTTAAAACACCTTTATCAAAATATTTTTACTTCTTACTTTGGTTAGATAGCTATAATCTTTCTATGGACCTTTGGTAATTTGTTCCATTTAGCTTGGAAAGGCAATTTTGAAGCATAGGTCCATGATCTCTTACATGTAAGACCTATTGCGCATGCAATTTGGGATCCTCATTTTGGTCAATTAGCTACAGAAGCCTTTACCCGAGGAGATGCCCCTAGTCTAGTCAATAATGCTTATTACAATGTTTATTAGTGGTGGTATACAATTGGCTTATGCAGTAATGAAGATCTTTATACTAGAGCTCTTTTTCTTGCTATTTCTTTTTGCTATCTTTTTAATGGCAGGTTGGTTGCATCTACAACCTCAATGGAAACCAAGTCTTTCATGGTTTCAAAATGCCAAATCTCATCTTGTGAAGGCTCTTTGGAGTCAATTATATGGCTTGGATGGGACATTTAGTTCATGTCGCTATTCCTGAATCAATAGCACATCTCATAAGATGGGATAATTTCTTGAATGTATTACCATATCCCCAAGGTTTGGAACCACTTTTTATAGGTCAGTGGAATCTTTATGCTTACAATCCTGATTCTATTAGTCATTTATTTAGTACCTCTCAAGGGTTAGAACTTGCTATTCTAACTCTTCTCAAAGGATTCCACTCACAAACTCAAACTGTGTGGCTAACTAATATTGTTCATCAGCATTTAGCTATTGCATTTGTCTTTTTCATCGTTGGTCATATGTATAGAGCCAACATTGGGATCAAACATAACATAAAAGATATTTTAGAAGCACATATTCCTTCTGGAGACTTATTAGGACACATACATAAGGGTCTTTACAACACAATCAATAATACTCTTCACTTTCAATTAGGTCTTTCTCTAGCATCTTTGGGAGTTATTACTTCCTTGGTATCTCAACACGTATTATTTACATGCCTATGCATTCATAGCACAAGATTTTACTACCTAAGCTACATTGTGTACTCATCATCAATACATTGTCAAATTCATTATGATAGGGGCATTTGTTGATGGAGATTTTTCTCTTATTAGAGATTATAGTCTAAAATAGAATAAGGATAATATACTGGTGGGAATGTTGGAGCATAAGGAAGCCATAATATCTCATTTGAGTTGGGCTAGTTTTTTCATAGATTTTCATACCTTGGGACTTTATATTCATAACAATGTTATGCTTTCTTTTGGTACTCCTGAAAAATAAATCTTGATTGAGTTTGTATTTGCTCAATGGATACAATTTGCTCATGGTAAGGCCTTATATGGTTTTGATGTACTCTTATCTTCAATAAATGATCCAACATTCAATGTTGGTAAAAGCATATGGTTACTCAGTTGGTTGAATGCTATTAATGATAATAAAAAATTCGTTGTTCCTAACAATTAGTCCTAGAGACTTACTGAGCAATGAGATGTACATGAAAGAGACTACTTGTCCCAAAGAGGGTTGTGGAAATTTTTGGGTAAATGTACAAGTGACTTCTAATTTATCTGTTCAAAAAAGATAGACTTCATTACAAAAATTTAATTAGTCAATTGGATATTCATGGGCTACATTAATTTCAAATGAAAATTTCAAATCCAATTATGGTTTTTAAATTCCAAATCCTAACGAGTCATTCTTTCTTTTGTTCTCATTCATTTCTAAAAAGCTTAGGGAAGAATTATGATTATGGTTGCTATGGAGAAGGACCCCATGATGTTTAGTATGAGTCCTCATCATCCATCAATACATGGTGTTCTTCGACTTATTGTTACTCTAGGTGGTAAAATGTTATTGAAGCTATATTAGGTTATTTGCATAGAGGGATGGAAAAATTGTTGAGAACCGAACAATTGTTCAATATCTCTCCTATGTAACACAATGCGATAATTTAGCTACTATGTTCCTAGACAATAGTTAATGCATTAGAAAAGTTGGAAAATATTCAAGTACCTAAAAAGGCTAGCTATATTAGAGTGATTATGCTAGAGTTAAGTCGTATAGCTTCTCATTGGTTATGGCTTGGACCTTTCATCAATGATATTGGTACACAGACTCCTTTCTTTTATATTTTAAGAGAGGGAAATGATATATGATTTATTAAAGCTACCACGTGCATGCGAATGATGCATAATTATTTCTGTATTGAATGAGTAGTTGTAGATTTACCCTATGGTTGGATAGATAAATGCTTATACTTTTGCTATTATTTCTTCCCAAAAGTGATAGAACATGAAAGGCTTTATTACATGCAATCCTATCATTTTAAAATGAGTCAAGGGAGTAGGCATTATTAGTAGAGAAGAAGCAATAGGTTGGATTTTATCAGGACCTATGTTATGAACTTCTAAAATCCAATGGGATCTTTGTAAAGTGGATCATTATGAATTTTACAATCAATTGGATTGTAAATCCAATGGAAAAAAGGAGATTCGTTAGCTCATTATTTTCTTCGAATTAGGGAAATGAAAGAATTTATAAAAATAATTAGATAGGCCCTAGAAGTAATTTTGGGAGGTCCCTGTTGATCAATTTTCCTCTTTCTAGAGTCAAATAGCCCAATTATAAAGTGTTGAAAATCTTGTTAAAATTGGTTAAAATGCCTATGTGTTCTTCAAGTTTGAATACTTTCCTTGCAAAATCCCCAAAATCCAAAGGAAAATCCCTTTCAAAAATCCAATTTTCTAACTTTTGCCTTTGCAATTTAAAACCCATTATTTATAATCGATCTAAGATATGTTCCATGGATTTCCTTCAAGAAAAATTCTAAGTAAAGTTCCCCCCATTCCTTATGTTTTCTTCCCTTAGAAAAAAATGGTTCATTTAAAGCCTTTGTTAGTGAATGCAAAATTGTGAACTATTGAACTTGTCGACTAAGTTCGCAGGTTTGTGATTTTGCCGATTTGCCAATTTATTGACAAAGAGGAAAAATTAAGAGAAGTTTGAAAGAATTCTGATGTCTTCTTGAGCAAAATTGTTCAAGTTAAAGTGTTTGTCGGCGAATTGGCAAAGTTGCGAAATGAAGATTTCGCTGACTAAGTTCATGTGTTCATAGTTTTGCTGATTTGCCAATAAGGCGACAAAAGTGGTGAAGGCGGAGGAAAAAGTTTCTAAGTAAAGAAAGAAGGGCCAAGTGAAGAAGTCAGCAAAACGAGAAGTTCACGAGCCCCCAAGTTCACCGACGGAGGTTTCACCGACAACATTTTGCTAACAACATTTCGTCGACTGAGGGAAGCTTCGACGAAATAATGAGAGAGATAAATAAAGCCTATGGTGAAGGAAGAAAAATGAAGAAGTAAAGACAAAGAGAAATCGGGAAATCGTTGAAATCCCAAACTCACCGACTAGTTCGTGGTTTCTCAAGTTCACCGATAAGGCGCCTTGCTGACCAAAGGGGATAAGACGAAGAGAAAAGTAACATTCAAAAAGGAGAACACAAGGCAAAGTTTGAGGAAAAGAGATTTCGTCGATTAAAGTGGAAAGTGACTAAGGAAGATAAAACAAAAGAAGAAAGAGCAAAAAAGGAGGAAAAATCAACTAAGTGAAGAAGTCGAGAAAACAAGAAGTTCGCGAACTTTAGAATTCGTCGACAAAGAGAAGCTCCGACAAAGACAGAAGAAGGAATTGAGAGAAGACAGAAACAAAGTAATTTGCGAATGAGAGATTTTGCCGATAAGGCAAAATAAAAGTCAGACAAAAAGTAAAGTGAAATAAAGCATGTAATATGATGTAATGCTTTAAAATATTTTAAAGTGTTGTAAATGCTTTATACAAAAAAATTTGGTGGGCATTATATTTTAAATGTCTGTCTTCTTTCCAGTCACTATGATTGCAAGATCAGATCGAGCACCAATTGGATTTAGTTGGGCGGATTTATTGTGCAGGTAGATGACTCAATTGTTGGTCTTCAATGCATCAGATATTTCCTTCAGCTACTTCATCCCCAGATATTCTCTGCATTTATGTTTTGCAAAATAGATGTACATAGACATTCTTTTTGTAGAAATATCTTCTGACAGGCCCATGGGACGAATTCATTGCAGTAGGTGAATGTGCTACCAATGTAAAATGCTATATATAGATGAAAAATCAATGTAAAAAGAGTTGGATGCAAAGACTTACTTTTTGTGCTCCAAATAGAACCCTATCTTGTTGTAACTGTACTTTTGATTAATATAGTACGATTATTTTGCCTCTTCATGATATCTTCAACACTATGTAATTCTAAAAATAATTTTCTATTGTGAATTTAGAGCTCCTTACAATTTAGTTTTATTCTTTACCTCTGTTAAGATTTTAGGATTTGTGCGTGTTAATCAGTCTTTTGAAATCTTTTGTGCATCTTAGTTATGTGGGTGTTCTTCACATTAAACTTGGTGTATCACCTTTCCTTTTCAGTTTTCTCCTTCTCCTTTTCCCAGTGGTGTTAGATTAGGTTTAGTCTTACAATTTTCTTTGCATCTTATATTCAAAAAGATTAACCAACCTTCTCTAGAGGTTTGATTTTATTTGTAGGGTCCCACACCTTGAAATCACTCCCATGTTTCATTGGATTGTTACAGCAAATGGACTTCAACACAGGGCGCAAATCCAAATGACAAAAGCCCCTATTATAATTTAGAGATTCAATGTTTAAAGAAGGGAAAATATTTTCAATGGAATGATTTTGATTCTTGATTTTTTAGAAAAAAATCTTCCCCTACTTTTGAATTATCAAAACAAGAACATTACGTGAGAGTAGAAGCTCCCAAAGGAGAATTAGGAATTTTTTAATGGGAGATAATATTTTCCCTAGAGATGGAAAATCTGACCATGTGGTCTTATTAATTTGCAGATTCCTCCTTAATTAGTTAAAAGGATGAAATTAGCCAATATCATGATGATTTTGGGTAATATCTAGATATCGTTATGGGAGAGGTTGATTGTTAAAATAGTGATTAATATAGTAGATCTCGAAGAACAAGCTATCAATTTATTTTCTTGATTGGAATTTCCAAAAGAAAACTAGTCTTAAGTGGATTCTAATTGACACAATTACCCTTCTATAGGGAATTATGATAGGATTATTAGTTATTGTATGGCTCAAAAGAAAAAAATCTGTGAGAATACAATAACATATTAGACCTGGATATATCGATCCTTTTGGAATTATTCAAGCTTTGACATATGGAATCAAACTACTACTAAAAGAGGATGTTCTTCCATCTAAGGGGGATATTTCATTATTTAGTATTGGACTAATGGCAGTGGTCATACCTATTTTTTTAGGTTATTTAGTAATTCCCTTTCGTCACCACATTGTTTTAGGTGTTTTTTTAGTTTCCATTTTAAGTATTGCTCCATTGGACTTCTTATAGCCAGATATGGATCAAATAATAAATATTATTTTTTAGGTGGTCTCTGAGCTTCTTCTCAAGCTATTAGTTATGAACTTCCTTTAGCTTTATGTGTGTTATCTATATCTCTTCGTGTGAATCAATGGAATATGAGATTTATTTTTCCCCTTTTTTAGTATAAATAAAAAGAGGGAAAAACATAAGTGAATGGGATGAATATTGATCCTTCATTCCAATCAAAAAACTAGATGGTCATATGGGTGAGATCAAATAGTTTGCAAATCTTGTAGTAAGATGATTGAGTCCCATCCGGGTCATCCCACAATAATGGGTTACACTTTTTGGCCAAACTTGACATTGAAATCAACATTTTAAACTAAATCTTCACTTTTTGACACCTATGGCTGCTAAACCATTAGGAATTTGAAGATGATGCGAACTAGTGATTTGTGAGATTTTGTTTGTAGATTCTAAATATATTTTTTTAAAAAATTTGGAGTTAAATTGTAAAATTTTTTGCGTCTCCTTTGATAACTAGTTTTTAATAATAAACATTTTTAAAATAGTGTATTCTGTAGCACATAATTTTTTTTCTACAAAGGATAAAATTCTGATTCTTTTGAATTTAGATTGGTAACACCGATATATAGGGCATGCATTTGGTTTTATAATGTTTTGTTGAATATTTTTTTTAATTAAGTTTTGAAGTCAAACCAATTATAATTTAGACATAGGCGTATTCCGTAAAACATAACTTTTTCTATATGTATCAAATGCAGGAGCATCCAGTGGTGTAAGGGCAATCTTGCATCACCCAAAAAAAGATGTGTTTCAAAATTGTTGATGTTCTTTCCATTTCTTTTCAAAATTTGTGGTTCTGGTTCCATAATCACTTGAATAATGATGTAGAACTTTCAGTTTGTCCAAACTGCTAAAAATAACAATCTGCTATTTTTAGAAAGTTTGCATTGGGCACAAAATGAAGTGAAAATTTACAGGAAGCTACATAACTAAAAAATAAGACCTTTAGCGAAGGAATCACACAAAGATCATTTGCGAGCTAAAAGATATTAAAGTTTATGTTTCTTAAAAAATGCTTGAAAATTATTCAAACTCAGGTTTGAGGCACTAAACGTCCACGTACGGGCCCGAAAATGGCCAGAACTAGCAAAGCCAATTCTTAGTGCGTAGAGCACTCCGTAATCTTTTCGACGCATAAAACGGTTCATCAATCTGACACCCGGATCAAAAGTTATGGCTCCCGGAAGTTGACCAATTTTTGGAGGGAGATGCAAATTTTGAAATTAGGTTGTTGGCCGCCAAAAAGACTATTAATAACCATTTTTGGGAATCTTGGGCAGTAGTAGAGTTAAGGGGGAAAGTGTAGAGTCAAGAATAGGCGGGAAAACAGAAACCCTAGCTGATTTGGGGTTACAGAAGGCAATTCCAGAGTCTTGTGAGAGGAAGCTGTAATGTGTTGCAGCCTGTGGAGGTTTGATTCCTCTGATTGTATTTGAGCTTCTGTAATGTATTAAGTTGTCCAAATCAATAAAGAAAGTTCTATTTTCTGTGTGCAATTTCTATTGTTGTGTGTTTTATGATTTACCTCCTTCATCAAGTGGTATTAGAGCAAGGGTTCCTGAGTGTGTAGACATATCATCGACTGTGAGGTAGTTTGCACCAAGGCCTGAGGTTGTGGGTTTGCTGCAGAGATCAAGATGCCTCCACGAAGAAATCATATTAGAAGGAATGCTTTGATGGAAGAGGGTTTTAGAGCCCTGCAAGGCAAATTGATGCATTGCAAGAGGAGCTACGAAGAGGGTTTGAGCTGAGAACAAGAGAAGAAAGCGAAGATGAAGCTGAAGAAGAGCTATCTGAGGAAGAACAAGACGCTGCAGGAGATCCTATAGAAGTTAGGTTGCTGAGGGCCATTTCTAAGATTGGAAAGAGGCCTAGGATCGAAGTTTCTACATATTCTGGATATTTGAATCTGGAACAACTTATTGATTGGATCAATGACATGGAGGAGTATTTCAAGTATGAAGATGTGGAGGACCTAGATCGGGTCAAGTTTGCAAAAATAAAGTTGAAGGGCCATGCCAGTATTTGGTGGAAGGAGGTCCAATTAGAGAGAAATAGAAGAGGAAAAGGAAAGATCACCAGATGGGATCAGATGGTGGAGAAACTGAAGAAGTAGTTCATTCCTGTGGACTATGAGATGGAGTTGCTGAAGAAGCTACAAGGACTGAAGCAAGGTAACAAGTCTGTTAAGGAGTATACAGAAGAGTTTTATAAAATTACTATCAAGACAGGCCATGCAGAGCCCAATAAAGAGAAGGTATCTCGTTACATTAATGGGTTGAGGTCGAGTATTCAAGAGGAGCTAAGCCTGGTCAGAATGACCACCATAGAAGAAGCGTACCAGTTTTCCCTAAAGGTGGAAGAGAAGCTGAATAAAAGATTCGATAGCAAGAAAAGGGGAAGAGGTTAAGGCGGAAGGACTGGTAGAAGACCCTATGGAGGCCGTAAAGAAGATCAAAAGAAAAGTGAAGAAGATGGCACCAGTCGAAATCAGAGAGGGGATAATGCCTACTGCCCTTGTGACCAGAACAATATTGAGCAAAGAGGAAGAGGAAAAGGCAGACCTGGGCAAGGACCCAGAAGAGGAGGTTTCAGAGGAACCTATTTCCAATGTGGAGAAGAAGGGCATCAAGCATAGGAGTGTCTGTAACATCAAGGAAGGACAAATAGAAGACTTGAAGGTAATGCACGAGTTGCACATGTAGATGAAGATGTGCAATCTGAGCATTTGGAAGATGCTGAAAGGGGAGAAACCCTAGTTGTTAGAAGAACTTTCCTGAATGAGGAGAAAGAACCCAATTAGAGGAAGAGTTTATTCTACACAAGGTGCAAATATGAAGGTAACTGTTGTGACATTATTATTGACAGTGGAAGTACTGACAATCTTGTTTCAGAGGAGATGGTTGACAAGTTGAAGTTGACAAGAAGAAAGCATCCACATCCATATTGGATTGCATGGTTGCAGAAGGACCACAGAGCTTTGGTCAATGAGCAGCGTTTAGTGAAGTTCAAGATTGGAGACTACCATGATGAGGTGTTGTGTGATATCATACCAATGGATGTCGTGGCAGTATGATAGGAGCGTTGTCCACGATGGCTGTGCAAACACATATTCCCTAACAAAGGATGGATATTGTCATAAATTGAAGCCCTTGAAGGAGGTGGAAGAAAAGGTATGCAGTACTACCAAAATTTGCTTGGTAGATGGTAGGAAATTTTTGGAGGGTATGAAGCATGAGCGTCATTGCTTTGTATTGATTCCTAAGATTAGTCAAGAGAAGTGTGAAGATGTACCAGCAGAAGTTTTAGATATGTTAGAAGAATTTCAGGACATTATCTCTGATAATGTACCAAAAGGTTTACCACTAGTGAGGAAGATAAGTCATCAAATGGATTTGATACCAGGAGCCAGTTTGCCAAATAAGGCAGCCCATAGAATGACTCCAGTAGAAAGTGAAGAGTTGAACAGACAAGTTCAAGAGTTGTTGAGGAAGGGATTGATAAGAGAGAGCCTAAGTCCATGTGCGGTACCTACAGTACTAGCACTAAAGAAAGATGGAGAGTGGAGAATGTCTACAGACTCTCGAGCCATCAATAAGATCACAATTAAGTATGGATTTCCATTAGCGAGAATGGATGACATAATGGATTGTTTGAGTGGAGCCAAGTACTTCACGAAGATTGACCTAAAGAGTGGGTATCACCAGATCCGTATTAGAGAAGGAGACGAATGGAAGACAACCTTCAAAACAAAGGAAGGTTTGTATGAGTGGTTCGTCATGCCATTTGGGCTAACCAATGCACTGAGCACATTCATGCGGCTCATGAACGAGGTACTAAAAGAATTTTGGGAAGTTTTGTTATTATTTATTTGGATGATATTTTGATTTTTAGTAAGACTTGGGATGAGCATATGATGCATATCAAAAGAGTTTTAGAGAAGCTAAGAGAAGAGAAGTTGATTAATCTGAAGAAATGCAGTTTTGCAAAGAAAGAGTTGGTATACCTGGGATTTGTTGTCTCACAGGAAGGTCTTAAGATGGACCTAGAGAAGGTGATGGCTATCATTGAATGGCCTACGCCAAGGAGTGCTTCCAAGGTAAGATCTTTTCATGGTTTGGCAAGTTTTTACAGAAAGTTTATCAGGAATTTTAGTAGCATTTGTGCACCCCTAACTGAGACAATGAGAAGGGATAGAAAAGAGTTTTGATGGACTAAAGGAGCAGATAAAAGCTTTGATACATTGAAGCAGAATGTCACAGAGCAACCTATTTTGGCACTTACAGATTTCAATAAGGTATTTCAGGTAGATTGTGATGCTAGTGGCAGTGCTATAGGAGTTGTTTTGAGTTAAGAAAGTAAGCCCATTGCCTATTTTAGTGAGAAGCTTAATGATGCCAAGAAAAAGTATTCTGTTTATGATCAGGAGTTTTATGCAATAGTTCAGGCTTTGAAGAAATGGAGACATTATTTGTTTCCAAAGGAGTTTGTTTTATATACTGATCATCAGGCTTTGCAGTATCTTAATAGTCAAGGAAAGTTGAATCAAAGGCACTTAAAATGGGTTGAGTTTTTGCAAAGTTATACCTTTGTTTTGAAGCACAGGAGTGGGAAGTCCAACAAAGTTGCAGATGCCTTGAGTAGAAGGCAAAATTTGTTGAGAGAAATGAAAATAGAGGTTGTTGGGTTTGATGAGCTCAAAAGTTTGTATCCTAAAGATCTAGATTTTGCAGAGGCTTGGAAAGCTTGCTTGGAGCCTGTTACATTGGGTAGGACAAAATTGTTGGATTTCATAATCCAAGATGGCATGTTGTTTAAAGGAAGCCAGTTGTGCATTTCGAGGAGTTCCATGAGAGAGAACCTGATTAAGGAGAAGCATAGTGGAGGATTGGATGGACACTTTGGTTGAGATAAGACCATTGCTATTGTTGGTGAAAATTATTATTGGCCACAGTTGCAGCAAGATGTGAGGAAATTTGTGCAGAGTTGTAGAGTATGTTAGATGGTGAAAGGAGCAAGTCAGAATATAAGTCTATATCAGCCACTACCTGTACCAGAGAATCCATGGGATGATATTAGTATGGATTTTGTTCTGGGTTTACCAAGGACACAGAGAGGACATGATTCTATTTTTGTGGTGGTGGATAGATTCTCAAAGATGGTACATTTCATTCCTTGCAAGAAGACTAATGATGTTGTTCATATTGCTAAATTATTTTTTAGAGGTGGTGAGATTACACAGTCTACCAAAGAGAATAGTTTCAGATTGAGATACCAAGTTTGTTGGTTATTTCTAGAGGACATTGTGGAAGAAGTTGAAGACAGATTTGAAGTTTAGTTCTGCACACCATCCACAGACTGATGGACAGATCAAAATGGTGAATAGGAGTTTGGGTAACCTGCTACGATGCTTAGTAGGAGATAAGCCCAAGAGATAGGATTTGATTTTACTACAGGCAGAATTTGCTTACAACAATTCTGTCAATAAGAGTACTGGTAAATCACCATTCCAGATTATATATGGGAATAGTCCAAGAAATACTTCAGAGTTAAGGAATCTTGACAAAGGAGAAAAGACAAGTGCCGAGGCTGAAGACTTTGCAGAACACATGAAGAATTTGCATGAAGAGGTGAGAAAGCACATTAATAAGATGAATATTTAGTACAAGGCTAAGGCAGATCAAAAGAGGAGATATAAGGAATTCCAGGTAGGAGATGAAGTCATGATTCACTTGAGAAAAGAAAGGTTCCCAATTGTAACATACAATAAGCTAAAAATGATGAGATTTGGGCCATGCAGAATTTTGAAGAAACATGATTCAGGAAATGCATATGAGGTAGAGCTGCCGAGTGGGATCAACATTTCCCCTGTTTTCAAGATTGCTAACTTATCAAAATATCATGAAGGTAGAACAGAGGATGGACCAATAGAAGAATAGTGGTGTATTTCAGCATCTACTTCAACCGAGGAGATAGAAGCGCTCTTGGATAGCCGTGTGGGAAGAAGTACTCGAAATAGGCAATATGAAGAATATCTGGTGAAATGGAAAGGAAGGCCTGTTGAAAATTCTTCTTGGTTGTCTAAGGTAGAGGTTGACCGTTTGGGTTTTCCTCACACAAACACATGAGATGTGACAGGGTCACTTCTCAAATTACCCTGGGTGTCTGATGCAGGAGCATCCATTGGTGTAAGGGCAATCTTGCATCACTCAAAAAAAGATGTGTTTTAAAATTGTTGACGTTCTTTCCATTTCTTTTCAAAATTTGTGGTTCTGGTTCCATAATCGCTTGAATAATGATGTAGAACTTTCAGTTTGTCCAAACTGCTAAAAATAGCAACATGTTATTTTTAGAAAGTTTGCATTTGGGCACAGAATGACGTAAAAATTTACAGGAAGCTACATAACTAAAAAATAAGACCTTTAGCGAAGGAATCACGCAAAGATCATTTGCGAGATGAAAGATATTAAAGTTTTCGTTTCCTAAAAAATGCCTGAAAATTATTCAAACTCAAGTTTGAGGCACTAAACAGCCTTGTACGGGCCCAAAAATGGCCGGAGCCAGCAAAGCCAATTCTTAGCACGTAGAGCACTCCGTGAGCTTTCTGACACATAAAACGGTTTGTCAATTAGACACCCAGATCAATGGCTCCTGGAAGTTGACCTATTTTTGGAGGGAGATGCAAATTTTGAAATTAGGTTGTTGGCCACCAAAAAGGCTATTAATAACCATTTTTGGGAACCCTGGGCAATAATAGAGTTAAGGAGGAAAGTGTAGAGTCAAGAATAGGTGGGAAAATAGAAACCCTAGCTGATTTGGGGTTACAGAAGGTAGATGATTCCAGAGTCTTGTTAGAGGAAGCTGTAATGTGTTGCAAGCTGTGGAGGGTTGATTCCTCTAATTGTATTTGAGCTTCTATAATGTATTAAGTTGTCAAAATCAATAAAGAAAGTTTTATTTTCTGTGTGCAATTTCTATTGTTGTGTGTTTTATGATTTACCCCCTTCATCAGTATCGAAATTCAATTTTTTTTGGTGAAACAAGTACATCAATACCTAGGGCATAGATATTTTTCAAAATTGTTTTTCATTAATTTACTAATTTTCTGTGTGTAGAACAAAGAACTTGATGTTCAGTGAAAAACCTACATTCACAAGAAATAAAAAATAAATATAATAATCAAATTAAATATATTTAAAATTATACTTTTTGGGAAGCTTATAATAAGGACTACATACTTACAAAACATAAATTTTAAATGAATTCATTTGATCCCCCAAAAGGTAAATCAAAAGTGGTTTTTTATCAGCATTTTGATAGGTGTAGAGGAGACTCCATTATAGGTATGGTTTAAAACTAGCGGGGTTCTATCCAAGGGGGTTTGATCAAACCCTCTTCAATTCAAATCCTTTAATGGAACCTTTCAAGGTTTAAATCATTATATTTTCTAAAAATATGTGATTTCAACAAAAAATAGGATGTCCCAGAAAGTGTGACCTATTATTGTGGTAGCACCCATCCCCAATGTACAAGAGTGAGAGCATGCACAACTAGTGAAAATTGTGTACCCCAATTCATATATTAGTTATTGGGGCCTAACAGTGGGGAGGAAAAGGAAAAAAAGTATGAAGTTACTATCATACATAATGAAAATGAAGCAAAGGTAGATGGTGAGAATCACCAAGATATAAAAAAAATGAAAAAAAAACTAATATCTAGATCATAGAAGTTTCCATATGAATGGGATAACGATAAGGACTTGACATTGCTAGGAATGATTGAGCAGTACTTCCCCATAGCCTTGACCTAGCATATGTTTCTATCTACTTAAAAAGAATGGCTATCCAAAATGAAGTAATCCTTTACATAGTTTCTCTCTCCCACAAAAAATAGTGAAGGTAGAGATAGGTTCAAAATCTCCTATTACTTGTAGTATACAGAATCTCATTGGATCAATTTATGAATATTCTAGTGATTTTTTATTGTGTTCTTTATTTATCAATGGCCATTGAGAAGCCATATGAAGTGAAAGTTTCACGTACAATTTTATAATAGAGATGAAAATAGTGATGTTTTTGTTGATTGTAATTATCCAATAGTTCAAGTACAATTGATATAGTTGAAGCACAATGTAGATAGAGTTTTTTAGGATGGAATTTGTGGTGCCAACCTAAAGGGTTTCTAGCCTTTTTCATCTCATCTCTAGCAAAATGTGAGAGATTGCCCTTTGATTTACTAGAAGTGGAAGAAGAATTGGTAGCGGGTTATTAAATTGAATATTTAGGTATTAAATTTGGTTTATTTCATGTTGCTTCTTACCTAAATCTATTAGCTTATTTATTCTTGGTAACAGTTCCTTACTTGGGTAGATGAAACTTAGCAATTCCATTCATACCCTCAAGAACATTTTTAATGGGATTCTATTTTTGGAATTAGTGAGGTTGTTAATATAATGATATAGATCCAAATTCTATTAGCTAAAACTTATTTATTCTTATTTATTTCTATCACAACAAGATGGACCTTTCCTTGGATAAGAATGGACAAATTATTGGATCTTGGGTGGAAATTTCTTTTACCTATTTCTTTGGGTAATCTATTACTAAACACTTATTTCCAACTTATTTTATTATGACTAACTCTCTTTTCTTCTTCATGAAGAAGTTCTATATTGTTAATTCTATAATATATCCAAATTTGATACATCAAATCTATGAACAGAATGGAATTTCTATGAAATGATTATTCAACAAGATTTGGTGATTGGGTTTATGAATTATAGTGATTAAGAAATATAGGCTACGAGATACATTGGTCAAGTTTTTTTGGTTACCTTATATCGCATATATCATTTACCTATTACTATTCAATATCCATATGAAAAATTGATCTCATCAGAACAATTTCATGGACGGATCCACTTTGAATTTGATAAATGTATTTCTTATGAAGTATGTGTCCATGTATGCCCGATCAATCTACTTGTTGTGAATTGGAAAGTCATAATATATATTGGAAAAAAATGATTGAAAAATTATAGTATTTATTTTGGAATTTGTATCTTTTGTGGGATTGTGCTGAATATTGTCCCACAAGTTGTCTAGCGATGACTAAAAAATATGAACTTTAGACCTATTATCATCATGAACTAAATTATTATCATATTTCTTTAGGACATTTACCTATATTGATTTTTGAAGGTTTAACAATTCAAACAATTTCAAGCTCAACATATTAACTTAGTATATCTAAAGAAACTATGGGAATTTTTTTTGATTCAATCACTTCTACAATTACTCAGATTGAGTTCCAATCAAAGAGTATCTAATAAACAAGATAATTTTTTTTATAAATTGAGAATTAGTAATCCTATTGACATTCCATTAATAATGTCACATGTATGATTGATCAAAATCTATTATTGACCTATAGATTAATAAATCAGTGCCAATATCAAATGAAATATTTCAAGTACAAATCTAGTATAGCATATAGGCAAACGGGGTCACTTTTTACTTAGTGAATGTGATGAAATAATATTCAAACGTATTGTATACATAATGAATCGACCTAAATTGGTATATGATATTTTTTTGGCTCTTCTAATGCTAAGTCTCATATTAGGAGGTATAGGAGTAGTATTACTTACTAATATAATTTATTTTACTCTTTCATTAGGGATAGTTCTTATTTGTATATCATTATATTAAACATGGACTTTGTAATTGTTGCACAAATCCTAATTTACATAGGAGTTGTTAACATTTTGATTCTATTTACTATAATGTTGATGGATAATTTGAAATATCCTTATTATGCCCTTCCTTGACCCATTGGAGATAACATTACTTCAATAGTTTGTATCGGTCTTTTATGTTCCTTAATTACTATTATCTTTAACATATCATGGTTCAAAATATCTTAGACTCAAAAATCAAACCAAATGTTAGAACGAGATTTAAATAACAAACAATATTAAACATATTAGGTCTCATTTATCTATTGATTTTTCCTTCTCGATGATACCCACATATCCATTGGATTTTTGGTGTGATCCCCTAGGGCCCCACTTCCATTATCGATAGGGTGGTCATTGTTATGATTCTTGAAATAATTATAGGTGCACCGGACATCCTGATTTATTCAACTAGCAAAACTATGGATATGTCAAGCCAGGTGCCTAAACTATGTCAAAATGAAATATAGGTGGAATAAGATCAATTGGTCTGAATCTGAGGTTCAATGATCATTCTAGGCCCTTTCTCCCATGATTGAAGGTAGTGATGGTGCCATCATCCATACCCCCTCGTATTTCATCCCATCGAATGAACCCAACCCCAACTATTAGGATAGGCCCTCTATTTTGGACACATGTTTTGTTGTTCACATAACAATGACCACCCTATCTATAGTGGGGGTGTGCATTGATGGCCAAATGAAGAAACCACTCCTAACACTATGACCTGAGAGGAGATTGTTCTTGGAGAGATTCATTCTGGCTTGATGTATCTTAGAGGAGCATTCTCATTCCCCACTCGTGGTCTACTTAGTAGATAATCAACTGAGAGGTATTTTCCATCCTATTTTTAGATGTTTTATGTTGTGTCTTCTCATGGATATGGATCTTCAACTATGGTTGTTGGTTTTTAAGGGTTCATTTCAGGAGTGTTTGGCATAATTATCTCCTTATGCATATGAGTTTGATTTATAATGTCATTTATCAATATTTAGGAGATGTTATTGGGTTGATTCCTATTTTTGGGAATGGATTTGAGTTTGATCTTCCTTGGTTAGAGAGACTTACATCTTGGTTGGTCTATTGATTCACATTATATGTTTGGCCTTGGGGTTGAATGGTTGGGTGTTGTTAAGGATTTTCATTTGGGGTTGTAAAGGAGATCTTACTTATCATAGCTTAACACTTTGAGGTGTTGGTATAAGGACATGGTATGAGATGTGATTTATAGATTTTCTCTCTTTATTTCTACTTCCTAGAGGTTCATGTTCACATAGTTTGTTGTGGTGGACTTGTGAGAGTTATGGTGACATGTTGTGAGGGAGTATGCAATGACTTGTGTTACATGTGTGGATCATTGTGATTTTTCTCTATACCACATGTTTTTTATTATAAATTACACCTTGGTATGAATGTTGATTGGTAGAATTGGTATGCTTTGATCTATTTTATATTTGACATTACCCATTCAGTGGGAGTTCCTGGATATGTATGTTCTCCATTGATAGGTTTAATACAAGGAGAATCTACTTGCAATTTATGGGTTGGATATGTTTTTGGCATGAGTTTACCGATATTTTTTATACCTTTTGAGGTATGGATGGTTGGATGTATTAGCATTTTTTGTGGGTGCTATTTCTAGTCATATAGGTTTTTTCCTTAGTAGCAGCTAGGAGCCTTTGTTATCACTTGGATTTGATGCTTGTTTTCTTTGGATTGGTGCATATTCACCTTGGCTTGTTCCTTTTATTCTATAGGTGGCATGTTAGAGGATGAGAGGAGTTATTTCTTGAGATGGTGGTCACTTTGGTTTTATTGCAAGTACCTTGATAGAGCACAAAAGCATGCTAGATATTCATGTGGTTTCATGTATGATTATGATGATGTTTTTTATTGATTGAACCTCATGCAATGTATATGTGAAGCATGGCATGGGATGTGTGGATTGCATATGTGAAGCATGACATGGGATGTGTGGATTGCATGGTTACCCATTTTACATGGACACATGGTGGATCCATTGAAGGTGATTGATGTTTCAAAAGTGCTCATGGAATCTCTGTAAGTGTAGTGTAATATTTCATTGTTGAATTTTTCCCTCATCGAGGGTTTTCCTAGGGTATATCTTGTGTTATCTTGTGATATGTCTTTTGATTTTAGTATTATGGTTATTTTGTAAGCTCGAATGCATCATTTTATCTCATAGGGTTATGTAGGAAATAGTTTGACCAACTTGTAATTTACTAACATACTAGAGGTTGGTGTTATCCTATTTTGCTCCCCAGCCAAATAGCCCAAATCCATGAAATATCTAAGTGTTTTCCCCTTTAGAAGTGCAAGGAAAAACATCCCAAATTGACTAAGTCCAAAAATCCTGAGTTTTCCTTGTGTTTTTAACTTTTTTGCAGTTTCAGACTTTAGAGTTCTCCCCTTCATCATGCCATTGTAATCAGCTCCAAACTCCACTTTGTTCCTTGCAAAAATCCCCTAAGTTCTCAAAGTTCTTCAACTGTCAGGGATCATACCTACTTTCTTCTTCCTTCCTTTTCTTTTAGATGGAGAAAGGCGGAAGGCCTGGAGCCCAAGCTCCAACTCTTTCCCTTTGAAAATTTGACTCGGTGTTTCGAGGGGTCGGACTTCAAACTTTTCTTCTTCCCTCTTCCTTTTTCTTTTGGAAGGTGGAAGATGGAAGGCCTGAAGCCTAACTTCTCTCAAAACCTTAAAAAAATGGCTAAGTCTTTAAACTTGCAGGGCTCGAACTTTCTTTCTTCTTCCTTCTTTGGGACGGCGTAAGATGGAAGGCCCGAGGCCCGGAGTCCGCTGACTATTTCTTTCTAAGTAAGCGGGACTCAGAGGGCAGGGTTTTCTCCTTTCCTCTTCCTTCTCTCTTGGAAGACGGAAGGCTCAAGGCTCAAGGCTTGATCTCTGACGGCTTCTACGGTTTTCAAAGGCAAAGGAAAAAGAGGCGAAACCAAAAGTTGACCATGGTTTACCAGGATGAAATTTTACTGATAAGGCATAATACAGGTTGGAATTGAAAAAGTCAAGCATTCAGCTACAGCTGGAGGTGCCCATTGTGCATTTATTGTTGCAAGTAGATGACTCGGATAAAATTTCAATGCAGATATTTGTCTCAGCTACTCCAGCGAAGATATTTTTTCTGCATTTATGTCAAAGCAAAACAAATGTATCTAGGCATTCCTTTGCAGAAATATCTTCTAACAAGCCCATGGGGCAAATTTATGGCAGTAGGTGATTGCGCCTCAATGTAAAATGCTATATAAGCATGAAATCAAATGTATTTTTTGTTGGTTGTTGGTCTAAAAAACCATGTCTTGTATATGTTGTAACTGTGCCTCTTTGACAATAAACAATAAGACTTTTACCTTTTCATGCACTTCTTCTGCTCTGTGTAATATTTTTGTTTGAGTATCCATTTGTGAATGCTTCTTTCCTTTTGGATTTCAATTAGTTTGTTTTACCTCTGCAGGTGTTTTAGGAATTATGTATGTTGGTCTATTTTTTGGTGTTATTTTGTGCACAAGTAGTTGATATGACAGCCTGCATTCAAACATGGTGTACACCTTTTCATTTCCAGTTTCTCCTTCTTCCCCTTTTCCCCAACAATGATAGATTAGGTTTAGTCTTAGTATACTCTGAATTTCATATTTAGAAAGAGGAACCAACCTTCTCTAGAGGTTTGATTTCCTTTGCAGGGTCCCACACCTGGAAATCACTCCAATGTTTCATTGGATTGTTGCAGCACAATACTTCAACACAAGGTGCAAATCCAAGTGACAACAATTTTGGGCACGCCCAGCGGGACAAGTTTGATGATCCTTATCATCCATTAAAGAGTTTTAGTGGGCTCTTTTGTGTATCTTGCCTTTCAGGGCAATCTCTCCAACACCATGGCAACTCTATTGATCAAATCTATTGGTGAAAGCAACCCAAGTGCCTAAAGAGCTTCAACGATCAGGATTTGGTGATACTCCTAGTCTAAATTGCTTTTGGAAGCTTTTTCAATCACCTGGAAACTCCCTGGTATGAGCCTATTTCTCAAAGGGGTAGATTTGTTTGCTCTTTTTCCCATATTGTCTGAATGATTTATGTTTCTCTTCATGTTATATTATGCCAAACTACTATGGAAACTCTGAATATCAGCACCCTCAAGATGCTTATTTCCCCCTTGTTAAGATAAACATCATTGGCCTCCATATCAACCATTTCAGGCCCAAGATACCTTTGGTTTTATGTCATACCGTATAGTCATGTTTCAACATAATATCAGCATTCTAATAATGCTTACCTCCCACCCACCCTTGTTCAATCTTCTTGGTAATTCAATGATGCTTATTTTCAACCCCAAGAAAACTGCTTCATCCCTAATCAATATGATTGCCCTCCTAACCCACCTCAAGTAGACTATGATTTTGATAACATGAGTCCCATGGATATAATGATGGACCTACAAAGGAGGTTGGAGGAAATTCAAGGGGTGGTAGAGTATAACCAACAGCAAGAGGAGCTTGCTTATCAAGCCCATCTTCAGCAACGGTAGTAGGAGGCACAAGAAAGGGATTTTCAAGAAAACCTTGCTATGAGGATTGCAGCTCAAGAACAACAGATGAGGCAAATAGACCAATCAGTTCCATCCTTTCATAGCTTTAGGCAACCCCTCCCTTTTGCACAAATTTAGCTTGTAGCAGAGCAGCCTCGACTTCACAAATTCCAAGGTTTCAGAAGCTCTCTCCCTCCACAAGACCTTGTTCCTGTGCAAACCTAGTTCATCACTCCCCAAGAACACATTTTACAAGAACCCTCTCACTTCCAGGAAATTCAAGGAAATATTCATGCCTCTTTCCCTGACACTATTTTGCTTTTCAAGGGTGGACTTGTTATCTACTAGTCTAGTTGGTGGGATCAGCCAAGGGTAGAGGTGGAAGAGAAAGAAACCAATGAGGAATAGTCTGTTATTCTTGTGCTCATAGAGATGGAATTGTTTGAACCTCTTACACGTGTGAGTACTGTCGATTCAAATAAGGGGTTGAATCCCCTAAATTTTAGTTGTTTTGAAGCTTTTTCTCATGCATCTGATTAAGTAAACAAGAGTGGAATGCAAAGATTGCATGGGGAGAGCCTTTAGCTGCAAAGACAACTTGAGCGGAATCTAGTGGAGTTACAATCAAAGGATGGGGGTAGTAAAAATGGGGAACTTTCTGATGATTAGGTTTCCTTGTAAACTCCAGAGTTTGTTGTGGAGGCTATCTAAGCTAGTAGTGCAGTTCCATTTAGCGAGCTGTCTTATTTTATTGAAGAGGGGGAAGAAAACACACAAATGCTCAATACCCATATCAGTAAAGAAATTGCAACAACATGGAGACATTGAAAATAATGGCGAGTTGCTAGCACATGGGGCCACAAATAGCTGTGAAGTTCCAGCTCATGAGGATGAGCCTTTAGATAGCCCTATATTGAAGAGTGTAGGGGACCTAGAGAAGGCTCATTTCTGGGCTGAGCTTGATGTTTTCTTCTCAAACTTGGATAGTAAATCAACCCCTCTTAGTGAGGTAGATCGTGAGTAGTTTGAACAGATGGAGGAGGCAATCATTCTTCCAATTGAGCCACAAGAGCTAGAAAATCCAGACCAACAACACAATGATGTAGAATAAGAGAATGAACATGAATGCAGCAATGATGGATTGCATACCATTTCAAGGGGATGCCCTATCAAGCATCTGACCCAGCTAGAGATATATGAAGAGGAGTCCCTACCTGTCATGCTTACTTCAAAGCACGAGGTTGAGCACCAAAAAGGGCTAGATCAACTCATTTATCCACTTCTAGAAAACCATATTTTTAATCAGTGCAAGTGGATAGGTGAGTTTTTCTTTTTCCTTGGGGAATCATTTCACTATCTGGTTGTATGTCCATCCCTTCCCCACCTCTTTTTAACTACCCACAAGCATGAGAAACATTGTAAATTGTTAAGGGGAGTTACTTTTAGGAATTTGTCAATGGCTTTGTTTGAGGTCATTTCCTTGTTGTTAGTTTAGGTTTAGAGTAGGTTTTATTTCTGCTTTAGTTTTCCTTTTCACTAAGTGTTGTTGCACAAGCTGCACTCTCATTAGGAGAATGGAGGCTTTGTTTTCCTTTTTGGTGTTGTTTTGAGGTAAGGTTTTAGTTGTTTTCAACATACTTCAACCCTTTTTGACTCTATGCCCAATGAATACTTAAGGCCATTCATTCCCTTCTGTTTAACAGATAAACACCCCTATGTAGTCACCAAAATGTTTTCCTATTTTGCTCCCCAGCCAAATAGCCCAAATCCATGAAATATCTAATTGTTTTCCCCTTTAGAAATGCAAGGAAAAACATCCCAAATCGACTAAGTCCAAAAATCTTGAGTTTTCCTTGTGTTTTTAACCTTTTCACAGTTTTAGAGTTCAGATTTCTCCCTTTCATCATGCCATCCTAATTGGCTCCGAACTCCGCTTTGTTCCTTGCAAAAATCCTCTAATTTGTCAAAGTTCTTCGACTATCGGGGGTCAAACTTCCTTTCTTCTTCCTTCCTTTTCTTTTGGAAGGAGAAAGGTGGAAGGCTCGAAACCCAAGCTTCGACTCTTTCCCTTTAAAAATTTAGCTAAGTGTTTCGGGGGGTCAGACTTCGGACTTTTCTTCTTCCCTATTCCTTTTCTTTTGGAAGGCGAAAGACGAAAGGCCTGAAGCCCAACTTCCGTCAAAACCTTGAAAAACGGCTATCTTTAGACTTGCAGGGCTCAAACTTTCTTTCTTCGTCCTTCTTTGGGAAGGCGTAAGGCGGAAGGCCCGAGGCCTGAAGTCCACCGACTGTTTCTTTCTGAGTAAGCGGGACTTGGAGGGCAGGGTTTTCTCCTTTCTTCTTCCTTTTCTCTTGGAAGACAGAAGGTTGAAGGCCTAAGGCCTAATCTCTGATGACTTCTACAGTTTTTAAAGGTGAAGGAAAAAGAGTCAAAACCAAAAGTCGGCCATGGTTTACCAGGATGAAATTTTGTCGATAAGGCATAATACAGGACGAAATTGAAAGTCAAGCGTTCAACTCCAGCTGGAGGTGGCCGATGTGCAGTTATTGTTAGGTGGATGACTCGGATAAATTTTCAACACAGATATTTGTCTCAACTACTCTAGTGAAGATATTTTTTCTACATTTATGTAAAAGCAAAATAGATGTATCCAAACATTCCTTTGCAGAAATATCTTCTAACAGGCCCATGGGGCGAATTTATGGCAGTAGGTGATTGCGCCTCAATGTAAAATGCTATATAAGCATGAAATCAAATGTATTTTTGTTGGTTGTTGGTCTAAAAGACCACGTCTTGTATTAGCTATAATCGTGCCTCTTTGACAATAAACAATAAGATTTTTACCTTTTCATGCACTTCTTCTACTCTGTGTAATATTTTTGTTTGAGTATCCATTTGTGAATGCTTCTTTCCTTTTGGATTTCAATTAGTTTGTTTTACCTCTGCAGGTGTTTTATGAATTATGTATGTTGGTCTATTATTTGGTGTTATTCTATGCATAAGTAGTTGATCTGAGAGCCTCCATTCAAACCTGGTGTATCACCTTTTCATTTCCAGTTTCTCCTTATTCCCCTTTTCCCCAACAGTGATAGATTAGGTTTAGTCTTAGTATACTCTGAATCTCATATTTAGAGAGAGGAACTAGCCTTCTCTGGAGGTTTGATTTCCTTTGAAGGGCCCTACACCTGGAAATCACTCTAATGTTTCACTAGATTGTTGTAGCACATCGCTTCAACATAGGGTGCAAATCCAAGTGACAACAGTTGGGAAGGATGATATTGCATCATGGGACTATTATGTTGATGAGATTGATGGTGTTTGCATTGATTTGTAGTTAGATAGGCTAGTTCATGAGGTTGCCAATGATGATAACTATTTGTTAGATGAACTCCCATGCTTTGTCCCTCTTGACAGTGATGGAGATGATAGTGATGCTTCATGTGTTACTAGTGATGAACAAGTTGCTATGAGTGGTAATCAGATGGATGCAACACTAGATCAATATGATAGTGTAATCAGAAGGGTCAAACTTTATGATGCAACATCATATGGTGGTTATACAGATAGTTATGATAGTATTTGCACTTACCTTTAATTTGATGGATCATCCTTTGGGGATGATGATGTTGTTATGCCAATTGATTCCCAACTTTATGTTGAGGTATGTAATTCTATTACCGATGTTGCAAGTGATAATTCTCAAGCCTTTTCCTTTTTTGATGATGACTTATACACTAACTTGTATCAGTTAAATGATTCATTAAATCCTAACATTAGCAAGTGTGACTACCATGATGAGAGATTTGATGCTAACCAAGTTATGCATGTTGCAGATGAGGTTCCTTATCCCGTAACACCTCTTGGTGCCTATGTGCAACACACATACCTAGTTGAAGACCAAAATGTTGTAGCTCAACTTGATGATATACTTTCCTTTGAAACCTTCCAATTTGTGGTGTAGAAGGATCTTTCTCATTTCACTGATCAAAGTATAGGTCAAGTATACTTTTATGAAGTGTGTGAATTTGAGAATTTCAATTTTTGTCTCATCTTATTTCAATGTGGTGGCAACAAAATGGATGTAGCTTCCATGGGCATGAGTAAGTCATTTCTTCCCCAAGCAATTAGATTGGGTTGCTAACCCTAGTTTACAAGAGGAAGATTTTTATTTTTATTACTAGAATAATCCATTTGACCTTGGAAGTTTACATGTGCATGCATGCAAGATGTTATATTTGTTGTAGCTAGAGCATGGATGCACTTTTATCTTGATGATGCTTAGCTGCTTCTTCAATTTGTCTTTGAGAAAGACAAGTGGCTTTTGGCAGTATATCCATGGCCATGTGTCATAGATCTTCTTTGTAGGGTCTGACCTACAAGTTTTCTAAATTTTATTTACAACCATACTCAAATTTTTGTGTTTCCATATCATTAGCTATAGTGGTTGTCTTATATATAGTCCCCTTGTTGTGTCTTACCTTGTACATATCATCTTTTTGTTTGTATTCCCCCCTTGTTCCATCTTGTTTTATTTTTCCTTTTTGGTCTACCTCCTAGAGATAGTTGGATCCTCATTGTTCCTGTAAGAAGCACACATCCCCAATTTGAGCCAATATTGGCACCAAGTTTAAAATTTGCAAATATTGTAAGTTTGGTACCCCTTTGTTGCCTTGGAGTTTTGCCCTTCATTTATAATTGATGTGAGAAATCCTTTACTAGGCCCTCCCTTGGTCAAAATTTATGTTGAAGTGGTGCATTGTCTTCCTCATGTTCCTATCATATGTTGGAGTGTCCAAAAATTTCCAAAAAATTCTAAGTGTTGGGAGCATTTGGTCATTTTTTGGGTGTTTTATGGAATTGCAAACTTTCTTTGGACAATTGGATATGATTATTTTCACCTTCCATCCAATTCCCCCTTCCTTTCCTGCATGAAATCTCTATAGATTTCATCTTTCCCTTCACTTCTTTCATTTCCCTTCATTTTTCCAACTTTGCAGAATCTTGATGTGCAACTGGACATTCTTCCTTTTGTTCCATATCCTATATCCAACTCCTTTTCCATGTGAAATTTCTACATAATTCTTATCAGGCCTTAGTTTTTTCACTTCATTCATTTACTCCAATTAATGGGATCCAATTGGGGTACTAAACTTTATTTTGTGACTTTCAATATCCACTTCTAACGTAGTCACAAAGGGAGAGTCTAAAGAAAGGATTGTTCGACCGTGCAGCTTAGGGTCAACACAATGAAATTAACACAATTACAATAAAGAAAACTTGATTGTCATTGATTCAACATCACAAAAGACTACAATATGGCTCACTGGCCTACCACATGCATATTATAAACTAATATACAAATATATGGCAATTGAGCACATTGATCTTATCAGAACTCGACTATGTTTCTCTTTCCCTAATACTTCTTACTTCTTGCTTCTAATTTTCTAACTCCTTAACTTACTAACTAATTGCTTGATTCCAAATGGATCGAAGTGGTGTTTATATAGTAGTTCCATGTCCAAGGAATGATCTGTGCCAGCTGCAAGAGGTTCCAAACATCGATGCCTTGTGAAACATGTTGGTTGGCCTAAATCTAGTGATGAAGCTTTGAGTGTTGAAGAAACACGTTGTGGTACTAGTTGAAGGTGCCTTTAGTCCCATACTACCTTGTGAGATTTTTATTTGAATGCGGCAAGTCATAGGAAGATGCCACAAACTTCGCTTGTTGAACTGAGTGTCGACTATTTTGAACCGTGAACTTGACGATGCTTCTAATAGTGATAACTTTTTGTAAGTTAATGCAAAGCTCCTAAAATCTAGATATGATGTGTATGAGTTGTTATAAGTTCTAATCCAATGTCGTGAGTTGTAGTGTGATCATGTAGTGAAATGTAGTGAGTTATACTAAGACTATTATTGACTGCAACAAAAGAAAAGAAATGTTTTTGGTTTATGCAAGATTGTCATTCAATCTGGGATGCAATCTGGGATGCTCCTGCATTAGTCACCCTGGGTTGTTGAAAAGTGAGTCCCTCACTTTGTTGGGGCTAGATGCATCTAACCAAGGTAGGTGAAGTAGGATGCACATTAGGTAGAGGATTTTGAATTTGGATCAAGATCATGAACTTTGAACTTAGATCTTGGATTTGTGAACTTTTGGATTATGGATTTGTGATTTTGGATGGTGGGTTTGCATTTGGATTTGGCGTGAGGACCAACAATCTCACACATCATATTAGAACCTACTTTTAATGAGGTGAAAAAAGTGTATTTTACCCTTCATCAAGAGTAGTTGTACTGTTGATGATTTTAGGACTTTTTTTTGCATTAATGTTGGCATTCATGACATCTTACAATTGTGTTGACGCGAGGGAAGATTAAGATCCTTGGCTACTAGTGCCTTAGAGAGGTTTTCACCAATAGACTCATCATTAACTTCTTTGTATTTCCCTTTGGAACCCACTACCGCCTCAAAGAGGTTTTCACTAGGGGGATTAAATTTCTTATTTTTTAACTTTTTTCAATTTTTTGATTTGTTCACATTATTTGCCGTTTGGATTCATTGTTGTATTTTGATATTTTGCTTCATGTGGGTACTTTTCTTCATTTTGATAAATAAATTCTTCATGCACTTCAACATATGTTGATGTATCTAGATTAATTTCACAATCATCTTGATGGTCCCCTAGAAAGACATTATCTCAGAGTCCTATGATAGCTCTATCATTTTGAAACAAATGCGATGATGTGTGATCTTATTGCTCCCAAGCAATAATTTTATGGTATGGGAAGTCAAGGTTGATAGTAAGAATAGTGATATCATTAAAGAGGTTGGTGGCAACAAGATATTCGTAGAGGCTATGGATAGACCCAGTTTTAATGTTTTCAATGTCACAAGAAGCTTTCTTAGAAATCACAAAAGTGTCACTATCATCGTCAAATTGCTCATCAAAAGACATGTATCATAGGCCGCTTTCCCCAGATTTTCATGAATATGTATAGGCTCTAGCACTCCTTACTTGCGAAGCCCAAGTCCTTTTCCTTTATATTTCATACTCTTATATATTTTGTTGGCTATAGGATATTCATTGTTTTTAAATCAAGATGCTAGATTTTCATCATCATAGAGCCATGAATCATTTGCACCTTTAATCTTTTTTGTTTGCAAGAAAACTATACTAAATGAAAGTTGTTGATCCATATTGTACTGAGACTTTTGCTTTCTTCTAATTTATGTTAGGCCTACCATGAGATTGAGGAGAAAGAGGAAGCTTGCCAATACAAAAGCTATCTTAGATCTCATATTCTCCATAACCTTTGTCAATGATCTTGATATGGATTTTAGGATGTGAATTGGTCGATGTGGATGCAAGTTCATTAAGATGTATATAAGATGAGGATTGTTGGGGTTTAGACTTTAAAGTTGCTTCAGTGATGGGGCAATGATTGGCCTTTTTGTAGGGACCCTCCATTTTACAATATTGAAAAGGATGGGGATCAATGAGAACAATTATTTCTATTAGTATAAATAAGAACATTACATAACTAGTTAACTTTTATCCCATCTAGGAAAGTCCTATTCACACTAGTTAAGTCCACACTTAAGAACTTTTACCTTTTCGAATCACTTCTAGGGACTTTACACATGTCCTCACACTTCTCCCAAGTGTCCTAACATGTGTCACGCTCTTGGAGGGTTAGTCAATTGTTTATGCCTACCTTCCTACCTCCTTGTCCTACTTATACAAGGAGCCTCATTATAAATTTTCATTCTCTTTTATGAGACATTTTGGCTTTGTTGTGCTCATATTCATTGTAAAGTAATCTTGGATTTTGCATTATGATCTTGGTTCCTCCAACATGGTATCAGAGCCATGAATTGTAAATCCTTTCCCTTATCTCAGTGAATCCCACACATAACCCTATCAAAACTGTCTCGTGGAGTTAAATAGACGTCACGCCTAAGAAGCTAAAATGCCCTGTCGTTTCATCAAATTTCAACACAGGTATTTTTTTAAAAAAACATAGCCCCTGTACCATATGATCTACAACCTGTACGGAATCATGCTTATACGTATTTTTGTTTGAAAAGCAAAAAAAATTTAAGAAAAATCAGTTTTTTTAGATTTGGGAAAAAATTCTAATCATTTGGCAACTTTTTGGCGTGATTCTAGTTCCTGGAGGTTGTCTAGGGTTTTGGTCGCCACCATTCCTAATCCCCAATTTGAGGGTGTACCAGGCCTACTTGAAATAGGGCACTTTTGGGGCTAACCAGAATGTAATTTCTACGCCTCTAGAAAGGGTGACTATGGCATCTTTCTACCGCTAGTGAAGACTTTCAGTGTTACATTCTTGAAACTAGGCCCTCCATTTTGTTTGTTGTAGATTATTTGCATTACCACTATTGGGAAGAGTCGCCACCATCGCTCCCAACTCAAACTACCATGATCAAGACAAAACATAGTCAAGATCGTCGTTAAAACACAACGGTCACATTCAAACACCAGTCATCATTTGAAGACTGCAAGCGGTCTTATTAACCGCCGACACACTCCTGTTGAATTCGCAGTCTATCAAAAGCACCAGCTCATTTTTTACATACTGCTAGTGGTTTGATTTTAAACTATGCAATCACCTTATCTTCGCATTTTTTGTACACACAAGCATTTGTTGCAAACCATCAACATTTTCTGCTACCTTAACATTTAATGTTAAGTCTAGAATTATATGTAACCACTATCAGTTAAGTTAACTGTCACCACTAGCATTTTTCTGCTAGCCTTATCTGTAACCGCATAAGGAAACTTTTTTACCAATAGTGGTCATATCTAATCGCCTGTAGTCACCTCAAAGTGCCCATAAACTACTAGCTCTACCAAGTGCTTCTGAAAGGGGGTATTTTTCTTTTTGCAATACCTTGCAATATAGGAGGCATTTTTCAAGCTTGAATAGGCATTAAAAATTTGGTTTCATCCACTACACATTGGCGAACTTAATTTTCCCAAGTGCTATTTTTTACTATTTATTGGCCTCCAAAGTGCATTTTTTTATTGAATTTTGACAGGGCATAACTTTTACCCTCCATATCAAAATTTTGCAATTTTTTTTTTGAAATTTATTAGAAAATTGCAAGGATTTCAATTGTATGAGTTATTTTCAAATTTGGATATCCCTTTTTTTCAAAAATTCTAAAAATCACCATGAATTACGATTTGGGCTTCCAATTTGCAAAAATTGTAATCTAACCTTGTCTATTTTTTAGAGGGGGCTATATTATAACACTAATCAAATTTGGGGGGTTTATATGGCATAATTTCAAGTGCCTCTTTTCATTTCATCTCATCGATATGCATTGATCTCTAACTTGATTATTTGAGGGGAGGCTACATGATTTCTCTTCTTATCTCAATTTTGGGAGGAAGCATTTCCTCGCATGGAGTTCTTTCCTTCTCACTTTTGGGGGGTCGCATACACATTCTCTCCTTTTCTCTCCTATGGGGGGAAACGTTTATTGTACATTTGTTCTAGAAGTAGTCCTTTGTGGTCATGTTAAGTCCTTTCTTCATCACTTGTACATTTTTCATGCATCTTTTCTCTTTTGGAGAGGAGTTTTATTTCCCGCTAGGTTTTCTCCTTTACTCCACTTGTTAGAAAATTGTTTGTGCATAGGTACCTAACATGGCCTCATAGCCAGGACCCATATTTATTTATCTATTCTCCCTAAGTTGCACTTAAGGGGGGTGTTAGTGTTAATAAGGACATTACATAACCAATTAGCTTTTAGCCCATCTAGGAAAATCCTATTCACACTAGTTAAGTCCACACTTAGGGACTTTACCTTTTTGTCTTACTTCATAGGAACTTTACACATCCTCACACTTTTCCCAAGTGTTCTAACATGTGTCACACTCTTGGAGAGTTAGTCAATTATTTACTCCTACCTTCCTACCTCCTCCTTGTCCTACTTATACCAAGATCCTCATTGTAAATTTCCATTCAATTTTATGATAGACCTTTTGGCTTTGTTGTGCTCATGTTCATTGTGGAAGTAATCTTGGATTTTGCATTTAGATCTTGGTTGCTCCAACAATTTCCATTCCTAAATGAGGGAATTTAATACATTGATGGAAAGTATTGGGAACAACTTGCATTGCATGGATCCAGAGATGACATAAGAGGATATTATATGGAAGATCAAGATTAATGACATGTAATAAAGTTTGCTACACATGCCCAACTTCAATTAGTAGATGTATTATTCCTACAAAATCTCATTCTACATTATCATGAGCCTTGATGGTAATAATTTGTAAATCTAAAGCCTTTTCTGAGTAACCATGATGTTATACTAATCTCAAAGTGAAAATGTTCAAACTTAATCTATTATTTACAAGCATTCTCTTCACTTTTTTTAGTGATGGAGGCTTTGATGTATAGGGGAGATTATGAGATGGCCTTATAGGAGGCATGTCATGTTGGCTAAATGTGAGTTGGTGATTTGAGGATAAGTTCCCTAGGAATGCTTGGAATTGTAATGGATTAATATTATTTGGGACTCTTGACTCATGTAGGATTTTATACAATATGTCCTTGTGAATATTAGACATCTTAAGAAGTTTCATGATTGATATTTTCACTGGAGTCTTCTCAAGTTGTTCAATAAGGTTGTATTGGTCCTTGGGAGTAGGTAGGCAAGGCCCTTGGATAGTGATCTTATTACATCTCATGGTGACAACATAATTAGAAAATTTGACTTTGATAGTAGCTATTTGATTGTTAGGGTGCTCAATATGACTTATTATGGCATCATATGGGTGAAAGGATTTATCGTAATGAACATTGTTGGCCTGATTGTGACTTTGATTGGATGATGGATGAGATTGTTCATGCTTCAAAAAATGATCTTGATATGTCCCCAATTGCTTGTTTGGCAATGATGATGTACCTCCTATCTCAATATCCCTATTATTAATCAAATCTTGAACATAATCTTTTAATCTCATGCACATGTTAGTGGAGTGACCTTTGATCTTGTGGTATTCACAATATTCATGTTCTCTATAACATGTTGATTTAGGCTTGTTTCCATCAAAAGGTTTAGTATGTGGAAACACTATCGTATTTGCACTAACCATTTTGTGAAAATTTGCTTCTAATGGTTCTCCTAGGGACATGTATTGTCTTTGTTTTGTATCTTTCTTTGGTTGTCTAGCAGGAATAGTTATGTTGAGTGGATATTACATGACTTTGATGTGTTTTGAGTCAGTAACTCCATCGCCAACTACATTTTTATTTTTATTAAAGAACTTGGGCTTATTTGAGTGGTTTTAGTCACTATAAAATATCTTCACTAGTCCTTTGGCCATGGGGGCTTTTTCAATTTGTACTCCTTTCATAATAATATCATTGAAAGTAGAAACACAATGAACTTGCGAATGAAATGCCATGTCATAGCAATGAAGATGTTGACTAGTTGTTTCTCAAGAATAGGCCAAGGAAATTTACTTGCTATGCTTCTTCGTTAATAAATAAAAGAAGAGAATCTCTACCCATTCTTTTGTTTTGCATTACATAGGTCCATATGGAAAGTGCTTCACAAATGTTTCCACTAAATCAACCAATGTTGTGATAGAGACTTTGGGTAAGTGCAGAACCATTCAAGAGCTTGTCCCCCTAAGTTTCTAGGAAAGAGCCTAATTAAATATATGTCAATAGGAAACCTATTGACATGCTAGATAGAACTTTTTCACATGGACTTGTGGATCTCCCTTCCCCTTATAATTATCAAATTTGGGTATTTCAAAATATGGAGGAAAATGTATTTTTGACATTGCTCTATCAAAATGATAAGGACATAACTCTTCAAACTTGTATCATTTTGTTTTAATTTTTGGTCCCTATTTGTAGCCTTTTATTGGGTCTTTCATGGCTTTCCACTCTTAGTAAAATGGAGTGTCATGAGGTGGTGATGATACAATAAAATTGGGTTGATGTGGTTGATAAGTTTAGTTGTTTGGATTAGTTTAATGTTGTTGATAGGTTTTATTGTTTGGATTGGTTTGTTGTTGATGATGGGTTTGTCATGGAAGTTTGGGTGAAGAATTCTTTGTTTTGTTTTCAGTTTGAGAGTCATTTTGTGAGGTTTTCTTCTTGTTTTTGTTTTTCTCAACATTGTTGTGGTCAACATTGTCATTAGTGGATACATAGTATTGCTTTCGAGGTTCTTGACTTATTATGTTATTGAGATTGTCAAGGTTCTAATTTACAAGTAACTTAGTTCCTGATTCTATGAGGTGCCCAAGGATATCCTCACTATTGTGGTGTATATACTAGTCTATTAGGGTGCATTCTTGTTTATAGTTAAGGAAATCATGATGGCCATGGGAATATTCACTTTGGTATGGGTGGCTATCACTATCACTACCAGTATCATCTTGGATTCCATGTGGATTTTGAGAGGATCCCCAACATAATAGGGATTTTGGACACATGGGGATTCTTGGAGAAAAGGATTCTCTTCATTGAATTCCATGTTAAGCTTTGCTTGACGTCTAGTTATGGGTGGCATAAAAAAATTATTTTTATCTTTGCTTTGATTTTAGATTTACACTGGTATCACACAAAGGGGAAGACAAAGAAGACACAAAAATAACCTATATTATTCAAGTGGGTGTGTTTGGCTTGTGATCCCACCAATATATTGAACTTGGTCTTAAATAGTATCAACCCAATATCTAATAGCACCAACTATGGAGGATTAGGACTATACCTATAGCCAACTATTATATTTCCAAATATATATGATGAGTAACTTCCTAGGGCTAAGTGCTTACTGATGCATCACAAGTTACAAATGACTGATGGTTTCTTAATCTAGGCTTGAACAAGGCTCAACTAAAGGAGCCCTTGATATACATAAAGGTACATGAGGCCAAGTATGTGATACAAACATATTGTCTAATTGTGTAGCTTGAGAAGGCAACCCTTATTCTCCTTCATTGAAAACCTACATGGGGAATCCATCTTGGACTAGAATGATTGCTCCTCCAATTAATTTATATAGCCTACTAGAACACAAGCTTTCTAGAAAAAGAAAAAGAAAAATGAATAGTTGCTTTTTTTTCTTAGTATCACATGAACTACAGGAGAAGAGAATACATAAACTATCCTTGGGTGACACAAATTATTAGGTTACTTTTGATTCTTAGGATTACATGAAGTGCAAGAGAAGAGCACACAAAAACCCAACCACACAAACATATTCAAAGCAACAATTGAAATTCAATCTTTCACAATCAAACCTACAAGACAAGCATCAATGATTTAGTTTCTTTTGATCTTAGAAATAACAAAAAACTACACAAGGAGGGTTAGGATGACAAAGTTAATCCTTGCAAGTCTAGGGTTAGCAAGACAAAATCAAAGAAATTTGGAAATAGTAGCCACAAAATGTAGATGTTAAAACATAGTCATAGATGCCACTAATTAAACACAAACATTGAACCTACAAAAGATCTATTAGAAATGTAGACATCAAGCATCAAACACAAATGTCAAATATTGAATGCAAATGCCAAAGATTAAATGCAAATGTTGAGACCTACAAAAGGTTTTTCAAAAACACAAATGCCAAGGATCAAACATAGACACCAAATATTAAGCATACATGTTGAAGATTAAGCTTACACATCAAAACCTACAAAAGACTATTATAAATGCAAACACCAAGGATCAAATGTAGATGCCAATGATTGATTTAAGATTCCAAAAATTAAACACGGATGCTAAGACCTTCAAAACCCTAGTTGGCTGAAAGGATTAAACAGAGACATTGAAGACTAACCAGACACCAAGACATAGGTCATAGATACCACTCTGGAAAAAAATGCCAAAAAAACCTATGGATCTACAAAAACTAGGTTATAAAAATCCTACAAAACTAAAATTAGTCAAGGACCAATGGGTCCCACTAGGCGTGCCATAATGTATGATGTTACATCTAGAATAAAATGTAAGAGATTAAATCTATATTAACACCTTGTGCTAAATCAAGAAAAATACCTTCAGATTGAGCTTAAAGAAGATCAAACCAAATAATTCTCTCCTTCACTTACCAAACAAGAGAGATCCTTTGTTGAATGGATTTGTTCATGGATATGAGTGATGTAGTTGCTCTTGGAATCTTTAAGATTTCAATAGCATGTACTTGTCAAGCTCATGTGTTCTTCTCCTTATTTGTATATGCTTTATGTGGATGCTTGATCTCTCATGTATGTATGTCTTATCATGTATGCCATGCTATGTGCTTGGTTCTTGTGTTTGAAATAAAGGATTGATGGCTTGATTTATATGTGCTTGAATGAGGATGTGAATGGTTGAGATTACATGGTGGATAAACAATAAAGATGCACTTAGGGCAGTGGATCATGTGCAAGGGGCCATTTTAATTTAATTTAATTCAATTTAATTATTGTGAATGGATGATTTGGACCTATTTATTTGAACTTTGGAGGGATAACTTTATTTAAATTCTATTTATTTAATTTAAGTGGGTGATAGTGAACTTATTTTATTTACTAATGGTGTTGAAATAGATTTAAATTACTTGTTTTAGGTAATAGGGTGGAAATAGACTTAATATATTTATTTTAAATAATTATGTGGAAATGGATTTAATTTATTTATTTTAATAATGGGTGGAAATGGATTTGATTAATTTAATTTAATAATGGGTTGGAAATGGATTTAATTAATTTAATAATCAATATATATTTAATTTAATAATGGGGTGGAAATAATTATCAAAAATAGATGGTTGCACTTCACTTCACTCTTGCAAACCCTACTTTTTTCCAAGTGAATGGTGAACAACAAAACAATGCGGAAGGGATACCATTGTGCAACTTCAAGGAGGTGTGTACATATGCATTAGGTGATGGCAGGGCATTATGTTCACTTCCTCCTTCACATGTGAAATTATTCGGTGCTTCATAGAATACCCTTGTGGTTGTGGCCTCCTCAACCTCATAGGTTGGCAGTGTTATGGGTGGGTGTGTTATTTGTCGACCCAACATTGATGGATATTTGATGCTTAGTAGTGCTTCTTTGTTATTGAAAATCTCTCTCTCCACTCATTCTTCTAACCCATGCCATAATGTAGTGCTTGATTGCACAGAACCAATGTTTTGCCTTGCAAATGCACATTCTAAGGGTGAATGCAAGGTAAAGCAATCTCATGTATTAGTCCATGATGGAGTGGTTGATCTAAGATGTCCTCTGCTTTCTAATAAAAATAAAACTATGCAAAATATGCTATCCATAGAGCACAATGAGATGTTCACAAAGCATTATCTAACTATGGATTTCAGGGAGAAGGTGCCATGAAGGAAATTTGGCTGCAAAAAGTCACATTGATCTATAAATTGGCCTAGCCTAGTGAATCTTCATAACTGGTTATCTCAACACTAGAAGCCCCTAGCGAAAGACAATTTTCTATTTTTCCTTGTGCTAAGGGATAATTTTTGGTGATGTGTTCTTCCCATTTAGATAGGATGCTTTACTCAACAAAGGCCTCTAGTTTTGGGATAAGGCATATTTGGGTATGACTCCTCAATACCCAAATTTTAACCCTCTTTTGGCATCCCTCCCTAATTCTCTAATTTGTGTTAGGATTCTAAACTTACCCCTTCAATTTTAGTCTAAGGATAGTCTTTCATATATTGGAAATGCTTTGGGGAAGCTAATTTTTGTGCCAGATATTGAGAAAATGTTTACGCACTTCACCTTTGCTAGAATTTTGGTTGGGATTGATTTCATAAAAAAGTTGTCAAAGGAAATATCTCTAAAAGTGGGAAGTAGGATATGGAAATAATAGATTGATTATGAAGGTATTAACTTTAGATATAGATCATGCTTTGACATAGGCCATTTAGCTATAAATTGCCCCAAGTTTTCTCATATGGATCCTCGACATTGGTAAGCCATTTGGTGGGTTGGGACTGAGCATCACCATCAGGTCATTATCAACTAGGATGATGTGTGTATTGAGGCCTCTGATGATCATGTCTCTTCTGATTCTTTTGGGAATAGTCCCCCTGATGATTCTATTGATTCTCCTCAAAATTTTCTTTCTCAGGCTAATGTCTTGAATCTTACTATTGGAAAGGTGTCTCTTGTAGGTTTTTCTCTAGCTAACAAGATGGGGCACTCTCCTCCTGCATGCTTAAGGCATCATTTGTTATATGAATCTTCAAGTCATTCCCCAATAGAAAAACCTTCTACCCCTCTCATGGTTCAATAAAATCTAAGGAGTGGATCACAATGGATAGAAGAAAGAGGTGATACTTCAGCAAATTTTGGAAAAAGGGAAAGTAAGATTGCCCTTCACTCTCATGTTAAAAATGGTTAAGAAGGTTTTCTAGTGTGATAATAAGGGTGATCAAGTTCCTTTGCTTAAGGAGGTGTTTTTGGACAATAATGTTGATGGGATTTTTAGCACACTACTTAACTTAGATAAGATACTGGGTACCTTACCTCTCTCCTAAAAGGAATCAAATCCTAGAAATTAGAAAATGACTATCCCAAGGTCTCTTCTAGCCAAGTCTTGGCCTTACAAGACAACTCAGTAATTTGATGTCTTTTATTGTTTACACAAAGGGACTTACACAAAATGTTCATTGGAATCTAATAGTAGGGTTAGATTTGGGAATGAAGTCTAATTTTAACTCCTAACTGAGAAATGTTTCCTAGATCTATAAATTTGAAAGTAATTTATTGTTGGAAATAATGTTCAATCATCTAATTTTTAATTCTTTTGATGTTTTTCCTAAATCTAATCCTAAACTAATCACCTAGTGTAAAAAAGTATCAAAAGATATGGTAAGAAAGGAAAGGGTTTAGAAAAATCTAACTATGAACTTCTACATCCATGACATGATGCATAAGTAGACAAATCTTAAACAAAACCAATCTTTTCTTAACCAAATATCTCATAGCACCACAAAGATAGTTCAATCTTCAATTGAAAATAAATTTTCAAAACATGAAGTGATCTATATCAAACACCCAATTTTTGGCTTAGTTTTAACAAGATATTCCACAATGAGAGGTATGAAATGAAAGTGTTCAAGCTAACTACACAAAGTGACTTATAATCAGCAAGTAACCAATAGTATGAACACGAGATCCATCAAATACTCATCATATTTATGCATAAACAATAGACAGTTCACCTAAGTGATTGGAAACCTTGAAGCAAGTTACTTGTATTAATTTTAAAAGTTTGACTAGTATCAACAACTTCCAACCCGTGTACAAAGAGAAGTGACTGCCTTTTATAGGAGAGGGCAACACACTTAGTTAAAAATTAAATGGCTAAAATTAAATTACAATCGAAGGCCTAGATATACAAAGCATTAAATTTTGGAGCCCAAAATAATTTCCATTGTCCATTAATATCTAACCAAAGATCCAACGCCTAGGAAAAATTATAAATTTCAAAGCAAGTTGGCCTTGTTCAACAACACTTTATGTAATGTCCCATTTTAGGTTATCCTTGATTTCTTAACCTATTCACAAGAATAATTAGTAGAGAGAGACACTAGTATTATTCAAGATCAATTTAGTAATGAATCAATACATCATAATCATAATCAATAACAATGAACAAGAATTGTAATGTTACCTGTGCGTACATATATTCAATTCCTGCAATCAAAGACCTTAACAACATATACAAATACATATATTCTTTCATAATCATTAGGTTTAACGATATCATAATCATAATCAATGATAATGAACAAGTACATATATCCAAATCTATTTATACTTTAACCATATTTAGGCCTCATGATATACTTTGGGAATGGTGATCGTCATGCCTAGTTGTTAATCTAACCTAATTCCTAACCCTAGCAGAGATGGGGCATATACTCATTAGGGCACTGGATAACAAGGCCCAAGGGCTTCATTGCACACCCAGTAATACTTCACCACTTGGCTGCACCTCTTATTAATATTTCTAAGATATAAATATCAGCTAGATGTATCAATATTTGAATGTTTGCTAGGATTGTTTATTAGATCTTGAGATTGAGATGTCGGTGCTTGATTACCGTCTGAGACTCTTTATTTGATCGGTATTTGAGATTCAATGATTCCTTGATATATTGAATTGTATTCATGATTTGATGTTGATGAGAGATGGTTCGATGATGTTGAATGAGATTGTTCCCTCCTTTTTGCCCCATTGATCTCCTTTTATGTTCTTGAAAGATGGCAACCTTATCATTAGTCGCATCCCTTCATGGGGTCACTACCACCTTAGTTATTATTAGTTAACTCTTAACATATTCAATGTCATTTTATGTATCTTGGACCGTTGTTAGTCTTAATTCACATAAGCACTATTTGTCTTTAATTTCAGCCTTAAGTAAATCCTCCAACTTAATGTCATCACTATCATTATATTTCATATTGTTGCTGCCTTACACATATTCTACATTTGACTAGGGATATTCCTTGTTTTATTGTTGTCTAAGCACTACCTTGTAAAGAATCATTAATGTTTTTAACCACAACTTATATATGTTTGGTTTCGCTACCTTCCCTTATTTATTAATAAGTTTTAGCAATGCTTATGTTCCTTGTTTAGTAAGAGTGATCCCTTTGAATATGATCGATCCCAGTTTTATGGGCTTTCTTAGGGTCATTTAGAGGATGTCAATCCTCTTTGATTCTTATATGAATTTATATTTATTTTAATAATATATATTATTTAACATTTATAATTTGTATTGTCATTATATTATATCATCTTTTGATATTTATAATTATTAATATTTATATCTATATTAATATTTATATTTATTTTATATGATATAATATATATCCTTATTAATAAATATATTATTTATTAAATATTATTTATATAATAATATTATATATCAACAATAATATTCTAAATTATTAGTATGTGGACATGACAGGCATACTAATAACTAAGGTGGTAGCGACCCCATGAAGGGATGCAACTAATGATAAGGTTGCCATCTTTCAAGAACATAAAAGGAGATCGATGGGGCAAAAAGGAGGGAACAATCTCATTCAGCATCATCGAACCATCTCTCATCAGCAACAAATCATGAATAAAATTCAATAATTATATTTATTTTAATAATATATATTATTTAATATTTATAATTTGTATTGTCATTATATAATATCCTCTTTTGATATTTATAATTATTAATATTTATATCTATATTAATAATTATATTTATTATTTATATTTATTTTATATGATATAATATATATCTTTATTAATAAATATATTATATATTAAATATTATTTATATAATAATATTATATAGCTTTGATACCACTTGTAATGTCCCCTTTTAGGTTATCCTTGATTTCTTAACCTGTTCACAAGAATAACTACTAAAAAGAGACATTAGTACTATTAAAGATCAATTTAGTAATGAATCAATACATCGTAATCATAATCAATAACAATGAACAAGAATTGTAATGTTGCCTGTGCGTACATATATTCAACTCCTGCAATCAAAGACCTTAACAACATATACAAATACATATATTCTTTCATAATCATTAGGTTTAATGATATCATAATCATAATCAATGATAATGAACAAGTACATGTATCTAAATCTATTTATACTTTAACCATATTTAGGCTTCATGATATACTTCAGGAATGGTGATTATCGTGCCCGGTTGTTAATCTAACCTAATTGCTAACCCTAGTGGAGACGGGGCATATACTCGTTAGGGCACTAGATAACAAGACCCAAGGGCTTCATTGCACACCTGACAATACTTCACCACTTGACTCAAGGGTTTCATTGCACACCCGACAATACTTCACCGCTTGGCTCAAGGGGTTTTATTGCACACCCGACAATACTTCACCACTTGAGAGTCACATATTGTGCAAGTCATTAATAACAAACTAATCTCCACTGGTATAGGCCAAAGGGGTTTCATTGCACACCCGACGATTCTTCACCACTTGAGAGTCACCTATCATGTGAGATTTATTAATAATACTAAACCACCCTTCCCTAACTATCCACATGTCCTCATAGGGTGATAGATAAGATTAATGATGCAACAAAGTTGCACTCATCCCTAGTATATCATGAGTAAGGTTAGAGAGATCGTATTAATATGAGATTCGTCTCAAAGTTGCACAAATGATCTTACAATCAATTAGCACCTTGCTTCCACACAAGGTTATTACAAGGAATATGGAATTCCTCTTGATTATGCTTTCATTCCCATATTAGAACTCAATGAGATTAATAATGTAATCCATGCATAATGGATGGACTAGTTGAGTATGCAATAGCTGCACCTCTTATTAATATTTTTGACATATAAATATCAGACTTGTATTAATATTTGAATGATATGACAATGTTGGATTTATCAATATTTGAATGTTTGCTGGGACTATTTATTAGATCTTAAGATTGAGATGCTGGTGCTTGATTATCGGCTGAGACTCTTTGTTTGATCTGTATTTGAGATTGAATGATTCCTTGATATATTGAATTATATTCATGATTTGCTCTTGATGAGAGATGGTTCGATGACGTTGAATGAGATTGTTCCCTCCTTTTTGCCCCATCGATCTCCTTTTATGTTCTTGAAAGATGGAAACCTTATCATTAGTTGCATCCCTTCATGGGGTCGCTACCACCTTAGTTATTATTAGTTAACTCTTAACATATTCAACATCATTTTATGTATCATGGACTACTGTTAGTTTTAATTCACATAAGCACTATTTGTCTTTAATTTCAGCCTTAAGTAAATCCTCCAACTTAATGTCATCGCTATCATTATATTTCATATTGTCACTGCCTTAGACATATTCTACATTTGACTAGGGATTTTCCTTGTTTTATTGTGGTCTAAGCACTGCCTTGTAAAGAATCATTAATGTTTTTAACTGTAGCTTATATATGTTTGATTTCACCACCTTCCCTTATTTAATAATAAGTTTTAGCAATGCTTATGTTCCTTATTTAGTAAGAGCGATCCCTTTGAATATGATCGGCCCCACTTTTATGGGCTTTCTTAGGGCCATTTAGAGGATGTCGATCCTCTTTTTTTTTTTTAAAAAAAAGAAGGGGTAAAAATTTTATTCAATCAGAACCAGAGTACAAAGCAAAGGCCAAAGGCCCACCAACAAAGAACACCACCAGACTAGCCAGCAAAAACATTACCTATTCATGTCCTCCACTAATAACCTCTCCAGGGTCTCAAGATAATTAGAAGAAAGTTCATCCTTTCCACTGATATCCCAGCCATCCACATTCTCAGAGGCCCACTTCGCCAGACAATCAGCCACTGTGTTCCACTCTCTAGGGATATTTGAAAAGGAGACAGAATCCAAGGAGCTGCAAAGACTCAAAATCTGTCTACCCACAGAAGCCAATTGCCAACTAACATCATCCAACCTTTGGTTGTTCAGTAAATCCACAACAATCTGAGAATCTGACTCACAGATGATCCTCCTCCAGCCTAAAGAGCATCCACGCTCAACAGCAATCTTAATAGCAAGGGCCTCCATTAGATTATTAGAATGCTGCCCTTTGTAACTAGAGAAGATAAAAACCACACCGCCATCATTACCTCTACCAATACCCCCCACACCAGCATGACCAGGGTTCCCACGAGAGGAACCATCAGTATTAATCTTTAGGACCCCCACCGGGGGAGGCATCCACCTCCCATCACGACAAACCCGTTGCCGAACCTGACAAGGCCTTCTGCCAGCAAAGCAACCTCGGCTACTATCCCCCAAGCTCAAATTTCGCACAATATCAAGATCACCAGGGTCACGAGTTTCAGACATGTCACACTTAGCCAAAATAGTCTCCTGAAGCTTGCTAATTATCTTCTTCCACAATTGAAGATTTCCCAAATTGGAACCACAAAAAACTCTACGGTTCCTCTCCAACCAAAGGTTCCAAAGAATGAAAATAGGCCCAATAGACCAGGCCACCTAAAGGAAAGGAGTCTTTGCTGGAGGTCTGCCCAAACTTTCCCAAAAGTCAATCAAGGAGGTAGCATGAATACAACCATGATGCCAAGCCTCCCACCATCTATGCCATAACTCTCTAGAATAAGGGCAAAGGAAGAACAAGTGGGAGGTACACTCCTCACTGTGAGAACAAAGAAGGCAAATAGAGGGTCCCTGAAAGCCACGTTTGCAAAGATTTTCCCAAGTGAGGCATTTCCTCTGAGCAACCAACCATAAGAAAAAATTGCATTTGGGCCAAGAGAAGTTGTCCCAAACCTTCTTCCACCAATGCACCTCAGTAGGACTATATAAGTTCCTGTCAAGCATGGCATAGCCTTGGGCAACAATAAATTTACCTTTTGGACTAGGATTCCAAGCCAGAACATCCCTCCCATTAAGGGAGTTGCAGAGCCTAGTCTCCAAAACTCTAGAAAGAACAACACGATCCTCATCAGAACCCCCCCCAGGCCACTCCTGAGGGTCCTTCCAGCAAGCCACCGCCGCCTGCCCAATACGCTTGACAGTTTTAAAATGCTCCACCTTAATCCAATCAGCCGCAAAAAAAATATGGCACAGAGGTTGAAGCTGAGGAAAACTAGAAAGAATGGGAGGGTGGCCATCCCAAGAGTCCTGCCAGAACAAAACATCAGAGCCTCTATTACAGATCCAGAAGAGGCCCTCCTTAATCAGCTGAGCACCCTTCTTAAGGGTATCCCAAATACAAGAACCTTTACCCAGCAAAGGGAGACGCGGCACATCGAGGCAATCAGCACCAAGAAGATACTTGTGGGTCAGAATCCTAGCCCAGTCTGATCTTGATTGTTGCACCACCTCCAGTACAGCTTGGCAGCCAAGGCAGTGATAGCAAGAGCCATAGACCTAAGACCAAGGCCCCCAGCATGCTTCGGCCTGCAAACAGACTCCCACTTGACTAAGCTCCACTTTGAGGAAAGAAGGTTGCCAGACCAAAGAAATTGCCGAGACAAAGCATCAAATTCCCGCACAAAGGTGAATGGGGGAACCTGCACACAACACCTATAAATGGGGAGAGACTGCACCATAGTCTTAAGAAGAATCACTCTCCCAGCAGAAGATAGCCATCTGTAAGTCCAATGGCTAACTCTACTTCGAAATTTATCCAAAATTCCCTGCCAATAATCTCTCCGCTGGGCTCCCAAAGCCAAAGGGATCCCAAGGTACATCAAGGGAAAAGAACCGATCCGAAATCTAAGGATCCTAGCAATCCTGCTCTGAATAAGCTGAGGAGTATTAAATAAGTAAATGGAAGATTTATCATCGTTAATACACTAACCAGAAGCCTTCAGGTAGATGTCTAAGGCTCGCCTGAAGTTCACCACCTCACTAATTCTAGCCAAGCCCATTAGCCCAGTATCGTCCACAAACTGAAGATGAGAGTAGGAAGGGAGAAGGTTGTTCCAGCTCCAGCCACGGATAAGACCCTGTCTCACCTGAGATTTAATAAATCTTCCAAGACCCTCTGCCATGATAATGAATAAGTAAGGGGATAAAGGATCCCCTTGCTGGAGTCCCCGAGAAGCACCAAACAAATCTGAAGGTTCCCCGTTAATGAGAACTGAGAATGAGGCAAAGGTCACACAACTAAGAACCCAGTTCACCCAATCCTTAGCAAAGCCAAAAGCCAAGAGAGTTTTCTGTAAGAATTCCCAGCTCGCCTGATCATAAGCTTTAGACATGTCAAGTTTAATAAACATAGCCTTCTCCTTAGAGTTAGCCATAGAATGAATAGCTTCCATGGCTATCACAACACCATCCAAAATTTGTCTCCCTTCAACAAAACCACCCTGCTCAACCGAGATCAAAGAACCAAGGAGTGGTTTGAGTCTCTCAACAATCAATTTGGTGATGATCTTGTACACCACATTACATAACGTAATAGGCCTGAATTGAGCTAACCGGTTAGCTCCTTCCAACTTAGGTATGAGGGCCAAGAAGGTAGAATTCATAGACTTGAGCATCTATTTGTTCCTAAGTGATTCCTGAACCACCTCAAGGAGATCAAAATTTATAATTTCCCAGAACTCTTGGAAAAACTCAATCGGAAACCCATCCGAACCAGGGGCCTTACCTTTTTTCATATTCAATACCACTTTCTCCAGCTCAAGTAACAAGATAGGATATAAGAGAGCCCCATTCATCTCAGCAGAGACCAGGTGGGGAATACAATCCTTGATGGCCTGCTCCTCAGCCCACGCAGCATGATTCTCCCTAGAAAAGAGGTTTGAAAAATAATTGACTGCCTCCCTAGAAATATCAACATAGGATGAGAGTTGAGCCCCATCCTGCGAAACAAGAGAGGAGATAGAACTTCCCTGTCTTCAAGCCTTAACTGAATTATGAAAGAAAGTAGTGTTCCTATCCCCCTCCTAAAGCCAATCAATACGAGATTTCTGCTTCCAGAAGATCTCTTCACGAAGTTCCCACTCTTCTAAACCCTTTAGAGCCAAGGATTCAGCCATACTAAGGGCAAAGGTCAACCCCTGATCCTGAATCTGATGAGTGATAGTATCCAACTTGGACTGGGCCGCCATCTTCTGAGCTTGAAGGTTCCCAAAACATTGTTTATTCCATCTCTTTAGTCTGAACTTCACATGCTGAAGCCGCTTACTAAAAGTGAACATGGCCGTCCCATGAGAAGGCATCCCCTCATACCACCAGTCCAGCATAAGATCCTGAAGAGACGGATCTCTTAACCACATCAATTGGAATTTGAAAGAGGGATTTTTTGTGACACCATAAGCGGTGACATAAAGCTTGATGGGCCAGTGATCAGAGCCTCTCCAATCAAGAATTTTAGAACTGGTAATCAACCTACTATTCAACCAATAACAGGAGACAAGAAATCTGTCAAGCCTTTCAGAGATAGCCTCCCCACCACATCTCCTATTATTCCAGGCAAAGACACCATTGGAAGGCTTTACATCAATGAGATTCAAGGAACCAATCATATCCCTGAGAAGATTTGCAGAAGGTTCCAACCTAGCTAACCCACCACGTTTTTCATCTAAGCAAGTAACAACATTAAAATCACCAGCCATAATCCATGGAAGAAACGGGTCCAAGGCCTGGATGAAACGAATGTGAGCCCAGAGATTTGACTTACCTGAAAGATCAGTAGGAGCATAAATATTGGATAAGAGACACCTTTCTCTAGTCACAAAACTAGAAGCAACCAGAGAAATGGAAGACCGACTAGACATCCAACATAAGGGGGAAACTTTCCTCGGGTTCCAGAAGCAAGCCACACCCCCTGCACTATTCAAAGCACCTACCCCCTACCAATTGCCTTGGGGCCAGATATGCGAAGCACAATTTGCCAGCCCATCAACAGTAAGCTTAGTTTCCTGGATAAAGACCACATCCGGTGACTGAGATTCAATTAATCTGCAAACAGCCTTTTGTCTAGGGATGCTGTTCAACCCCCTTACATTCCAAGATAAAACAATCATTTATGGGGGTGGGAGAAATGGGAATCAATGGGCTTCACAGACCCAGACTCAACCAAAGTGTCACCCATAAGCTTAACCTTCTCTTGATCAGTCTTTCTTCCACTCTTTGACGATTTATCAAGAGGCCCCTTTTTAAAAGATTTTTGATGTAAGCCTAATGAAGGAGGAACTTTGTTACCCTTCACAGGATTTGAAGCCCCCTTAGGAGCAGGGGGATCAGGAGCCACCGCAACAGAGTCCTTCGAAGTCTGTGACCCCTAGAGAACCCTGAAATCTTGAGCAAGAGCCGAAGAATCCATAGCCTTCTGATCCTTCTGATGAACCCCTGCAGATAGAATTTGATCCTCTTTCCTTGCATTTTCATCCTGAACATCATGCAGTCCCTTAGCCCCAGAAGAGAGCTCAACTGGAATACCCTCCTCCTGGGTCAAATCATCAAGAACCTCAAACCTATTAAAGTTGCCTTCGTTCTGCCTATCCAACCAAGATCTCTTCCTGCCCTTGCCTTTGTTATGGGACTTGACCAGAATAAAACCCTCATTATCCACAAGTTCATTAGATATTGGTGCCTTTCCCTTGTCCCCCCTAGGAGGCCCAGAAGTAGCCAAGGGGGAGGGTTTAAATCTAGGGCATTTGCGGTGTAAATGTCCATATTCATGACAAATTCTGCATCTGAAGGGTAGAGTCTCATAATCCAGCTGTTGGATCCAAGAAGAAGATCCCAGGCGAATTTCCATAGAGTCTACAAAGGATTATTTAAATCAACTTCAACACAAATGCGGGCAAAAGAAATTACCTTACGATCTTGAGTTTGGGAAGCCGATCCCACAAGTTTTTCAAGAAGCAAAGAGATTGAGTGGAGAATATCCTCCCTCCAGAATTCCAAAGGAAGCCTCGGCAAACGAATCCACACAGGAACCCACGAAGGGATCTCTTCAGCAGAGTTGAATCCCATGTGCCAAGGTTTGATGAAGAGCCCTACCTGGTTAAAGAAATAAGGACCTCCTTCGAAAGCCCTATTCTTGTTGGACATGCTTGAAAAGATAACCAAAAAATAGTTATTAGCTGCCAGAATAATCTCCATATCACCTTCAGGGTTCCAAACCCTACGAGCCCAAGAATCCAAAACCGGTAGAGATAAACGAAGGCCCAAAAATTTGCAAATAAGTGCATGATTGCCCCAATATTCAACATCCTCTGAAACTTGCTCAGGTTGAATAACCAAAACTGGACGATCCTCGGATCTCTCCAAACAACCGTTTACTTTTTTAATTCAAAAATTCCCTTTTGAAGAGGAGACTCCATCCCCAGAATGGGGTTTCCCCATCTGATCTAGACCACTGGCATGCATCGAAGAAGAGGGCTCAACCATTTCCAAATCACCGGAAGAAACAAAATCTCGATTTTCCATGGGCCAAAGACAAGGCAGGAGACCCCGTGCCCCAGAAACTCAAGCACCACCCGCCAAGGACAAAACTGGCGCAGAAGAAACATGGAAGAAACTAGGAAAGAGACACCCCATAGCCCAAACACGAGCCAAAGCCCCCACTTCAACCCACGCACCCCAGGAATCCAACCAACACCCCCTAGATGCAGCAGAACGAGCTCAGACGCAGCAGAATACAGAAGAAAGGGCGCGCTAGGGCACGCAGGCCCTATCGCGCGAGCAGAGGCCGCACCAAGCCATCCAAAACCCTCGCTAGCATCTCGAATGTCGATCCTCTTTGATTCTTATATGAATTTTATATTTATTTTAATAATATATATTATTTAATATATATAATTTGTATTGTCCTTATATAATATCCTCTTTTGATATGTATAATGATTAATATTATATCTATATTAGTAATTATATTTATTGTTTATATTCATTTTATATGATATAATATATATCCTTATTAATAAATATATTATATATTAAATATTATTTATATAATAATATTATATATCAATAATAATATTCTAAATTATTAGTATGAGGACATGACATGCATAATAATAACTAAGGTGGCAGCGACCCCATGAAGGGATGTGACTAATGATAAGGTTGCCATCTTTCAAGATCATAAAAGGAGATCAATAGGGCAAAAAGGAGGGAACAATCTCATTCAACATCATCAAACCATCTCTCATCAGCAACAAATCATGAATAAAATTCAATAATTATATTTATTTTAATAATATATATTATTTAATATTTATAATTTTTATTATCATTATATAATATCCTCTTTTGATATTTATAATTATTAATATTTATATCTATATTAATAATTATATTTATTTTATATGATATAATATATATCCTTATTAATAAATATATTATATATTAAATATTATTTATATAATAATATTATATAGCTCTGATACCACTTGTAATGTCCCCTTTTAGGTTATCCTTGATTTCTTAACCTGTTCACAAGAATAACTACTAGAAAGAGACATTAGTACTATTAAAGATCAATTTAGTAATGAATCAATACAATAACAACAAACAAGAATTGTAATGTTACCTATGCGTACATGTATTCAATTCCTACAATCAAAGACCTTAACAACATACACAAATACATATATTCTTTCATAATCATTAGGTTTAACGATATCATAATCATAATCAATGATAATGAACAAGTACATATATCCAAATCTATTTATACTTTAACCATATTTAGGCCTCATGATATACTTCAGGAATGGTGATCATCGTGCCCAATTGTTAATCTAACCTAATTGCTAACCCTAGCAGAGACAGGGCATATACTCGTTAGGGCGCTGGATAACAAGGCCCAAGGGCTTCATTGCACACCCGACAATACTTCAACACTTGGCTTGAGGGTTTCATTACACAACTGGCAATACTTCACCACTTGAGAGTCTACTCCACTACCATAGGCCCAAGGGCTTCATTGCACACCCGACAATACTTCACCGCTTGGCTCAAGGGGTTTCATTGCACACCTGGAAATACTTCACCACTTGAGAGTCACCTACCGTGTAAGTCATTAATAACAAACTAATCTCCACTGGTATAGGCCCAAGGGCTTCATTGCACACCCGACAATACTTCACCGCTTGGCTCAAGGGGTTTCATTGCATACCGGACAATACTTCACCACTTGAGAGTCACCTATCATGTGAGATTTATTAATAATACTAAACCGCCCTTCCCTAACTATCCACATGTCCTTATAGGGTGATAGATAAGATTAATGATGCAACAAAGTCGCACTCATCCCTAGTATATCATGAGTAAGGTTAGAGAGATCGTACCGATATGAGATTCATCTCGAAGTTGCACAAATGATCTTACGATCAATTAGTTCCTTGCTTCCACACAAGGTTATTATAAGGAATATGGAATTCCTCTTGATTATGCTTTCATTCCCACATTAGAACTCAATGAGATTAATAATGTAATCCACCCATAATGGTTGGACCAGTTGAGTATGCAATAACTGCACCTCTTATTAATATTTCTGAGATATAAATATCAATTAGATTTATCAATATTCGAATGTTTGTTGGGACTGTTTATTAGATATTGAGATTGAGATGCTGGTGCTTGATTACTGGCTAAGACTCTTTATTTGAGATTGAATGATTCCTTGATATGTTGAATTTTATTCTTGATTTTCTGCTGATGAGAGATGGTTTGATGATGCTGAATGAGATTGTTCCCTCCTTTTTGCCCCATCGATCTCCTTTTATGTTCTTGAAAGATGGCAACCTTATCATTAGTCGCATTCCTTCATGGGGTCGCTACCACCTTAGTTATTATTAGTTAACTCTTAACATATTCAACATCATTTTATGTATCTTGGACCACTGTTAGTCCTAATTCACATAAGCGATATTTGTTTTTAATTTCAGCCTTAAGTAAATCCTCCAACTTAATGTCATCATTGTCATTATATTTCATATTATTGCTGCCTTAGACATATTCTACGTTTGAATAGGGATATTCCTTGTTTTATTGTGGTCTAAGCATTGCCTTGTAAAGAATCATTAATGTTTTTAACCGCAACTTATATATGTTTGGTTTCGCTGCCTTCCCTTATTTATTAATAAGTTTTAGTAATGCTTATGTTCCTTGTTTAGTAAGAGTGATCCCTTTGAGTATGATTGGCCCCACTTTTATGGGCTTTCTTGGGGTCATTTAGAGGATGTCGATCCTCTTTGATTCTTATATGAATTTATATTTATTTTAATAATATATATTATTTAATATTTATAATTATTAATATTTATATCTATTTTAATAATTATATTTATTTTATATGATGTAATATATATCCTTATTAATAAATATATTATATATTAAATATTAATTATATAATAATATTATATATCAATAATAATATTCTAAATTATCAGTATGGAGACATGACAGGTCACACAAATCTATCATCCAGCAAAACATAACTATTATGTAGAGATCTACACAATGCTATGTCCTTATAATAGACTATGTTCAATCAGTTTATGGTAATGTATTTACCCTTAGTCTTATTAAGCATAACCTTGATTTACAAATGTTAAGCAATATCAATTACTCTAGCATTCCACATTCAAATATTCATGTCACATATTATCATGTCACTATGTTTCTATTTTACATTCTTATTCAAAATTCACTATATAGGTATACAAAATCACCACCAATTTCCCATGCAAATTCTGTCTTACACGATAGTATGCATGGATAATAAAAGATATCTCAAAAGTAAACATTAATTAAAGTAGACATAATCACCATATCATTGTTAATGTCTAGAATGAGATTCAACCTAAAGGACCTCATGTAAAATTCCATCATATGTTTCCTTTAAAACCCACATAGATAGCCTTAAGTTAAATCTCTAGATTTTATTACTCAAGAATCCATAAGGTGAGCCTACAATCTTTCATGGTGCCGCATATTTTCTATAGGAGTCAATAAGATCTTTGGCAATATAAACTGGTCATCTTACACTTGGGCTCTTTGATAAATAAGAAACCAATCTAACAACAAAATTCACTGAATCCATACAATGTGCAATAATGAATAACACAGACCTTAAACTACTGTGATTCAAATTATATGAGAATAATTCCTTACAACATATAAAAATGCAATCCCTTAAGTATAATGAAAATACTATTATCTTGTCATAACAAGTTACAATACAAATGAATGGGTGCCAATAGGCTTAATCCAATCATGATCCATATTCTTCATGTTGATAGTTCATACAAACCTTGTATACCAAATGTTTTCATTCCAGTTAAATACTATAGATCAGTCACTTTGCCATAAAATTGATACAAGATCTCAAAATCATCTAGTCACAACAAATTACAAAGATTACATCATATGAGACGAAGCTAAATAAGCCTCAAGATAACCATAAAGAACCAAAAGTTATATTGTGGGCCCATAACCCACAAACCCAAAATTACTTGAGGACAAGCAATCTTGAGTGGGGAGGCATGTCATGTCCCCATACTAATAATTTAGAATATTATTATTGATATATAATATTATTATATAAATAATATTTAATATACAATATATTTATTGATAAGGATATATATTATATCATATAAAATAAATATAAATAATAAATATAATTATTAATATAGATAAAAATATTAATAAGTATATATATCAAAAGAGGATATTATATAATGACAATACAAATTATAAATATTAAATAATATATATTATTAAAATAAATATAAATTCATATAAGAATCAAAGAGGATCGACATCCTCTAAATGACCCTAAGAAAGCCCATAAAAGTGGGGCCGATCATATTCAAAGGGATCACTCTTACTAAACAAGGAACATAAGCATTGCTAAAACTTATTAATAAATAAGGGAAGGCAGCGAAACTAAACATATATAAGTTGCGGTTAAAAATATTAACGATTCTTTACAAGGTAGTGCTTAGACCATAATAAATAAGGAATATCCCTAGTCAAACGTAGAATATGTCTAAGGCAATGATAATATGAAATATAATGACAACGATGACATTAAGTTGGAGGATTTACTTAAGGCTGAAATTAAAGACAAATAGCGCCTATGTGAATTAAGACTAACAGTGGTCCAAGATACATAAAATGACGTTGAATATGTTAAGAGTTAACTAATAATAACTAAGGTGGCAACGACCCCACGAAGGGATGCGACTAATGATAAGGTTGCCATCTTTCAAGAATATAAAAGGAGATCAATGGGGCAAAAAGTAGGGAACAATCTCATTCAGCATCATCGAACCATCTCTCATCAACAACAAATCATGAATACAATTCAATATATCAAGGAATCATTCAATCTCAAATATAGATCAAATAAAGAGTCTCAACCAGTAATCAAGCACCAGCATCTCAATCTCAAGATCTAATAAACAATCCCAACAAACATTCAAATATTGATAAATCCAGCATTGTCATATCATTCAAATATTAATACAAGTTTGATATTTATATCTTAGAAATATTAATAAGAGGTGCAGCTATTGCATACTCAATTGGTCCAACCATTATGGGTGGATCACATTATTAATCTCATTGAGTTCCAATATGGGAACGAAAGCATAATCAAGAGGAATTCCATATTCCTTATAATAACCTTGTGTGGAAGCAAGGAACTAATTGATCATAAGATCATTTGTGCAACTTCGAGATGAATCTCATATCGGTACGATCTCTCTAACCTTACTCATGATATACTAGGGATGAGTGCAAATTTGTCGTGTCATTAATCTTATCTATCACCCTATGAGGACGTGTGGATAGTTAGGGAAGGGCGGTTTATACTATTAATAAATCTCACACGATAGGTCACTCTCAAGTGGTGAAGTATTGCCGGGTGTGTAATGAAACCCCTTGAGCCAAGCGGTGAAGTATTGCTGGGTGTGCAATGAAGCCCTTGGGCCTATACCAGTGGAGATTAGTTTGTTATTAATGACTTACATGGTAGGTGACTCTCAAGTGGTGAAGTATTACTGGGTGTGCAATGAAACCCCTTGATCCAAGCGGTGAAGTATTGTCAGGTGTGCAATGAAGCCCTTGGGCCTATGGCAATGGAGCAGACTCTCAAGTGGTGAAGTATTGTCGGGTGTGCAATGAAACCCTTGAGCCAAGTGGTGAAGTATTGCTGGGTGTGCAATGAAGCCCTTGGGCCTTATTATCCAGTGCCCTAATGAGTATATGCCCCATCTCTGCTAGGGTTAGCAATTAGATTAGATTAACAACTGGGCATGACGATCACCATTCCCAAAGTATATCATGAGGCCTAAATATGGTTAAAGTATAAATAGATTTGGATATATGTACTTGTTCATTATCATTGATTATGGTATTGTTAAACCTAATGATTATGAAAGAATATATGTATTTGTATATGTTGTTAAGGTCTTTGATTGCAAGAATTGAATATATGTACGCACAGGTAACATTACAATTCTTGTTCGTTGTTATTGATTATGATTATGATGTATTGATTCATTACTAAATTGATCTTTAATAGTACTAATGTCTCTTTCTAGTAGTTATTCTTGTGAACAGGTTAAGAAATCAAGTATAACCTAAAAGGGGACATTACACTTTATAAAATTACATTATAAAAAAGGGGGCACAAAATTCTTGGCATAAACACCCAATTTTGGAAAAGATTCATTTGAAATTTGAAAATCAAATAAGACAAGGTGACACACTCCAGTCATTAGCAAACAACTTCATTTATTTCCCTCTTCCCCATCTGAGATGTCTTTAATGATCACTTGATCTTTTTCATCTTTTCTTCTTTTATAATCCATATATGTTGTCAATATTAGATTCATTAAATTAGTATTCGGCCATTTGACAAATCCATATCTAAATTTATGTGTTTCATACGCTGAGATGAAGACTTCAAACTTATTTTTCTTCTTCAGATCATCTTTTTCATATGCTCTAAGCATTGATTTCATCTTCATCAGCTTATCTATTTAATCTAAGTTGAAGTTGTGTGGAGCTTGATCCAAACCAGAATTGAGGATTTATTTGAAAGTATTCTTCAAAGCATGAATGTCCTTTAGATCCTCATCTACATCTGCATTCATGATGGCATGTCAAATATTCCACAAATGCAAGATTTTAATACTATACACCCACTACCTTATTCTTTAGTTGATTCAACTACTCAAGGCATTTATTAATAAAATCATCCCTAAGCTTGATAATTTTTATCCACATTCTTGGTTGCTTTAGGGAGTTCTAATCTAGAATTTTCTCTTTTACCACCAATTGAGGATCCATGCTTTCAATGAAAATCAAGCGAGGGAGACTTTGTGTATTTGTCTTCTTTTCATCTTCATAATCCTTAATTAGATCTTCAATCTTTTCCTTCAACAACTTGATGATTCCATGAGTCTGTAGCTTCATCAATCATCTTACAAGCATGCTCGTTTAAATCACCGGTCCAATCTTCAGTGGATTTGGCAACACATTTCATTTTTTCAAGGGTGGATGCTTCCTTTTGAAAGATAAAAAATGGAGGAGAAATTATTCCATCTATTGCATGTAATGGAGCAACTAGATGTCTAATATATGCTTGCAATTCTATAATTTTCTCTTTCAATTATCTCTTTGTCTTTTCATCTTTTTTCATCCTTGACACCATTATGGACATAGTTGATTGTAGCTCTTGGATCTTTTGTTACCTAGCAGCTTTTCCAAGATTAACAGTTGTCATTTGATAATATTTAGCTCTCAAGTCCTTGTCATCTTTTTCCATTGCATGAGTAGCTATTCCAACTATCCTCAACTCAAAATCATCTCTTGTGATTGCAAATAACGCCCTTGGTTTCTTCCTAAAGTATATATATCTGAGATGATTCTATAAAGGTCTAAGGATGTGGGCTTCACTATTGGCCACCTTTGTTGGATATTAACATTTAGCCATACTAGAACCAATGAAGATGAATCTACTATTTGTTGTTTTTCAACTAGACCTTGGTCCTTATTAATTTGCTCTTCTTCATTTGACTTGTCCTAAAGATCTACATCCTTATTTGCATTTTGATTTTTTATTTGTCCACCGTCTAGTTTATCCATTAGAAGTTCCTGTTGCTCTACATCCATTTGTACTTCTTCAACAACCTCTTTAATTATTTCAATTTGTACATTTTGGGCTTGGGGCTAACTTTCAACTTGCTCCTCGTAGTAATTTCTTCAATCACTCTATTAATGTTGGATAAGAAGGGAGGAGAGTTTGGAGGAGAATTTTGGGGAGTGACAAGAGTAGTCACGTCACCCTTTTTTAGTGTTGCTTTATTGATTGTTGAAAATAGTGAGGGAGAGGGAATAAAGAATGTGGTAGTAACAAGGGGTATGGAAGAAGTGGAGGAAATTGGAAGATAGCATGAGGTGGATGGTGAATAATGGTTCCAAAATTTTATGGGATAGAAGAAGTGGGAATGTTGGGTGGAATGGTGGCAATGGAAGGAGAAGTAGACATTAAAACTTGTGCCTGAGTAGGGATTATAGTTGGCATTTATTATAATAGGGAAGATAGTTGAGAAGGAGTGGAAGAGATAGGAGTGGCATGAATAGTGGATAATGGGATGGTAGTTTGAATGTGTGGAAAGGGAATCTAAGCTTGAACAAGAATGGATTAAGGCAATTTTTGGAACATTGGGTTTTGCAGTGAAGAAAGAGGAGGAATGGTTGCAAAAGTGGAAATTGTCTTGCCTATTGAAGATACTAGAGCTGCATGAGTAGAAGTACCCTTGGTTTTCTTCTTCTTTATCTTAAAAGAAGTGCCTTCCTCTTCCTTTGCTTCGCTTGTTTCTGCTTGTTTCCTCTTATACACTTTTTATAGAGGAGACTTCTTTCCTACCTTAGGAGTAGAAGCAACCTTCTTACCCTTTGGCTTGCCTTTGGGTGAAGTAGGCACTTGTTCTTCTTCTATTACTACTTGTGCTTCCTTCTCCTTTTAATTTGAAGAATCTTCTTCTTTTCCATTCTTCTTTCTTGATTTCTTCTTTCACCACCTTTGGATGATATAGAATGTTAAATGCTTCAACAAAAGCAATGGCAAAGAGATCCTATAACACTCTCCCATCACTTCACTATTCTTCTTAACTTTGCATGATAGTGCTTTACACAAGCCATTACTAATTCTAGACATTATACTGATGTAGGAAAGGCTACAACTTTTGCAATCCCATTGTTGACCATCCTTATTGCTCTGTTTGTATGGTTCTCTCCATATATTCTTTTCCAAAAGTCCTCTACATCCACATGGGCAAGGTCAGTATCTAATATTTCATCTCATGAGGAATTGATCTTGGAGGTTGGGGTTACTCCTTTGAATTCATACTTCATTTTCTTTTCTCTTAGCATTACTTTGCAAGAATAAATAAGTTGATATATTCTTAAAATTTTAAGTAATTTGGGTTTTAAATGGTTTATATCATTTTGTTGGTTTATACTAGACAACTGGACATCACATTTTCACTTTAAGCATCCTATAGTTTGTAAGCTACATGTCTTTATAAAATACAATTTGTGGAAAATGATTAGGAATTATATATAACATTTAAACTTCACATATTCTGTAGTAAGATAAACTTTTTCAAACATTCAATGCACATTTCCTAGTCTTATGAACAAATACACTTTTTTAAATAAAGTGCAGAATTATAAAGGGATATTGGATTTTACATCTTATATTACAACATTTGGTTATTAGGTAAAAGTCTGCATTCTCAATTTTCTATCCTTTAATTTTTTTCTTGTTAATGTTTTAAAATGTGAGCCTATAACAAAACAAAAATAATTAGTTTAAGCACTAAGACAGAAACTTAAAAGAAATTTTTATTTAGTTTAAACCCCCAAGTGGCTAATAATTGCTTGCTATACCATAGACTGAGGGATAATACCACCTTATGAATGAAATGCTTCTATTTTATGAACAAAGGAAACACACGACAATTATAAATTTATTAACCAATGGATAATAGCACCAAAAGGCATACAATACAACAAAGATGAATGTTTATCCAATATGCAAAAGATAATACTAGAGGACAGAGTGAATAACCAGAGGTCCAAAGAGTTCTCCCAAACTAGACCAATGTAGAAATATGCAACATGGTACGTAGAAGTTGTACAATATTGTCATACAACAATAGACAGTAAAGCCCTAAAAAAATTGCAAATTTTTTTCATTACCCAAGTATATTGTATTTTATATCAATCTTCATTTGTTGGCCACTTCAAACATACTTTTGACCTTCGTTTTGACCCAGAAAGTCTCTTGTGAAAGCAAACTCCCATGATTTTTCAAAAAAATCCACCGAAAACCTACAAAAATGTAACAAAAACACCTGCAAGAGAAAGATTAAAAGGGATTGGGGGTCCCACCGAGAGTGCCAAAAATGTGAATAGTAAAATATGAAATATAAACAAGATTCAAACTAAAATGTTAAAACCTTATTCCATACTAGCCATACACCTCCGTTAGAGCATACAAATAAAAAATGCAATGAATAAACAACGAAGTTACCCAACTTTTGATTCTTGTTGTACTAGCATGGTAGACGTGCTCAAAATGATTGTAATGTGAGAAATGTGGATACTTGCGCTGACAGCATAACATTACTTAATCAAGGCATGATGAAATGGCTTACAGGTGGTTGGATTTATAGACTTATATGAAGATGAATCGATGGTGAAGATCTAATGATAGATGGATGGTTGAGATCGAAGTACTTAAGTGGCTAAGAGATGGAGGGTGGAGAATAATGGAAATATTTTAATTAATTTTTGGAATTATGGGGGATATTTATGAGATGAGTGGTGAGGAATAAACAAAGTTTATATTTCTTTTATTCACTTTTTAGGTGGTTATGGGATAAAAGGGGATTTTATTGATAATTAAATTAAATCTTGTGAAGGGAAAAGGATATTAAGACTTAGGGAAAATTAGGAAATAATTAGAATAATGATGGAAAATAGGACCTAATAATTAATTAATCAAATTTAGGGAATAATTAGGACCTCGGGATTAAATCGGGATGGCTTCGGGAAAAATTGATCAGTTTTAGGGATAATTAGGAGGATTTACGGATAAACGATTAGGATTAGGCAAATCAAGACTTGGTATGGTTTTATGGGTCTGCATTTTGCCCCTCTTTGAGATGATGTTGGGACTAAAAGAAGCAATCTTGTTTCAAAGAAAAATAAAATATAGATTGGTAGGATGAAAAAGGACAAGGCTTATAAAAATAATTGGGGCTTATAAAAAATGGATGGAATGATGTCCCCTCAAGAGACTAGGCAGGATCAAAGAACTTGAGTAGGATCTCGAACAGACGAAGGAAGGGGAAGGGAGGACATTATGCCAATCAGCGTGAGTAACCTAGCATTTGATATAGCATTTGACATTATGCACCAAGGTAAAAATCCTAAGGTGATGACCTATCAAATGCATAGAGGACTAACTTGCAAGCACAACAAATAAGAGGATGTCCCAACACAACACAAGGCTTTTGAATACCTTGGTGGATAATGCATGGAACAATCAACAAACACATCACACAAAACAAGATAAAACCATGCCTCGATCTACACCATGCAAGACACACCAAGATATAAAGGATCACGATGACCTTGAGAAGGTGTGAGGAGGGGTGAAACAATAAACAAAAATCAAAAGCAACAATCAACTAACAAACAATATTTAACCTCTTTCAAAATGCTTGAGAAAGATTGAAAGATAATGAATAGGAGGGTGATGATCTTGATACAGGGAATGACATATCTCACAAATGAAAAAGAAAAAAATGAAAGAAAGGATGACATCAAGGTAAATGATTCAATAGATGTATGTTATCAAGGTTACCAAAGGATCAAAGTTTGCGTGTCTAAGAACAAATGTTTTCAAGTGTTACGTGTGAAGTGTAAGGTATTAAATGTCAATGTACTTGCAAGTGCATGAAGTTACAAATAAATAAGAGATACTCTTCCAAGACATAGAGTAAGCAAAGAAGAAGACACCAAAAACTGTTTCCAAAGCAAGACACAATCGCCTGTCCCCAACATGAAACAAGGTCAATAGGATGAAGTGGTGATGGCAAAGAATAAATGGTAAAGACTAAGACATGAGATGGGGTGAAATGTTAAGGAAAATGTCATGGAGAGGACCTGAGGGATAACAGAGTCTGACTTTACACATGGCACCTATGAGTATGTTTTCACCATGGTACTTATCTGAGGTACCACAAGAAGTGGTTTTCCCTAGAGGATTATTTTTTCTTTTCTTTTCTTTTTTTCATTTTTTTGTATTTTTTTTAATTTTTTTTTTAATTTTTTGGTTGGGATACTCTACAAACTAAGCATAGAAAAGTTTGAGATGAGTGATATTCAATGGCTCATCAAGTTTCTAATCATCTAGAATAGCCAACTAGTAAGCACTTGATCCATAATTGGTGATAATGATGTAAGGACCTTGCCAATTAGGCTCAAATTTTCCTTTATTATCATGATCCTGAGTATTTCTCTAATTTTCCTTAAGAATAAGATCACCCATTTCAAATTCTTGACTTTTGATCCTTTTATTGTAGCTTCAATGAAGATGATTTTGATAAGATTGTAAGTGATTCAAGGTGTGGAGGCATTGTTCATCAAGGAGTTCTAACTCTTGTAATCGTGCTTGTAGCCTATACTCTTCATCATCAATGAGACCATGCAAAGATATGTGCAATTATGGTAATTCAATCCCAATTGGTAAGATGGCTCCAGAACCAAAGACTAAGGAATATAGGGTAGCACTAGTAGGAGGATGAATACTGGTGCGATAAGCCCATAAGGTAGGATGGAGATGGAGATGTTAATCACGACTAGCTTCATTGATAGTTTTTTTATGTATTTTGAGCAAAGTCTTATTGGTTTCCTCAGCTTTACCATTACTTTGTGGATAATATGGAGTGGACCAATGATATTGTACATGGAAGTGTTCAAAAAGGGTACAAACATCATGGTTCTTAAAGGATTTTCCATTATCAGTAACCATGGCTACAGATATTCCATAGCAGAAATGATATGATGGAGTATGAACTTAGAAATTTGTTTGCCAGTGGTGTAAGTGAGGGGGATGGCTTCAACCAACTTAGTAAAATACTCATTGGTGGTAATACTGAATTTATGGACATAGGAAGAAGGGTAAATCTTGCCAACTAGATTAAGGACCCATTGTGAAAAGGCCCAAGGAGTAGTAATAGGTTGCAATACTTGTGATGGTGCATGAAGCAAGTCTCCATGCTTCTAATAGGCTAGACACCATTTGGCGTACTGGAAAGCATCATGTTTCATAGTTGGCCAATAATAACTTGTTCTTAGAAGTTTCTTAGCTAGGATCATTCCACTAGTATGGGAACCATAGATACCGTCATGAACCTCCTTAAGTGCAAGATTGGCCTATGTCGTGATTTAGACACCTTAGTATTGAACAATCAAAGCCTCTTCAATATAATGTATCACCAAGGATAGTGAAGTAGGATGTGTGTTGAATGAAGGTTTTAAATTGATTACAAGATAGGTTTGGTGGCAAGGTTGATCATGGAGATAGGTATAAATATCATGGTACTAGGGTGAATTGGAACCAACAAGCTCACCTACAAGTTTAGATTCAGGAGCACCATATGCAGGTATTAATAAATTCTCAACCAGAAACTCACAATACTAAATATTTTGTGGCATATCTAAAAGAGATCCAATAGTTGCCATGGAATTAGTTGCTTTATTATTAGGACGAGATAGTTGCTCAAACTAGATGTTTGCAAAATATTGCTTAAAACTATCTACCATTCACTTATAAGCAAGCAAATTTTCATCTTTTGTCTAGTATTCATCATTAACTTGTTTGATTATCAATTGTGAATCCCCATAGACAAGGAGATGCTAAATTTTCCATTAGATTTACATTTTAAGGCTTGCAAGTAGGGCCTCATATTTAGTACTATTATTTGTACATGGAAAGCCCAGTCTAAATGATTTTAGTATGAAGTTTCTTTATGGTGTATCAAACAAAATTCCAACCCCTGCTCCATGACTTATACAAGAACCATCAAAATACAACTTCCATATAGAGGGCTCTTCAACTGTGAAAATAGATTCATTAGGAAAGTCTACAACTAATAGATGATCATTTGTAAGGGGTGCCTTAGCTATTTGATCTACAACAACTTGTCCCTTAATTTATTTTCTGTCTATATACTCAATGTCAAATTCACTCAATATCATGACTCATTTTTCTATACATCTTGTAAGAAAAGCTTTGGATAACAAGTACTTGAGTGGATCAATTTTGGAAATGAGTTGAGTATTTTATGACTGAGCATGTAGTGTCTTAATTTTTGTGAGCAAAAGATAACTGCTAGGCATGCTTGTTCCATGGTTGTATAATTTATCTTGTAACTCACTAATGTTCTACTGATGTAATATATTGCTTTCTCATTACCCTCTTCATCATGTTGTGCCAAAAGTGCCCCCAAGGCAATAGGTGTAGTGGATATATATAGGAGAAAAGGCTTATTTAGTATAGGAGCCATAATAATTGGTGGTGATATTAGATATTCTTTGATCTTATCAAAAGATTGTTGACATGATTCATCCCATTGAAAATCATTATTCTTTTTGAGAAAATGGGAGAATGGGTGACATTTATCAACAAGTTGTGCTATGAATCTTCTGATGGTTTGTACTTTTCCTTGAAGATCGCAAAGTTGCTTTAAATTTTGAGGAGGTGACATGTCCATGATAGTTGCAACCTTTGTAATATCTACCTTTATTCCTTATTGAGAAACTATAAATCCTAGGATCTTTCTTGATGTTACACCAAAAGCACATTTGTCAGGATTAAGACAAACATTGTATTTTCTCAAGCAATCAAATATTTGTTCAAGGACACGAGGGTGGCATTCTCTTTTTCTTGATTTTCCCAAAAGGTCATCAACATAATCTTCAAGAATGTCATGGAGCATATCATGAAATATAATAGTCACGACCCTCTAATAAGTAGCTCTGGCATTCTTTAACCCAAAAGGCATCACTTGATAATAAAAGATACCCCAAGGAGTTATGAAAGCAATTTTTTGTTGATCTTCAAGAGCTATTTAAATTTGATTGTATCCTGAGAATCCACCTGTGAGTGATAACATTTTGTGTCCAACTATGAGGTCAACAATGATATCAATGTTAAAACTTTATTTTATGCTAGTCATACACCTCCGTTAGAGCATAGAAATAAAAAAATGCAATGAATAAACAACAAGGTTACCTAACTTTTGACTCCTATTGTACGATAAGGTAGATGTGCTCAAAATGATTATAATGTGAGAAATGTGGATACTTGCACTGACAACATAATGTTGCTTAATCAAGGCATGATGAAATGGCTTACAGGTGGCTAGATTTATAGGCTTCTAGGAAGAGGAATCGACAATGAAGATGTGATGATAGATGGATGGTTGAGATCGAAGTAGTTAAGTGGTTAAGAGATGGAGGGTGGACAATAATAGAAATATTTTAATTAATTTTTAGAATTATGGGAGATAGTTATGAGATGAGTGGTGAGAATAAAAGAAATTTCTATTTCTTTTATTCAATTTTTAGGTGGTTATAGGAGAAAAAGGGAATTTAATTAATAATTTAATTAAATCTTGTGAAGGAAAATGGATATTAGGACTTAGGAGAAATGAATTAAGATTGGAAAAGGGGAATAATTAAGATAATGATGGAAATCAAGACCTAATAATTAATTAATCAGATTTAGGGAATAATCAAGACCTGGGGATTAAATCAAGATGGTTTAGGGATAAATTGATTAGTTTAGGAATAATTAGGAGGATTTAGGGTTAAATGATCAAGATTAGGCAAATCAGGACTTGGTATGGTTTTAGGTGTCTATAGTTATTGTGCCCTAGTTTGATCAGACAAATGAAATTTAATCTCACGAATATAACCCTGGAATCAACGGTTTAAATTTAATTTACATAGATTACAGGGATTTCTTCCTTTAATCATTGAAATATACAAAGTTTTAAAACCACATTAAAAGGGGAAATTCACCTATTGGTTTTTCAATCTCGATGAAGACGTTGAACTTGTTGAATTTGGGAAGCCCTAGCTCACGACAAGGATTTAAAATGTGTGAATGAACCTTAACGTCATCGTGGGGTAATTGTGATTGCATTGTATGAGAAATGTCATTCAATTTAGATTGAAATTTGTAGTTGAAAGATGCTTTATGATTTAATGAGGGTTCTAGGTTGCCAGAGCTTAAGGAATTCAAATGCAAAGTGGTAAAATGATTGTTGAAACACATTTTATACTCCTTGATTCCTACTTCATGTTTCCATTAATGTAGGAAGAAAGTAGGTGAAATGTTAATGCACACAATGACACCTTTTGTGAGAATGATCATAGGATGTGGATATTTGAACTTTATCGTGGAATGAAAGTAAGACACAAAAACTCTACAAACCCATAAAACTTAAGAATTTTGACCTTTACTTATTAAAAAAACTTGCAAGAAAGATAAGAGTATCCAAATGTATAAGACAGTCCTAAAATGTCCTAAAGCAAGACACAATTCTGGAAAGAAATTTCTATAAGGACTTTTCAACGTTAAAAAAATTTAAATAATTTTGCGAAAAAGTTAAGGGGGATGAGACATTTAACTTAAGAAACAAAATAATACATATCCAGTACCAAATCAAGATCCTACAAATATTTAATATACAAGCAAGTTCAAAACTTACAACAAAGAAACAAACCTTGTAGAGAAAACCAAGCCGACAAGATAAATTACCAAAAGACATGACATTCGATTGTAAGCTCAAAAGTCTTCAAAGAGGAGAAACTTAGAATTTTACAAAGGGAAATTAGCTTAAACCTTCTACTGACAACATAAATAGTTGGTGAATTAATACATAACCAATCAAAGGGGTAAAGAATGCACTTCTCTTTAAAAAAGGGAAGGAAAAAGCAAAACAAAGCAAAAACAAAAAAGGGGGTCCATAGTTTGCCAAAAGCAAAGTAGGGCATGTGTGCAGGGCACAAAAAGTAGGTCTAGAGTTTTTTAGAATTTTGAGGAATATTGTACATCTTTTTAGTTTGATTAGGTGAGCCCATTGGCTCGCTGAATCCAAGCTTCAATGATCTATTTTGCAGCCCCTAGGGGCCTATTCGAGGTTTAGTAGAAAAAAAAATAATGGGGTGGGATTTAATTAATGGAAATGTATTTAATTTAATAATGGGGTGGAAACTGGTTTAATTAATTTATTCTAGATAATTATTGATGTGGATTAGTGAGGTAAATGAATGACATTAATTAATTAATGTGGTGATGCTAGACATTATTTTAGATGTGGTGACTTTTTTTATAGATAAAATTGGCCTTGGGGGCCATACTCATATATTAACCTGTCAAAAAAATTACAATTGATGGTTGCTCCATAATGGAGGGCCTAAAACAAAGAGCCAGAGGTATACTAAAAAATTCCACAATGGTTGTATACAATCATGCCTTGTAAAATAAACCTTTGCTTTAAGCCTTATACATTTATTTAACATTTACTATATAACAATAAGCTTCAATCTATTAACACTTTTATCCCTCAATATCATTAATCGCATCACCTTCACTATCCGTAGAGTCATCTTCCAATGCAAACATCCAATCAACACTATTTTGTGGCATCACCCCAATAGAAAACTTCAAAAAAAGAAATTTCTCATTTCACCTCATGAATGTGAGGACCATTGTTGATGCCCATGCTAGAAATGATAAATAGTGCCTAGGGGAAGAACCACTAGAGGCATGAATAGAAGGCAATACTTCACTTTCAATAGGGAAGCCCAAACCTGGGACCACCATTTTGTGTGTTGTGTCAAGGCTCAATCTCCACCGAGGATTGATTAGCACCATGGACATCATTCTCACTACTTCAACAAATTCCCCTACCTCCAAGAGAGCTCTAATGAACATTGTTGCTACATCAGTATTGACATGCTAATGATGGTTAGCCAAAAGAAACAATTACCCCAAGCCCATATGAATTATATGCACCATTATAATAGATTTCACACTTAAAATGATCTTAATTCTCACATCAAAATCCTCCACTAGAAATGAAATCTATTGCTTCTTTGTATATAACCTTACATTAATGGTATCCATTGAATCTTGGTTTGAAAGCCTTCTCTCAAGAATGGGGAGAGAAGTCAATTTCAGCTTGTGAAAGCTATCATCCCATAATTTCCTGTTATTAGTGATGCATCCTTGACAAGATTTTAGCAGTGACATCCCATTCATTGCAAAAATTCTCCTATATCTCAATGTGTGGAATGTCCTTCCAATGGAATTAGAGTATCATGAAATAAGGATGGACATCAAGATAGCCATAAATTTAAATCATTCCCTACAAGATGCCCCAAGTAGTAATCAATGTTGAAGTTGGCCAACGTATCTTCATGAGCATTGCCCTCCCTAAATACATGTTTGATGGAATAATCTTTAAAATTACTTAGGAGGGACCACATTTGATTTATTATTTTGTTTATTTTCTAGATTTGGGCTCCTTTCTCCCTTAATGTATTAATAATAATATGTGAATCTCCTTCTATTTCTAATTTCTTGATACCCAAATGTGAGCACATTTGTAAGCCTATAAGTAACGCATGGGCCTCCGCTTCATTATTTGTTCTTTGCCCCAAGCCTTTTGAGGTAGCTCCAATCATGTGTCCTTCATGATCTCTCACAATACAACAAATACCAAAGATGCCCAAGTTGCCCCTTGAGGCCTCATCAAAGTTTAAATGTGGTGGAGCTTCCCACTTGACATAGTTTCTAGAATTTTGAGTGAGATTAACTCAAATAACCCCATGAATAGGGAGATGTGAATTTTATATGTCTACACATGTTAAATTATAAAATGAATGATTTGTTTCAGCAACATCTAGAACAATTTATTTTAAATAAAATATAAAATTCATCGTCAAGTGGGTCTAGCCAAAATAAACACTTCCACATAGTTGTTGCATGTGTAATGTTACATATTAGTTTTTTAACAAACATATGTATTTAAGATATCTTTTATCTACAATTTTAATAAATTGTTTACTCCATATCTCAAGTACATAACTATATCAATAGTGCCAAAGTTTTATGAAAATTTCAATAGTTTTATATGTTATTTCATATCCTAAAATACACAACTTTTCTAATTACTTTATTTTTTCTTGAAGAGCTATTTTTTCTATAGTTTTTAAAAATTTAAATGAAAACAAAACAAATTATTTACTTCATATGATTAGTTATTTTTAAATAAGAGATTTATTAATTTAAACTAGTACAAATGCACAAATAGATAACTAAATAGATTTAAAAAGACACTAATATTAATATTTATTTATTATTAAATATTAATATTTGACGTGTAAACAATAGTCAAAATTAAGATAAAGGTAAGAGTTTTTGTTAACATGCCAACACCATTACACTCCATCCTTTGGTACCATTGTAGAACACCTCTCGATGTAATAAATGTCAATGTCAAATATACATAAGTAAAGTTATAATGTCCAACTCTGAAATACACCTCATAATGTAAATGTCAATGTCAATGTCAAAGTATACTTGTGATCATGTGGTACTCTCAAATATACATAAGTAGATGTCATAAAATAAACATGTCATAATGTAAAATGGTCAATCACCATGTCTGCTCCTAGTTGAGTGACCCCTAGAGGGAGAATTATGCTCTGAATGATGAATAAAACCCTACAAAAATGTACACACAAATAAATTAGAACATGTACATGTACATATAAATATTATAAGAATGAATTAAAATGTGCCTATGTATATTTAATCTAAAGTTAGAATGTATACATTAAGTATCTCACTTGATCATTATTGTTGAGTGAAGCGCACATGCATACATGCCATGCACTCAATATTGGAATATTAGGTGTTGACTTGGGTTATGTGGGCAAAAAAAATCAAATGATAATTATGCAGGACTTCATGCATATGGTTTAAATTTTACAATATATTTTAAATTAAAATTAAAATATACCTATGTAGTTATATTAGAAGGAACATCATCTCCACCAAAATTAGCATATAAGGACTCATATATAGTTACAATATGCACAACTGACACCACTTCACTAAAGATCTCTCATCCAAAAATCACATCAATAATGGGTGCAAAGGAAAATGAATGTTAGAAGACATCAAACCTAAATAAATAAACTTTGTGAAAGTTGTGCCCTAAGCAAACTGCTCCAATGTGACACCCATGGAATGTTGAGGAGTGGTAGAATGATACATAGATGCCTTGGATAGCAACCACGGCAAGGCCATCAATTAATTTGGGAAGCAATAAACATATGGTCAACAAGAAAGTTGAAGCTTGGAGTAAACACATGCATCCTCCCACCAACCAACTCTCTGTGCTAAGAAGGCTGTCAATTTGGACAATGATATGATTATCTATTGCATACCATACCATGCCCCTGCCGCACGTATGAAGGTAAATTTGAACAGTTGATGTTGAGGCCCAAGTAAACCTTAGAATATAACTACTGTGCAAAATATAATGGAATTTGATCATAATTCAGATAATTGTCATGGACATGCAGTTATAAATCTAGTGTATATCAATGGTGCAAATCAAGGGAACATGCACCTAGTTGTTGAACACACAGAAGTACTGAGAGGGGGGTGAATTAGTACTTAATCAAATTCTTTTACTTCCAACAACTTTTAAACTTAAGTAAGCATACAACGCATGAAAATCATAAGAACACAGTAGCACACAACCATAACACTAGATTTACGTGGAAAACCCTAGAAGGGAAAAACCACAGTGAGCAAACTACTTGGATCTACTATCCAAATCCAACCTCAAAAATGAAAACAAGATTGCAATATTATTTATGGGCTACAACCCAAAGGAATCTACAACTCCCTAAACAGTTACAACACTTACAATCTTTACACAACTATTCTTCAATCTATGTAACACAAAACTTATCTGACTCAAAAATTCTTCTCACAAAAACTGACTACTACAACCTTCTTCTGATCACTTCAGCCTCTGCACAATTATCTCACCTCTACACAACTATGTAATATCAACCTCTGCAACATCAAAACAACTTCAGAAACTCTTCTCCATCATCACATCACCAACAATTGCCTCTGCAACAGTAGCATATTACAAAACTAGTCCTTTCCACATTTCATCATTAAATCTACTTTTGTGGTAAGTTTATTCGCACTAAATCAATGTTATCACACAGTACACAACTCATGCCGATTCAACAATCCTTGATCTTGTATTTATATCCTCCGTAAGTTACAAAAACTTTCTCTTATGTCGGCCAAGATGAAACTTGTGAAATGAAATGTGCAACGGCCACAATAGTCGGCTCCCAGACATATGCCGTAAGTAAAAATCCAATGTGGTTCACGAGAAAGATATAATTTTAGGTCCTATATTACCTTAGCACACTCTTCCAAGCTGGTGCACACTCCAAATCACATGGCATAATCATCAACATATATCAAGTTAGCCCAACAAACACTTATCCTTCCTTGCATTTAGCTCCAAACCAAAAACGGTATTAGAGGAGACAATATTACATCATGTGGACCACACAAAGAGAATTATATGATCTGTAAATCATCCCTGTACACTCCTACCATTTCAAGTCATCACATGTTGGTGCAGACACATAAACTCTAATTCATGTATCCTTAACATACTATGCTTGCACAGACTTGAAGTAAAGCAATGGAAATCATACTTGCAATCAACATAATCATTTGAAACTTGAACTAAATGTACCAACTAGCCATAAGAGATTATCATTCAATCAACAAGGCCAACTACCAATGTGCGGTGAACTATGGTGTCTTCAACTATCTCCTTTTGTTTACTTTCTTTAACTAGCACCATGACATATCTTCACACATCTAACTCTGGAGAACTATCTGCGGTACATATTATCACTTGAAATTTGAAACATGCATACTTGCTACACATATCTACTTGTCCTCCAAAACACATCATCATATCTTCATCTATGGAGAAATGTGGAGCATTCTCCTATCTCCATGTGACTGCACTTACCCTGTTTCAATACTGTCTTCACTTTTCTGGCTCCAAAATACTTTGCGATATACTTTGTGAGATCATATTTGAATCATAGATACCTCAGAGTAATATCTAGCCATCTAGTCAATCTACAAGCTCATATCTTCAAATGCGGTAGAATGCAGTACATTCTTTTGAGCTTGTGACACCTTTCCTAACTTGCATTATACTAAACCAAATTTCTTCAAACTATTGCAACATTCTTTCTTCAATGCCAAGTTACATGTCTTCATATTATCCAACTATGACATAATTCACCCAACATAGCATCCATGACAAAACATACCAAAGATATTAAAAGCATACACTTAGCATTAACTTACATATGAACTTCAAAAGACATGTTATGACTGTGTACAAATGATACTAATCCATCTCCATCACCGCATATGCACATCACTTTGCTTTCTACCTCATAACACTTCTGATTAGTTACTCTGTTGTCTTAACTGATCACCATACTGCTACTATCTCCCTTTGACATCTTTGGTAACATCACTTCCAACCTTCCACAGCGCAACACTCCATACCACTGTTGACATCAATGACAATACATATGCAACACTAGTGACCTAATATCCCTTGACATTGGAATTGAGTACATAGTGTGGAAAACAAACTCATTTGATAACTTCTTTTGGCACAATTTGTTAGATATTAGTTAATGAAATATCACCAAAAACACTACTTTTCATATGAGCAAGAATTATTGCTAAAGTCTCATTAAAAAGTGGACTATGGTTGCCTAAAGTATTTTTAATTCTAATTAAGTTATGTAATATAATTTCACAATTCGATCTATAAAGGCGTGTGGTTTGACGGTCCTCTTAACTATATTACAATCTCAAAATTTCTCTATTTGTATGGGCAAATAGTTTGGCCATGTTCACTACAAAATAAAGAACAATGCACTTGTACAAATTAATTTAAAATTATAAATAAAATTAATTTGAATGTTACATGACATCTCATGAACCAAATTTCTTTTTTTAGACATGATTAACACATGAACATTGAATTAGAGATTAATGCTTCATACACAAGTGTATCAATATTTATAAAAACATGTAAATACAACCAATCATTGTATGTTAAAGATAGATTATCTATTGAATTTGATATCAAACTAGATTTGCTTAGTCCCTATCAAATTCCTAAAAAAATTCTCAAATATATAAAATCATTCTAGCATTCCCACATACATGTACTAACAAATGCATTTGATTTTTCCTATATGTGCATATTTAAACTCTTGACCAGTAATTTTATGTAAATAATCATAAATAGATATGCATGTTTGAACTCTTGACCAAATTTTATGTAGATAATCGAAATGAACATACAAACAATAAAAGCATGATAAACTTTCAATAAACAACCTTATGCATTTAATCAATGTGCATGTTTAAACTTTAACTCTAAAATCTTATAAAATATCAAACATAAATGTCTAAACTTCCAATGTGTTGATGTCTTGTAACTATATAACTAGTATTCAGACTATAATCATTGTTTTTCGTTGTATTGAACTTTCTTAGTCATGTTAGATGGTCATGTACCCTCATTGTGCTTTATGGTGATCATGCAATATAGAATTAAGAAGGATTTTACATATGCTATTAAAATGTATGATAAGTATGTGGTCATTGTAGGTCTTGATTGAAATTGGTTCCTAGAAGTTAGAGGATGGAAAGGCATATAGTGGTATTAGTGGAAGAATGTATTGCCAAATGCAGTACTAATATAATGTTTCATTCTTATTTACTATTTATTGATCTTTTAGAACTTATTTTGATGGTTAATACTTAGTAAAAAGTGATTACAATACTATGATATAGATAATAAATTCCTAAATACTTACTAACCTATATACAAAATTTATGTAAAGTTGGTGCCAAGGTGGCCCTCCCTAACTCTTTAACTAGTACATCTAGCATTCCTCCTCCTTCCATGATCATACCTTCTTCCACAATTGTCCAACCTCATAGTGCATCTTCCTTTCATCTTCCCCTCCTTTTTGTTCATTAACATGGATTAGGTCTCATGACTTTACTCCTCTCATTATACCCTATATCCACTCACCCCCTTGTTTCTCAAAACTCTCTCGTTGTACTATGTGGGTAGTCCACTACATAACTCATCAAAATGAATCTCATTCAACCTTAATTTATACATATTGATTAATGAAGTTACAATTTTGTTGTATATAAATTGTAATGGTTTTAGTGAAATATGATTAGAGATGAGACATGGTTTAAATTCATAAAGTGGGCTAACTTAACTAGATTAAGTTATTGAATGAATAGAGAAAATATGTAAAGTTACATTATTGAATTAATTATTAGGAGGTCTACACTTAAAATTTTAGAATAGTAATCCTATACTTAAATTTGAAAGATATCGGTTGAGTTTTAATCTTAAATAGGGTTAAATGGGCCTACATATATTTAGATTTAATTGTTAATAATATCTATCTTAAGTTGCTACTTGGTTCTATACTTGTCATGATCTAGTTAATGTCATTTAACTAGAATTTGAGCTCACTATTATTATCTATCAACAAGGTCAAGTATCATCCTTACATTCAAACAATGAAGTACACAAATAAGAATGAAGGAGAAAATAAAATATGACTAGATAAACCATAATGGGAGAAAACTCATGAAAAGTAAGAGATCTTCTCATCAATTGACTATCTCATAAGTTATAACAATGGTCTACTTTCTTCTTGTTGGAGTATGGGAAACACAGAGAGGGGGTGAATCAGTGTTTCAAGACAAATTCAATTTATTTGCTTCTCTTTAAACTTATGCACATGTAATAACTTGGAAGCTCAAATGCTGAAAGTAACTTTATCAGATAAGCAAGATCAACATAGAAACTCAAATGCTGAAAGGTACAAAAAATTGAATGTTTAAACATGAAGACCAAATAGACCACAAATAATGAGAAACCATAACACAATGATTTTCATGAGTGGAAACCCCTCATAGGGATGAAAACCACTTAGAAAATGGCTCACTGGCTTAATCAAAACATGCCTCACTGGCAAGAGAACCTCACTAGCAAATACAAAATATCTAGGAGCACCAACTCCTTATGGAGCACCAAACCCAATAACAAACAAGAGCACCAACTCAAACACCAACAAGAGCACCAACTACAATATCAATAGGAGAACCCACTCCTTGACATAGCCTCACTGGCAATCAAATGAACATGAAAAAGAAAACTCAATTCAGGGGGTTACCCTGATTCACTACAATGCTTTACACTTTACAATCTTACACATCCTTATGTCTGTTAGCACTCATTTTGACCTGGAGGTTGATTTTTCATGTTTAGGGGGTTTCTTCATTTGAACCCTATATCTTCTTGCCCATTTTCCCAAGTGTTGGACCTCCTCGGCATTTTTCAGCTGCAGCATCATATTTTCTTCGAGGAGGAAGTCATCATCATCATGTTTGCTTCGATGGTGGTCAGCATCTCATGTTTTTTGTCGACTTGTTTTTCATCAGGATCATCATATTTCAATATCGGGTGATGTTTGGATATCATCCTGATCCTGCTGATGAGCTACAATGTGCCTTAATTTTCTTGCGGAGGGTGATTTTTCAAATATCCGGTGATCTTCCAATTATCACCCTGCCCTTTTATGATGATGATGTCACCCCAATCTTCCGAGGGGGTCATTTTCTAAGTTGTTCAACCCGGCCTATTTTTTCTTAAGGGTCGTCGTCATCATCATGATCATATTTCTAGTTATCGCCGTGTTGCTTGCGAGGGTCATCATATTGTCTACCTGCATGATCTTTCGCTGGGGTGATATTTTAACATCGGGTGATCTTTGTTAAGATCATCCTGATGATGTTGCTGTAAAGTTCTAAGTGTGACCCGATTTTTCATCGTGGTCATCATATTTTGGACATCAGGATGATCTTAGTCAATATCATCCTGATGTTGTTGTATCACTTCATGTTCGTTGTTTTATCATCCTGATGATGCTGATATCAAGGAGATATCCGCCTGCCGGCTTCGTACATTATCTAGTGGGGGGTGATCTTTTCAAATATCTGGCATATTCATCTATCACCCCGATCTTATAGTGGAGCTACAGTGCAACATGATATTTGTGCATCAGGATGATATTTCCAAATATCCGGTTATCTTCCGAATATCATCCTGATGTCAATATGATATCCTGCTGATGTCATCAGCATATCTGCCTACTGCGCACCTCCTCATATCCGGATGACGTCATCAGGATGTTCATCGGCTAAGCAGGAGGATCTTCCTCCGATGGATCAGGTTGTGCCGATGAAGGCGATTATCATGCAGGTGATATTGCGATGATGATGCTGACGTCAGGATGATTTTTCAAGCAACAGGATATCATGCTGCTAGATAATGATGATGAAGTCTTATACTAGTGTCGTCGGGAGCAAAAGCACCGACATTATATATGCTCGTGGCCTAGTATATAAAGTGTTGAAAAGGTCGCCGCGGGGTGCATGTGGGATAATTGATATCCTGCATATTTGAAATATCATGACGATGAGGTATCTTGGCGGGAAATGGTTGCGATGCACAGTTTGACGTTTTCCCGAGGCCGCGGTTGGTGCGCCATTAATGGCGAAGGTTGCAGAGGTATGGACGGATCTGGTACCCGATTGAAGGTGTACATCAACAGACAGTGGCGTAGGGCTCGAGGTTTCTTCCTGTCTCCTCCCCTACCTGCTGCATTCATGTTTGGGCGCCAATCTGGTAATGCGTTGAGCGCCATTTTTCTGATACTGTGTATCTGGCGGGATTTTTGGTCAACCATGTAATTAATTGCTGTGGTACACTACCTGGCTGTTATAAGCAGGAAGTGTTACTCATTTTTGGTTGTTGAAAGTTGAAGATTTTTGGCTCTGTAATTCAAAACAAGCTGATCTGGCTGCTCTGTACAGCTAAACCTGTGAGTCTATGTATCTCTTGTTGTATGTTTTGGCACGAACCCACTGATTTCATGATTAATCTTATATGAGAAATGCTATCTTAGCATGTGTTTTGTTAATTCTGTCTCCAGTATTGCATGTATTCTTCTTCTGAATCTGGATATTTGGGTAATGTTTAGATTCTAGAGCATAGAATTCCTATGTTGAATGTCTGATCTTTTAACTTCTGCTCAAGGGGTAGATTAAACTGTTTTCAGGTTGAACATTGGGAAGGGTATACTGCAGTAGGGATGCCATAAGTAGAGATAACTTAACACTCTGTATTGGGAGATATCTGTAAGGCAGGTATCACATATATCCCCCTGAAATCCAGTTTTAGCTGTTCATGTTGATCATTCACAGGTGTATGTCTACTGACTCCAGGCCCTGGATAGGCACCAATCTTGCTTTGTGTTTGTGTTACAACCATGTCCAGCTTTGCATCCAAACTTAAAATCCAAATCAAAATCTAAAACAGCCATTAGGACATTAGAATTAGTTTTAGGATCCTCAGTCCTCTGTCTACAACTGCAAATAGGCCCAAAGCTAGCCCCTTTGCTCTTATCTTTCAGTTTTGGTCTACTTACAGGAGGACTTATCTGCTTTCTGTCAGCATCCCAGCCTTTGTATGCATATCCTCATGGATGTTGAGTAGGGAATACCCCCCTAGGTCTTGCAGAGCCTGAAGAAGAAGAGGAGATAAAATACAGAGTCTATCTCCTACACTGTTGGCCCCTGGCCCAGAGATCCTATTGATCACTGATGGCTACCTTGTAGGGAAATCTGGGAATAAGCATCCAATCTGGGAAAAAGTCAACAGAAATTGGTGACTCTGCTGGGGATTTGTGAAAGAACCCTGGTTTTCAAAAGAAAACAGTTCCTAGTAATAGGTGGCGACTCCGAAGTAATCTCCCAACCGGTCAAAGTAAAATTTATATGCAGGGGAGAAGATCCCAACAAAATCCTTTATTTAAAGAGTTACCAGTAACAAGAAGAATGATGTACAGAAGAAAGGGAGCTGTCTCAGTTAGTCATGAGGGTTCCCCCAGAAAAGGTGATGATATGCAAGATAACCCTAGGCCATCAGGACAGCATGTGCCTTACTTTTCAAATGCAGAAGCTGATATTCAAGGTGCATATGAGAGGCAACAGGGTGGTAGCATGAGAATGAGGTCAGAGGTGTTCCAAGAACGCCCATTTCTAGACCCTAGTGAAAGGTTTGAAGAGGCAGAGTCTCTGAGGGATGATGAAGATGATGACCAGAATGGTATGAGACCATCTACCTCCATGCCTAAGGATGAACAATTAGCTGAAGAAATCAGAAATCTAAGAGCAGAACTAGAATGTCTACAAGCCATGAAAATCAGAGATGATATGAAGCAGAAAGTGCAAGCCTTAAGAACTGCCCAAAATGATTCAGTTCCTACCCTAGAGAATGCAAATGTGCAGAGACATCAGCAAAGAAATGAAGTGCAACATCAGCATAATGATGAGAGACAAAATGTGAATGATGCTAGGATACCACTGAACAATGTAAGAAACCAGAATGCAAACAGAAATGTTAATGTTAATTAGTTAAACAGACAGCCCATGCAGTTAGATAGATTCAGGCAGCTGGTGTTTGAAGGTATTCCTGGGTATCCTAACCCCATTGATAAGCATTTGAGGCTGCAAGTGCCTAAATTTTCAGGAAACAACACTGTGTCAGGAGAAGATCATCTAAAAGCCTTTCAAAATGTCATGGATAACTTTGAGGTTGAACATGAGGATGTTTTCATGAAGTCATTCATGCAATCCTTAATAGATGAGGCAAGAGAATGGTACAAGAATCTGCCTGACCGGAGTATTTCATCATGGGATGATTTTAAAAGGATGTTCAAGGAGCAATATGGTGACAAAACTGACCCTAGCTTTTTTGTAAATGAGTTCACCAGTATCACTAAAGGGTCAAATGAGCAGGTTGCAGATTTTAATGCAAGATTTACTAAAGTGTTAAACAAATTGCCACATCACATGAGGCCAAATGAACCAATGTGCATAATATTGTATATCAATGCCTTTGATGCAAAAACTGCATATGGATTAAGAGATAAAGGTCCTGCTACTCTCAGGGATGCTTTCAGAATTGCAGTGAATATTGAAAACAACAGGAAAGCATCGGGCAAGACAAATAGAAGGGATGATATGAAAATTCTGCAGAATCCAAACAAGCCTCAGAACACTCAAGGTAATACATCTGCCCCTGAAGATAAGATAGACAAATTGGCAAATGTTGTTAAGGACCTAAGCTATAGATTAGCTAGAAGTGAAAAAGGGATGGGTCCTGATAGGCAAGTCTATCAAAGGCAGGAAAAGAGGCCATCATTGCATGATATGCCTTATAATACCAATTGGCATGATGGTAAGCCTATTTTCCCACGTAACCACACAAATCAGAGGGCTCAACATGTCAAAGAAACTCCTGATCCTCTAAAGAAAGCTATAAATATTGTTGATGATGCTCCATGGTGTATAATTTGCCAGATGCCACATTCACAGTTACAGTGTATGATTGCTCAATCCTTGTATGATAATGCTACATCTTGTAATGAATGCAATGAGCCACATTATGTGCAAGATGATGATGTTAATATGATGTCCATAGGCAATGGATACACTTTTTATGATGCTGATGAGAATACAGATCATCAAATTCAGGCCTGCCAACAGTTCCCATATGATGAAGATAATGAAGATAACTATGTGTATGCTCAGAACTCACACAATTTTCTGAGTAACTTACAACGACCTTCTGATGAGGAAATTAGAGCCTTCACAGCTGCAGCAGTTGCTCAAGTCAAAAGCAACTACAATCTCAGAGGTAAAAATCAAGTAGGCAGCCCACATCAGCCAGAAGATATTTCTGCAGGTCAGCTAGTGCATGGTCATAAAGGAGTTGAACCACAAAAAAGGCAGTGGGTAAATAATAAACAGAATTTTAGACATAGAACAGGTCATGAATCTCAAGGACCAGAAAACAAAATCCCTCAGGCTGAAGATCAAAGTAAAGGTTCCCAAGACAAGAATGATGATCAGGGAACTATGAAAGTAAGAGCTAAATCAGTTCAGGATAAAAACAAGATTGTGGAGCAAGCTACAACTGTTATACAAAATTATGCTCCATTTGATATAGCTCAGGTCCTTTCTCAGGTAAAAGTCTCTGTTCCACTTATGGAACTGATAAAAGTGGAAGAGATCAAGAATAGGACAATATCCCTAATTTCAGGGGTGCCCTTTCAAGCTAAACAAAATGTTCAGATCCAGGGTGAAAAACATGTCATGTGTAATGAAGAAGATGAGACTCCTGAAGTCTATTTAGGAGTGACTATGACAAAGTGTCCTTCACAAGTGGAACCATTTTATGTTTCCCTGGTTATAAATGGAAAAATAATTAGAAATTGTATGCTTGACTCTGGAGTATCTACAAATGTCATGCCTTTGGCCATCATGCAACAAGCTGGATTGAAAATTGACAAGGCATGTGGAAAATGTTATGCTATGGATGCCAGAGAGGTACCAGTTATTGGAATCATGAAGGATGTAGATTTCAAACTGGCAGCATTTCCTGAAAAGAGATATAAAATGAATATAACAGTGGTTGACATCAAGCCACAGTATGGTATGTTGTTGTCAAGAAGATGGGCAGCACTAATTGGTGGAAGTATGCAGCTGGACCTGTCATATGCCATGATTCCAATGAATGGCAGGGATGTTAAGCTAATCAGAGAACAAAGATCATCAGAGACAGTGGAAGACCAAGAAGCAGAGGAACAGGTATGCTTTGTAGACACTGACTATGATAACTTCAAAGTTGTCTCAGATGATACAGAAGATAAAAAGAAAAATGTCTGCATTGAAGAGCTGGATCAGCAAGGCTTATGGACCATGTTTTTTGATGGAGCTTGTGCAAAAGAAGGCTCTGGAGCTGGAGTTATTTTCCTGTCCCCAACTGGTAAGCTCCTCAAATTCTCTTTCTTGTTGAGGTTTGATTGCACAAACAACATTGCAGAATATGAGGCTTTACTCTTAGGCCTAAATATTGCTCTCAAACATGGAATTAAAATGTTAAGAGTATTTGGGGATTCTGAGCTGATTGTATCCCAAATTAGAGATAAGTATGCTTCAAAAAATAAAAGATTGAAACAATACAAGCATGCTGTTTGGGATACCATTGAACTATTTGATGCATTTTCAATAGGCTAGGTAGAGAGGTCAAAAAATGTTATGGCTGATTTCTTAGCCAATGTTGCAATAAGGCCAGATGACATCACTCTGTCAGGTGTTACAAATGTAGAAGTTAAAATTAGGCCTGCAGTACCAGAAAATATATGCAGTTGGCAAGTGTTTAATGATGATAGGGACTTGTTAGAATTTTTGCACCGCATAGATGAATATGAGAATCAAGAAATTGATTTCCAAGCTTTTGTAGAGACTATAGATGGAAAAGAAACTCTTGTGGGAAAAGAGATAATTCAATTGAAGACTAATAAAATCCCTAGAGGGTTGGTAGCTTTGGAAAGAGCTTTTGACAGTAGAGATAAATTGGTCACAAGGACATCTCCCACAAATAAGGAAGATTTAGAAGAGATAAATTTGGGGACATCTCAGGCCCCTCAGAAGGTATACATTGGTAAACAGCTCAAACCACACATTAGGAGTATGCTGATTGCATTACTGAAAAGGTATAAACATGTTTTTGCTTGGTCATATGAGGACCTAAAAGCCTATAGGGAAGATTTATTCCAGCATGAGATCCCATTGAAGCCTGGAGCTAAGCCATTTAGACAAAAGCAAAGACCTATTAATCCTACCTTAGCTCCCAAGATGCAAGAAGAACTCAAAAGGCTCAGGGAAGCTGGAATAATTGTGCCAATCAGGCATTCAACTTGGGTGTCTAACCTTGTCCCAGTCAGAAAAAAGAATGGTGATATTAGGCTTTGTGTTGACTTCAGGAACTTGAATGTATCCTCTTTAAAGGATAACTATCCACTACCTAATATGGAAGCTATGTTGCAGAGAGTGACTGGTTGTGAACTCTTATCCATGATGGATGGATTTTCAGGTTATAATCAGGTGAAGGTAAAGGAATCAGAACAGTATAAGACCGCCTTTACCACTCCATGGGGAACTTATGTGTATGTTAGAATGCCCTTCGGACTAACCAATGCAGGTGCTACATTTCAAAGAGCAATGGATGTTGCTTTTGCAGGGCTGATTGATTCAATTCTGGCTGTATATCAGGATGACTTGACTGCTTACTCAAAGAAAGAAGAGCAGCATTGTTTGCATCTGGAGCAGATTTTCATAAGAGCACTAGAGTATGGTATTTCTTTAAATCCAAAGAAGTGTGCCTTTGGGGTAGTTGAAGGAAAGCTCCTGGGACATATTGTTTCCAAGGATGGGGTCAGGATAGATCCAGAGAGAGTGGCTGCTATTGACAGAATTCAAATGCCAAAAACTGTAAAAGGAGTTCAGTCCTTCTTTGGACAGATAAATTTTGTTAGGAGATTTGTTCCCAACTTTGTAGAAACCACAAGGAACATTTCCAAGATGATGAAGAAGGATGCAACTGTCCACTGGGAAAGTGAAGCAATAGAATCATTTCAGAGTATCAAAGAGGCAATCAAGATGGCCCCTGTTCTTAAATCTCCTGATTTTTCTAGGCCATTCCAAGTATTTTCATTTGCTTCCTTTCATACTGTTGCTGCATGTTTGCTACAGAAAAACGAAGATGGTTTTGAACAGCCCATCGCTTTCTTCAGTATGTCCTTGCAGGCCTCTGAGTTGAAGTATGATATTATGGAAAAATAGGCATATGCACTAGTCAGAGCCATCAAAAGTTTCAGACCATACTTGGTAGGATCATATATAATTGCATATGTACCCCATACAGCAGTCAAAGACGTATTCACTCAGCAGGAGGTGACTGGAAGAAGGTGCAGATGGATAAACAAACTGCAAGAGTTTAACATAGACATACAAGTTACCAAGTTGATAAGAGGACAAGGATTAGCCAAGATGATGGCACAGTCAAACTTGGAAGCATGCCAAGTTAATGCAGTCCAAAATGAGAGTGTAAATGTATCAGGATCTGAATGGTACAAGGATATTATCTACTACTTGCAAAATCTGAATTGTCCTTCCCATTTCAGTGACAGTCAAAAGAGGACTTTTAAGTTACATGCAATCAGGTATGTTATTGTTCAAGGTGAGCTATACTGGAAAAACCTTGATGGTGTGCTGCTGAGATGTGTGGATGAGGATATGGCTAACAATGTTTTGATTGATATGCATAAAGGATTGTGTGGTGGACATTATACTGCCCAAACAACAGCTCATAAAATTCTCAGAGCAGGATATTGGTGGCCCACTCTCTTTTCAGATGCACAAAAGTTAGTGAGGAAGTGTGACCCTTGCCAAAGATTTTCAGGAAAGCTGAAATATGATGGTGCTTTACCCCTCAGAACTGTAACTGTGGATGCTCCATTTCAGCAATGGGGAATTGACTTCATAGGGGAAATTGCAGACAAATCAAGTGGGGGACACAGTTAGATTTTGGTGGCAACTGATTACTTTACCAAATGGATTGAGGCCATTCCAACTAAGAGAGCTACAAGTAAGGTGGTGACAGATTTCATGCTAGAAAATATTATCATCAGGTTTGGAGTACCATTCAAGATAGTCACTGATAATGCTATGTGCTTCAGATCAGGTGAATTTGTTGATTTTTGCAACAGGTATGGGATAAATCTATCATATACATCACCATATCACCCACAAGGGAATGGTCAAACAGAATCAAGCAATAAAAGCATCATGAAAATTATCAAGAGGATACTGGACAAGAACAAGAGAGCTTGGGACTCAAAATTGAACTTAGCAATATGGGCTGACAGAGTGACAGTAAAAAGGGCTATTGGGATGTCACCCTTTGAGCTAGTATATGGTGCATCAGCCAGATTGCCCATAAACAATCTCCTACCAGTTTACAGATTCATTCAGGAAAATGATGAGGAGATTGAAGACTCCATGACAGAAAGAGTGAACCAGCTGGTTGCACTGGATGAAAACAGAAGGAAAGCCCACCAGATTAATCTCAAAAGACAACAAGATGTGAATATCAGTTTGACAGGAGAGCTATAAAAAAGAAGTTTCAAGTCAATGATCTGGTGCTCATTTGGAATGCAAAAGGTCAAGAAAAGGGTAAACATGGTAAATTTGAACCCTTATGGATGGGCCCATATCAGATTTGCAGTGCTCATGGGGAGGATTCTTATTTCCTCCAGGCCCTAGATGGTGAAGTTCTGGAATTTCCTGTGCATGGCCAATTCCTTAAGTTCTATTTTGCATAAATGACTTGTCGCTGTGCACATTTGTAAAAACATGTATGTAGTGTAAATGTCTTGTGCAGTTCGTGCTTTTTGGTTTTTTGCCTGGTCTGCCCGGAGATCTGGTTCTCGCTGCAGGTTTTCACCTGCACGTCCCCATTCGAAGCCAGTGTTAGCACTCATTTTGACCTGGAGGTTGATTTTTCATGTTTAGGGGGTTTCTTCATTTGAACCCTATATCTTCTTGCCCATTTTCCTAAGTGTTGGACCTCCTCGGCATTTTTCAGCTGCAGCATCATATTTTCTTCGAGGAGGAAGTCATCATCATCATGTTTGCTTCGATGGTGGTCAGCATCTCATGTTTTCTGTCGACTTGTTTTTCATCAGGATCATCATATTTCAATATCGGGTGATGTTTGGATATCATCCTGATCCTGCTGATGAGCTACAATGTGCCTTAATTTTCTTGCGGAGGGTGATTTTTCAAATATCCGGTGATCTTCCAATTATCACCCTGCCCTTTTATGATGATGATGTCACCCTGATCTTCCGAGGGGGTCATTTTCTAAGTTGTTCAACCCGGCCTATTTTTTCTTAAGGGTTGTCGTCATCATCATGATCATATTTCCAGTTATCGCCGTGTTGCTTGCGAGGGTCATCATATTGTCTACCTGCATGATCTTTCGCTGGGGTGATATTTTAACATCGGGTGATCTTTGTTAAGATCATCCTGATGATGTTGCTGTAAAGTTCTAAGTGTGACCCGATTTTTCATCATGGTCATCATATTTTGGACGTCAGGATGATCTTAGTCAATATCATCCTGATGTTGTTGTATCACTTCATGTTCGTTGTTTTATCATCCTGATGATGCTGATATCAAGGAGATATCTGCCTGCCGGCTTCGTGCATTATCTAGTGGGGGGTGATCTTTTCAAATATCTGGCATATTCATCTATCATCCTGATCTTATAGTGGAGCTACAGTGCAACATGATATTTGTGCATCAGGATGATATTTCCAAATATCCGGTTATCTTCCGAATATCATCCTGATGTCGATATGATATCCTGCTGATGTCATCAGCATATCTGCCTACTGCGCACCTCCTCATATCCGGATGACGTCATCAGGATGTTCATCGGCTAAGCAGGAGGATCTTCCTCCGATGGATCAGGTTGTGCCGATGAAGGCGATTATCATGCAGGTGATATTGCGATGATGATGCTGACGTCAGGATGATTTTTCAAGCAACAGGATATCATGCTGCTGGATAATGATGATGAAGTCTTATACTAGTGTCGTCGGGAGAAAAAGCACCGACATTATATATGCTCGTGGCCTAGTATATAAAGTGTTGAAAAGGTCGCCGCGGGGTGCATGTGGGATAATTGATATCCTGCATATTTGAAATATCATGACGATGAGGTATCTTGGCGGGAAATGGTTGCGATGCACAGTTTGACGTTTTCCCGAGGCCGAGGGTTGGTGCGCCATTAATGGCGAAGGTTGCAGAGGTATGGACGGCTCTGGTACCCGATTGAAGGTGTACATCAACGGACAGTGGCGCAGGGCTCGAGGTTTCTTCCTGTCTCCTCCCCTACCTGCTGCATTCATGTTTGGGCGCCAATCTGGTAATGCGTTGAGCGCCATTTTTCTGATACTCTGTATCTGGCAGGATTTTTGGTCAACCATGTAATTAATTACTGTGGTACACTACCTGGCTGTTATAAGCAGGAAGTGTTACTCATTTTTGGTTGTTGAAAGTTGAAGATTTTTGGCTCTGTAATTCAAAACAAGCTGATCTGGCTGCTCTGTACAGCTAAACCTGTGAGTCTATGTATCTCTTGTTGTATGTTTTGGCACGAACCCACTGATTTCATGATTAATCTTATATGAGAAATGCTATCTTAACATGTGTTTTGTTAATTCTGTCTCCAGTATTGCATGTATTCTTCTTCTGAATCTGGATATTTGGGTAATGTTTAGATTCTAGAGCATAGAATTCCTATGTTGAATGTCTGATCTTTTAACTTCTGCTCAAGGGGTAGATTAAACTGTTTTCAGGTTGAACATTGGGAAGGGTATACTGCAGTAGGGATGCCATAAGTAGAGATAACTTAACACTCTGTATTGGGAGATATCTGTAAGGCAGGTATCACATATATCCCCCTGAAATCCAGTTTTAGCTGTTCATGTTGATCATTCACAGGTGTATGTCTACTGACTCCAGGCCCTGGATAGGCACCAATCTTGCTTTGTGTTTGTGTTACAACCATGTCCAGCTTTGCATCCAAACTTAAAATCCAAATCAAAATCTAAAACAACCATTAGGACATTAGAATTAGTTTTAGGATCCTCAGTCCTCTGTCTACAACTGCAAATAGGCCCAAAGCTAGCCCCTTTGCTCTTATCTTTCAGTTTTGGTCTACTTACAGGAGGACTTATCTGCTTTCTGTCAGCATCCCAGCCTTTGTATGCATATCCTCATGGATGTTGAGTAGGGAATACCCCCCTAGGTCTTGCAGAGCCTGAAGAAGAAGAGGAGATAAAATACAGAGTCTATCTCCTACACTGTTGGCCCCTAGCCCAGAGATCCTGTTGATCACTGATGGCTACCTTGTAGGGAAATCTGGGAATAAGCATCCAGTCTGGGAAAAAGTCAGCAATGTCCACAACCAAAACATTCTTCAAGTACAACTTTCTCAAACATACATATCATATCACTTCTCGGTGATCACATAGGACAAAACATGATCCCTGCAAGACATATTAGAAAACCTCTGCAAATCTCTTTACTCTTCTCTACAAACTGAATCAAACAAGCTTATGTATCACACTGAATACATCAAATGACTTCACCATGTTTCCTCTTGCTCCTTGTGAAGACAGCAAATGTCCTTCATCTTTCACTTCATCAAATCCGTTGTTTTCCTCCACTATTTTTTTAATTTGCATATGCATAGGTAGGTATATGTCTGTAGAACCCTATGAACCAAGTCTAATGTCACAATATATTACACAAAGCAAGAAACAAATTTCACTGGTCCTTCAAGTTCGGTGACTGTTCAGTTACAAGCAATTGAATTGCCTTTAAGAATCTACTTGTCAATTTTAATGTAAGGGAAGTTGTCATTATGAACTTAAAATTACTTTAAAACATAGCCTTCAATTTCAAATCCATGCCTTGGATAGTATTAAACCTCAGCGTTTGATTATAATTTGAGCACCCTTATAACCTGACAAACCGGTGACTCCAAAAAGGGTCGGTCAACTTAATGACTTAAAGACCCTTTAAGGCGGTTACTTTAAGTGAGGTAACCCATGATACTAAGTCACTTTAAAAAATAAAACATAAAGTAACAACTTGGAGTGACGTTTAGAATAGGGTTTAAATACTATTAGAAATCTAAATAAGTTTATAATCGAAAACCCTAATTCTCTAACCACCTCATGAATTCCTATGAATATAGTGTATCAACCAAGTTCTTTTGCACACCTTGTTGAATGAAGATATTCTCAACATCATGAAAGTATCCTAATGAGAAATGAGGATCAAACTCTAAGATCCAAAAACAAGGTAGCAATGTATCAACACCTATCAAGTCATCACCATCTTTAAGACATAATGAATACTATCAAGACATCATTAACTAAGAACAAACAAAGACAAGAGGATATCATTACAACACAAACACCTTCTGATCAAAACTCCTTATGAAGAGTAAACTTCTGATGTAAAACCCTGAGCAAACATTGTCTACTTTTTCTTACATCATGAAGTCCTTTGAGCCATGAACAACATGAACCATTCTCTACAAGTAATACTATTCCACATCATCATGAGTACTATTCCACTTCAACATGTAACATCACACAATTATGTAGCAGAGCATCAACATGAACATTTGATAAAACAATATGAAGTCCTGAAGCACATCAATCAATCACACCATGCTCTCTGAACATGACTACTCAACTGTCAACACCACCATCATGAGAGACCTTTTGATGCTCCTTGAACATGGTCTTGCATAATAAGGAAACACAATGATTCAACATCACCATGAAGATATCAAAGCATCCTGATCTCCTGCCATCACCATGAAGATAACAAAGCATCCTAATGTCCTGCATCACATATCATGTCCTACATTACATATCATCACAAGACCTTTACTATTTTGACATCAATGACAAGACAACCAACAACCAACATGCCAAATTCAACACTTCTAGGGGCCTTGAAAAAAATTGTAGCACAAACAACAATGGTTGAACACTTTTTTGATGTATTTCTATATACAAGGTGTGTTTGACTAGGTTTGACCATGTTTGAGGTATTTTCACAAGGTTGAATCTATCAGGTCCCAAAATCATAGGCCCTCTCCTATAGCACCACAACCAAGAGTGAGAGAAGAGGAACAAGGTATCTCAAGTAGGGAGAGTGATACATCAACAAAGAGAGGGTAGTTTTGGACCAACGCATAGGATTAGGGAAGATCCCCTTCTTCTTTAGGCTCTACAAAACCTAGGGTGCTATTCCCTTGTGGTCTTAACAAATGGTGATAGTTAGAGTAGGGATTTGACTACCATACCCTAATGGCAGTTAGGAACAAGCCTACTAGACCTCATTAACAATAGATTATAAGAAAGCATACCCAAAATGTAATCAGTTTAAATTACCAAAGATGAATCCCCTTAAGTCACACACATATATCTTGCATCCTCATCATCACAACCCTCTGAATATTTATCTAACATGAGCACACTGAAAATATTCACTTGCAAAGAAATGAATTGCAATGATGGGATGAGCTCCTACATGCACAAACCTTTGAATATCTATCTAACACAAGCTCACTAAAGATATACAAAAATAATAATGTTGGTTTGTGGGTGCAGGAAAAATAGGAACCTAAACTACTCCTAAACTATTAATGAAAGATGTTCTCATTATAAGGAATATGATTGACCATGAACTTACAAGATCGATGCCTATCCAATGGGTAATATAATCATAGTTTCCCAATAGGAACAACAAATTAAAATCACGAAGGAAGATTATTCATAAACATACATCAAGATATGGCACCAAATAATAGAGCATACATAATAATCCATCCCCATATTGCAGAAATCCATATGAAATACAAAATGACAATTACAAACCTTTTAATGAATTAAAATGTTATAAAAATTATTAAATTTATATTAAAATCATACCAGCAAATGTGGCAAGAGGAAATCCACAACTATAATTCAGGGTTTCCCTGAATATCTATAAACGGTCATGGAGACATTATGTTACAAACACCATTTACAATACTAACCTCCTTGCGATTTACAAAACATTCTACTCCAAATGGACTGGACTAGAAATAGTTGAAACCATAGACAATTCTTAGTACTTACAGGAAAGTGGAAGATAAGAAATGATCAACACTCTAAATGTCAAAAAACCACGTATTTATAACACTTCAATTTTGCCTCCTTGGTCGCTTGTGGGAATTCTATGTACTTAGACAATTTATGGCATTAAATACAATCCATGTTTGAAATGTTTCCCACTCATGATGAATAGCCTAGAATGTGTACAAAGAAAATTGGTAAGTGAAACTCAAATGCCACATTCATGGCGATCAAATCTTCTTTCATCATCCACCATTTAAAATTACAATTGGAATTGTTTCCTTTAGATTATAATTGTTGTTTGGGTAGGAAAAATGCATTTGAGAAGTTGTAGGCGTCAAATCAGATCATTAATAGTGACTTGGGAAGTTGTTAGAGTGTTTTGGAGTGTACCGCACAAGTTTGGAAAATTTATGGAAAATTGCCTCAGAACAGGATATGAGGACCAAATGTATGGAGAAGAGGAACAAAGTCTATAAGGATGGGAAATTTCCACAAATAGTGAAAGGAAATTGTATCCATAATAAACTATTTCCATATAACCTCGTGAGAGAAAAATATGCAAACAAGTATTTAGAATCCACAAGCAAAAGAATAGAGAAACATACCACTAAGATGACATAAGATGTACCCTAGAAAAACCCTCATGAGGGAAAAACCCAACCTCCAAAAGCATCCACACTCAATGTATTATCTTATGAACAAAGATCACAATACACAGCCTCCATGAATACTTCTAAAACATCAAACTCCCTAATTGCACTCTATGTGAACAAGCAAATGAGAATCATGTAACCACACATCCCAATCCATGATTCCTCTGCTCACATATCCAACCTACAAGAGATGTTCAATCCAAATGACAACCAACCTAGACAACTTACCATGTCCCTCAAAACCATGAGGTTGCTAAACCATGTCCCCCTCAATTACTTTTTAGTACCAAGTTTTCTCAAAATTAAATATTTTCCCAATGTGCAACCCATATTAAATATTTATCCCAATATTACATACAACTTGCAAGTGGCCCCAAGAATGCCCAACCCATTGTGATGTTCACACCTCTAGGATGCACCAAAATTAAATATTACATTTTACATTATACACATTATGCAAGGTGTACAACACACCTTTCCTAATAGATGGAAGGAAGTGAAGGATTTGGTCAATAATACAAATGCAAAAATACAACCTAGAACCAAATGTAAGGATGAGAGAAAAGCATAGGAATATTGTAGAATTGAAGGTCGGAACATGAGGTAGAAGTGAAGGGAAATATGTGAAGGAAATCTAGAAGTCAATCAGGTTTTCAACAAAAGAGGAAAATGACTATTTGGAAGATGTGGGAAAAGTAAGATTTGGATATGGAATTGGACGCTAGGATAGGATATTATGTGAAGGGAATACATCTTGAAGTCTAAGGAGGAAAGTCCACAAAGAGAAAAATGGAAGATTGATGCAGGAGCATCCCTAGTTCAAGAGCAATCTTGCATCAACCAAAAACATTTGCATTTTAGTTTGTTTGCAGTTCTTTTCATTTTCTAGGTCAATTCACGCAGTTCAGTCAGTAGCAATTTCTGTATTTTGGTCCGCATTTTGCCGCAGTTGCATTTCACATCTTGCGGAGCTGGACTTAGTATCTAAGTTCATTCATCTACATCATATTTAGAATTCAAAGCATTTGTATTAAGTACTGGAAAGATATCGCTATCAGAAGATTGATGGCTTCCTCAGAAAAGAGCATCCTGATAGTCTCTTATAATCAGCTAAAAGAGAAGATTTACGGAGCATTCCTCAACTTGTGGAGCTTAACGACACATCATTCAATGATCTTTGGTTCGTGGCTGACCTTCCCCGAGATCTATACATCAGGAGGTGTTCTACATGATTAGGTCTGACTTATCTGTGTACACATGTTATAGCTCTTCATTGGAGTTTGTGACCTTCCTTGGCTGACACGGAGGAATCTTTTGTACCGGAGAAGATATATAAGGATGTGATAGATCCCTAGGCAAGCAGTTAATGATTGATTCAGAATCCTTAGTTTAGATTTTGTGTGAGGGAGCTTCAAAGTTATATCTTGTGCATATTCTGATATTCTGTAATCAGGCTTGTGAGCCCAATTGTAAGCCTGCATGATGCCGGTCAGCTTGTTTTTGAATTCTATTATATACTGAATGGCTGAATCTGTGTTTGTTTTATATCTTTGAGTTGTTTCTGTTGTGTTTACTCTTGCTATACGGCCTGGATAGTTCATTCTATGAACCCTCCTACCGTGACTACACCAAGTGGTATCAGAGCGAAAGTTCAAATCTTTGGGAGCGAGTTGAGCAAAGTTGGCAAAGGAATTATGTAAGATCTTTCTATGGACAGATCACCGAATTGAGGCAAGTTACTTGTGTCATAACCGATCACCGACTGTGAGGTAGTTGTCACCTTGTAGCCCAATCGTCAAACTTGAGGCAGTTTGCACTTGATCCTAGGAAGAATTCCACCGAGGAGAGTTGTTTCCATTAGAACGATGGCTGGTAGAATGGATGAGATGATCGAGATGATGAAAACAATGTGAATTCGTATGGATGTTGTTGAAGAAGATAGACGAAGAGGATTGACACTGAGACCTAATGTTGAAAGTGATGATGAAGAAGAATTTCAATCTGCTGAACAAATTGGCAAAACCCTAGGAGGTGATGAAGAAGAAGAATCAGATCAAGTAAAGATGTTGCGAGCTATTTTGAAGATTGGAAAAAGACCTAGAGTTGATGTGCCGAATTATACTGGTAATTTGAACCCTGAAGAATTGATTGACTAGATAAATGACATGGAAGAATACTTTGAGTATGAAGAGATTGAAGATTCGGAGAAGGTAAAGTTTGCAAAGACAAAATTGAATGGACATGCTGCTATATGGTGGAAAGAAGTTCAATTGGAAAGAAATAGAAGAGGAAAATAAAAGATTGCAAAGTGGTATAGGATGGTGATAAAATTGAAGAATCAATTCATACCTGCTGACTATGAGTTGGAGCTGTTGAAAAGATTGCAAAACCTGAGACAGAAGGAGAAATATGTAAAGGAGTACATTGAAGAATTTCATAAGATGTTTATAAGGACAGGACATAGTGAAGAAAGAAAGGAGAAAGTGGCTAGATACATCGATGGACTTAGATTAAGCATTCAAGAAGAACTGAGCTTGGTAAGGATGACATCTTTGGAAGAAGCATATTAGTTTTCCTTGAAAGTTGAAGAGAAGATGAATAAAAGACATGATCCGAGACAGAAAGGCAGAGGAGGTAAATTTAGAGAGGTAGAATATTTTCCAGAGGAGGTAGATCACATTTAGAGAAGAACAAGTTTGACAGCACATTTAGGAAGGAGGACAGAGATAATATTGTTTACCGGAGAAATGACAAAACTTTTTACCGAAGAGGAAACCCTATTGCATACCGGAATGAAGGATATAAAAGAGAGGGAAGAGGATTTGATAAGAGAACATTCAGAGGTACTTGTTCAAGTGTGGAGGTGAAGGACATAGAGCATTTGAATGTAATCAGGGTAGCACAAGTAAGAAGACAAAGAACAGTGGAAGAACAGCCTAAGTTGAAGAAGAACCTATTGGATCGCCAAGTTCTGTTGGTAAGCTAGAGAAAGGAGAATCATTGGTGATGAGGAGAGCACTATTTCAAGTAGAAGCAAATGAGGAACCACCGCAGAGGAAAAGTTTGTTCAGGACAAGATGCAAATCAGGAGGTAAGTGTTGTAAAGTTGTGATTGATAGTGGTAGTTCAAATAACCTAGTTTCAGAAGAGATGGTGACTAAGTTGAAGTTGGAAAGATTGAAACACCCTAAGCCCTATCAAATAGCATGGATTCAGGATGATCATAAGGTACTGGTGAGTGAACAATGTTTGGTGAAATTTCATATTGGATATTATCATGATGAAGTCTTGTGTGATATTATGCCTATGGATGTATGTCATATCTTGTTGGGTAGACCTTGGCAGTATGATAGAAAAGCTATACATGATGGGAGAAAGAATACATACACTATAACAACAAATGGAAAGAGAATTACTTTGATTCCTTTAGAAGATGATCCTAAGAATGAAGTATGTGGGAATGCTAGAATCTGTTTGGTAGATGGAAGAAATATTCTTGATGGTTTGAGACATGAGAATATGTGTTATGCTTTGATTCCTAAGAAACCTAAAACATTGAAGAAAGAAACTGGAGAAGAACAACCGAAGGAGATAAGAGTGTTGCTGACGGAGTATGAAGACATCATATCAAATAATGTACCTGAAGGATTACCACCTATAAGGAGTATCAGTCATCACATGGATCTTATACTGGGAGAAAGTTTGCCTAACAAAGCAGCACACAGAATGACACCGGTAGAGAATGAAGAATTGAATAGACAGATACATGAGTTGCTGAGGAAAGGTTTGATCAGAGAAAGTTTGAGTCCTTGTGCAGTACCTGCAGTATTAGCACCTAAGAAAGATGGAGAAAGGAGAATGTGCACTGACTCTAGAGAAATAAACAAGATCACAGTTAAGTATAGATTTCCTTTACCTAGGATGGATGATATGAGTGGAGCAAGATATTTCACAAAGATAGACTTGAAGAGTGGATACCACTGTATCAGAATTAGAGAAGGCGATGAATGGAAGACTGATTTTAAAACAAATGAAGGATTGTATGAGTGGTTAGTGATACCCTTTGGATTGACTAATGCACCAAGTACTTTCATGAGATTGATGAATGAAGTCTTGAAGAAATTATTGGGTAAGTTTGTGATTGTCTACCTAGATGATATTCTGATTTTCAGTAAGACAAAAGATGAACATTTGTGGCATATTAGACAAGTTTTGTAGAGATTGAGAGAAGATAAATTGATGATAAATATCAAGAAATGTAGTTTCATGAAGGAAGAGTTGGTATATTTGGGATTTTTGATTTCTGCAGAAGGATTAAAGATAGACCCTGAGAAAGTGAAAGCAATTGTTGAATGGCCTACACCGGAGAGCAATGGAGAGGTAAGATCATTTCATGGATTGGCTAGTTTCTACCGGATGTTCATCAGAAATTTCAATTCAATATGTAACCCTATGACAGAGACAATGAGAGGTGACAGGAAAGACTTTAAGTGGACATTTGGAGCAAATAAAAGTTTTGAATTGTTGAAGCAAAAAGTGACAGAGCAACCTGTTTTGGCATTACCGAATTTCAATAAGGTATTTCAAGTTGATTGTGATGCAAGTGGAAATGCGATTAGAGCAGTATTAAGTCAAGAAGGTGGTCTTATAGCCAAGGAGAAGATAATCAGTTTATGACCAAGAGTTATATGCCATAATTCAAGCCTTGAAGAAGTGGAGACATTACTTATTGTCTAAGGAGTTTGTACTAAATAGAGATCATCAAGCTTTGCAGTACTTGAACAGTTAAGGTAAGTTGAATCAGAGACATATGATGTGGGTAGAGTTCATGTAGAGTTACATTTTTGTGTTGAAGCATATGAGTGGAAAATAAAACAAAGTTGTTGATGCGTTGAGTAGAAGAAGAAATTTGTTGACAGAAATGAGAGCTGAAGTGTTGGATTTTGATGAATTGAAGAACATGTATGAGGGAGACACTAATTTTGCAGAACCTTGGAAAGCATGTAAGGAACCTGTTGTGATAGATAGAAGTAAGTGGCTGGATTATTTCATTTAGGAAGATATGTTGTTTAGAGGAAGTCAGTTGTGCATACCTAAGATTTCAATGAGAGACAATTTGATCAAGGAGAAACATAGTGGTGGATTGGCAGGACATTTTGGTATTGATAAGACAGTGACTTTGGTAAGTGAAAACTACTTTTGGCCTCAGATACATAAGGATGTTATGATATTTGTGCAGAGTTGTAGAATTTGTCAAGTTGCAAAAGGGAGTAGTCAGAATACTAGATTGTATAGACCTTTGACAGTACCGGAGAGACCTTGGGAAGACACAAGCATGGATTTTGTAATGGGATTGACGAAGACACAGAGAGTACATTATTCAATATTTGTAGTGGTGGATAGATTTTCAAAGATGGCTCATTTCATACCTTGTAAGAAGACAACTGATGCAATGCATGTAGCAAACCTATTGAGATTACATGGATTACCTAAGAGTATAGTTTCAGACAGAGACACAAAGTTTGTTGGATACTTTTGGAAGACACTTTGGAAGAAGTTGAAGACAAATTTGAAGTTTAGTTCAGCTTTTCATGCATAGACTGGTCGACAGACAGAGGTAGTGAATAGGAGTTTGGGAAACTTGTTGAGATGTTTGGTTGGAGAGAAGACAGGAAGTTGGGATTTGATTCTTTAACAGACAGAGTTTGCATACAATAATTCAATAAATAGGAGTACTGGAAGAACACCATTTGAGATTGTTACTGGAGTAACACCTAGAGGAGTTACAGAATTGAGGGATATGGATATAGAAGCAAAGTGAAGTGTAGAAGTAGAGGAATTTGCAGATCACATGAAAATAGTGCATAATCAGGTGAAGAAGCATTTGGAGGATATGAACAGTAAGTATAAAGAAAAAGGCAGATGAGAAGAGAAGACATAAGGAATTTGAAGTGGGAGATGAAGTAATGGTATACTTGACAAAAGAGAGATTTCCAGTTGGAACATATAGCAAGTTGAAGTTGAAGAAGTTTGGACCTTGTAAGATACTCAGAAAATTTGATTCAGGAAATGCATATGAAGTGGAGTTACCGAGACATTGGGTATATCACCTATTTTCAACATTAAAGACCTTTATCAGTATCATGAAGCAGAGTTCAGTGACAACATGGAAGAAGACTTGAAGAAGAAGCTACCACAACAAGAACCAGAGCAGATTGAAGATATTTTGGATAGTAGAGTTGGATGTAGCACTAAAGGAAGACAATACAAAGAATATCTTGTGAAGTGGAAAGGCAGACCGGAAGAAGATTTAGCATGGATTTCTCGAGCTGAGGTGGACCGTCTTGGTTCTCCCCTAGCCCCAACAAAGTGAGGGATTCACTTTTTCAATAACCCCGGATGTCTAATGCAGGAGCATCCCTAGTTCAAGAGCAATCTTGCATCAACCAAAAACATTTGCATTTTAGTTTGTTTGCAGTTCTTTTCATTTTCCAGTTCAGTTCAGGTAGTTCAGTCAGTAGCAGTTTCTATATTTTGGTCTGCATTCTGCCGTAGTTGCATTTCACATCTTGCGGAACTGGACTTAGCATCTAAGTTCATTCATCTACATCATATTTAGAATTCAGAGCATTTGGATTAAGTACCAGAAAGATATCGCTATCAGAAGATCAACTATTTCCTCAAAACATAGCATCTTGATAGTCTCTGATAATCAGCTAAAGGAGAAGACTTGCGGAGCATTCCTTGACTTGTGGAGCTTAATGACACATCATTCAATGATCTTTGGTTTGTGGCTGACCTTCCCTGAGATCCGCACATCATTCCATTCATTTGCGGAGGTGTTCTACATGATTAGGTCCAACCTATTCGTGTACACACGTCATAGCTCTTCATTGGAGTTTGTGACCTTCCTTGGCCGATGCGGAGGAATATTTTGTACCGGAGAAGATATATAAGGATGTGATAGATCCCTAGGCAAGAAGTTAACGATTGATTCAGAATCCTTAGTTTAGATTTGGTGTGAGGTAGTTTCAAAGTTATATCTTGTGCATATTCCAATATTCTGTAATCAGGCCTGTGAGCCCAATTGTAAGCCCGCATGATGTCGGCCAGCTTGTATTTGAATTCTATTATATACTAAATGACTGAATCTATGTTTGTTTCATATCTTTGAGTTGTTTCTATTGTGTTTACTCTTGTTGCACAGCCTGGACAGTTCATTCTATGAACCCTCCTACCATGATTGCACCAAAGATGCAAAGGTGTGGGGATTCAACCTGGAACTAGATGTGGAAATTGGAGGGACAAAATGGATGAGATCAAAGAGGCAAGAGAAATTTTGTGAGGTGAAAGCAATGGGTGGGGGAAGGATGCAAAAGAATGATGAGGGACCGAAGGTGGAAATGTGTAAGAACACACTGATATACTGAGAGGGGGGTGAATCAGTATATGCCACTTTTAAAAATAATTCTACTATAACAACAAGATCTCTACTGCATCAATCAGAATATGAAAGAACTATGCAAGCATAAGCAAAATCACACATCCACACAAGAGACCATATAACCATATTTATGTGGAAACCCAAGATGGGAAAAACCACAGTGACCAAGTTGCTTGGATCTATTGTCCAAATCTAGCCTCACAAAAATGAAACAATGAATTACAATGTTTTGTAAGCTTCAACCCACAAGACTTTCAACATGAGTAGGATTGCAATTCTTTTTACAAATTTGTAGGCTTCAACCTACTTGAGACTTCAATCTCAAAACAAACTAAGCTTCAAACCAACTATAGGCTTCAATCTATATGAGGCTCCAACCTCCCATAGAAACTAAGCTATAACCCAACAATAGGCTCCAACCTCCCACAGAAACTAAGCTATAACCCATCAATAGGCTCCAACCTATTTGAGACTTCAACCCCCACACACAATCTGAGCTACAACTCAGCAAACTAAAATAGTAGTAAAGAACATTTAGTACAAGTACACAAAATTGAGCAAACATAGGTTCTTCAATTCATACTCTTCGCACACTTTAACTTCACTTATCTATTCATGCCTAATTGCTTGATGTATTTTGCTTCTCATTCACACTTACATACACATTCAGATTTTTCACTTTTAGGCACACATACACACGTACGGACGCAGATTCTACCAATCTGTAGAAAGAGAATTCCCATGTCGGCTAGGCACAACAATAACATTCTCCAATGTCAAACCAACATTCTCCATGGTTGGCAGCATTATTTTTGAATTCCAACGTGAAAAGGATTGAGCCCAAATTAAAATTCCAATGTCTGCACACTTAAAATCGGGCCCAAATTACACTTACTTAGGTCAACCCAAAAGATAGGTTAGGACCCAAACCTGAGAAATCCATACGCTACAATAATGGCGCCAACATTTAACTTTCTAATCTCTATTTCCAAGTCGGCTAAATATATATTTAAATCTTTGAATACAAGTAGTCGTTAAACCATTTTTACTGAGTCGACCTTAACTAAGATATTTAAATCTTTTCCTTTTGCAATAATTGAACTTGCAGAGCATTGGAGATTAGGCTTCTGGTCTTCTACTTTCCTCTTTGAAAGCCTTAAAGGGTCTCCTCCGGTCCCGTTGTATTTTTCCTTAGTAGAGCTATCGAGTGTCGGGCTTCCTGTCTACTACCTTCCTTACCGGGCAATGGGCTTCCTATCTATCACCTTCCTTATTTAGAATTGATCAAAGGGTAGATCCACCCTCCGACCCCTGATCACTTAGTATATATATCAAAGTTCACACGTCAGGCTTTCTAAGTAACATCTTCTCATTTGAATTCAACAAGGAACATCTCTGCCCTCTGAATCCTGGTAACTTAGCATTTATCAGAGTTCGTGCACCGGGCCTTCTAAGTAACATCTTCTCATTTGAATTTTATAAGGAACATCTCCACCTTTTGACTCTCGATAACTTAGCATATATCAGAGTTTGCGAGCTGGGCTTTCTAAGTAATATCTTCTCATTTGAATTCGAGAAGGAACATCTCCGCCCTCTGACTCCCGATACAATGACTAATACTCACAAGTTGTCAGAGCTTCGTGATCTGGCCTTCCACTCTAGCCCTTCTTATATCCTCAACCTAGAGAAGGGGTAAGGTCAAAACCCCAAACTCCGATGATAACCAGAAAACCTGCGAACCAACTTTTGTGGATACTTTAGGCAGAAATCATTCATGCCTTAGCATCTTTTCTTTGTCACCTTCATCTATAAACTTACTTTTGACATCAATGACAATATGTGTATGCACTTTTGACATCAATGACAATATGTGTATACACCTTTGACATCAATAACAACACTTCCAACAAAATGTATCCTATTCCAAGAGGAAACTCCACAAACGGGAAGGAAGGTGAAAGGAATAAATACAAAGGGAGACTGTGGAACGAGATGGGAGAAGTGGATATAGAACAAGAGGTGAACATATCTGGTCTATAAGGGAAATTCCACAAAGTAGAGGAAAGGAACTAGAATGTTGGAAGAAGAGTTTGCAGAAAAAAGGAAGGGGACAAGACAATAGGATATTAGAGCTCAAAATGTGAAATTTGGTATCCAAGAAGGATCCTGAAAACTAGAGGAAATAGGTGAAGTGAAAAAGACTAAGGGCCCAATAAGATTAAGAAGAACTTTTACATAGAATAGGAAGTGGATACATGATATGAATGAGAAAAATACATCTAGTAGCCAACCAAAAACTCATAAAAGAGAAGAAATGAAGGAATAAAGGAAGTGAAGGACTCAATGAAATTTGTGGGGATTTCATGCAGGATAAGAGGAAGGAATTGGATGGGAGGTGAAGGGATCATGTCTGGAAGCACCCATAAAGTCCACAAATTCACATAAACACTAGAAAATAACTTAGAACTTCTGAGACTTAGAATAGTTTTGGATTTTTGGTAACTTCAACATATAAGGGGGACATGGGGATGGAAAAAGGAAATTCCAAGGCAAGATTTGACCAAGGGAGGGCCCATTAGAGTATTTCTCGGATTAGTTATCTATGATGGGAAAAATAGGGCTAGTACAAAACAAGCAAGGACTTAGATGATTTTGCAAATTTTGAATTGGATCCCAATAGAATCTATCATTGGAATGATTTGTCCCTACATCAAATTAGTACACCAAGTGTCCAAATCACTCAATGATCTTCTACCTTTGTTTAATGCTTACAATTCCTCTCAATTACATTATTTGACCTCAGGTTTCTTTATGGAATGTGTCGAGGCTTAAATTGGATGCTTGTATGGTCATATTTCTACATTTTTACCATAAAATACAACTAAAATTTTAGAACAATTATATTACATGGAAGGGAAGAGTTTTGACTATAATATATTTAGGGTTGGGCTTCAGGATTTTTTCACTTAGATAGGAATTCTTTTTTAGGTTTTGTTGTTTTAGGGTTTTAACAAAACAAAACTATTCCATGCAAAATAAAATGGTAAACTACAACAAAAGGAAGGAAAATAGGGATAAAAATTGTATTTTCATTAATCTAACCTAAAAATTATGGAAAAATCTCAAAATACATAGATTTTTTTTAAACCCCTTATACTAAACCCTATTACCTATACAACCCCTAAAAGGTCATTATCATGCAAATCCAATCTCTATTTGAAGGATAGGTTGTTGTCATCTTGCACAAGCTCCATTCATTGTAATAGTTGTAAGTTAAAAAAGGCCCAAATTATTATTTTGATCTTTTTCTATTAAAAACAAAACCAAAGACCTTCATTCAAAGCTAACCTTTGAATAAAGGTGATTATTTTCCATTAAAAATTATAAATAAATACCTTTGTTTGAAGGGATCTTTGAACAAAGGTAAAGTTGATGTTACCTTCGAATGAAGGTACCTACATTTGAAGATTAGGATTCATTAGGTATTTTTCAATTTTTGGTGCCTAAGGGTCATTTTTGTGCATCGTCCCACAAGTGCGGCAGACTATTGTGGGATCACCCAATGGTAAAGATAAATATGAATATGTGGAAACATAAAATACACCACTTGCAACTAAGTTTGTTACTTATCCTTTACTCGGTGGTTTATGGCATCTCAATTTTAAATGAACAATGGTAAAGGTGATCCTAATACATGTTTGAAATCCTTCATCGCTACATGTCTAGAATATGCATATGAAGATAAAGTTTTGGCTTCGCTATTTCTAAGTACTTTGAAAGATTATGCTATTGAGTGATTCTTTTCTTTACCTCATGGATCTATTCATTCTTTTTTCAAGTTAGAAAAATCATTCATTAAGCATTTCAAAGTTAATATGAGACTTTAAAACTACTATTTCATATTTGTTTGAGTCTACCCAAGGACCTAATGAATGCATATATGAATATGTTACTAGTTTTCAATCCTTATGCTCCAAGTTACACCATCAACTTCGTGACAATGAGTTTAAACTATTTTTTTATCAAGGGGTTGTTGCCACCATTTTGAGATAATGTATAGCTTTATTTCTTTAATGGAGAAGTGTGCTAGGATAAGGAATATTGAATTGAAATCACTTTCCTCTAATAGCTTAAGGGTGGAATCATAAAAGTGTGTCACACTTTTTGGCCTAAGTTGGACACTCAAATGATCATTTTTAGCCAAAATTTCATTTTCTTTCACTTATAGCATGCAAATTGTCAAGAATTTGTAGATGATGTAAAGTAGTGGTTTTTGAGATTTCGTGTGTAGATTCTAAATATATATTTCTTGAAAATTTAAATAATAATTTCTCATTTTATAAACATTTGATAATAAAATATTTCGTATACTTCATAGTATTTTAATGAGCAATATTTTCCCATATCGCATAATTTGATCTAGAAATAAGATCAATTGATTATTTTTCAAATATAGATCATTAACATTGATATCTAGGGCATGCATTTTTTTGTAATTTTTTGTTGCATATTTTATTTATTATTAATTTTTTAACTTAGTTTGATTATAATTTAGACACATATTTTCCCATACCACAACTTTTTTTGTATATATCCAATTATTATTTTATTGAAACAAGGACAACAATACAAAGGGTGAGCATATTTTTTTGAATTTTTTCTACTTTTTTCTCTTCTTCCATATGTGTCGAATAGAGACATTTATGTTTGGTAAAAACCCATGTTCACTAGAAAATAGAAAATGAATATAATAGTTAGATAGAAAATATTACAAATTATAATTTTCAAAAAGATTACTCCAAGGGCTATAATCATGCAAAATCTCATGTCCTTGTGACTTCATTTGATTATTGAAAACTTGCCTTGAATCAACATTTTTTTAATACGGGGTGACAAAACAATATGTTCGAATGAAGTACCTTTGATCAAAGGTCCTACATTTAATATACCTTCATTCAAATTCTCTTTTCCATGCACTTGTTGGTGTTTAAACACTAAAAACATTAAAAAAACACCTTCGTTTGAACTTAGATGAGCTTCATTCAAACCCGATTAACATGTGGTGGCAATATTTTCTTCAAATGAAGGTCCTTCGCTTGAACGTGTTGAATGATTTTTGCCCCCTAGGATTCATTTTTGTTAAATTTCTCACAAATGGGATAAGGCTTTATGCTTCCACCCTTTAGTATGGTTCTTCTTCTCATGGTTCTTCCATATCTTCTTACCCTTATAAGTTCCAAAGATCTAATAATTTTTCAAATGGTGATGTTCATAAAATAAAAAGGATAATGTGCATCATGTTGCTAGTACTTCCAATTGGTTTTCTTTTATGCTTCATACTTTTAAAATTTTTGCAAAGTTATAAGAGCCCTTAGACATTGTGCTTCAAAGTTTATTGAGCTCTAATTTGATTACTCTTCCACCTATCTTTCCATTGGATCCAACTAGAGGGATGTGTAAGGACTATAATGAGAATGTATTTGGTAACTTTCACAAAGTTAATGTATTTGGTAACTTTCACAAAGTTAATGGTCATCAACTCAAGGTTGCATGGCTTTGAAAAATAAAGTGCAAGGTTTGATAGATAACAATGTGATTAATATATAAGGTGTCAATGATAGGGTTAATCCTTTGGTGGCTCCCCTAATCAAAATAAAAAAATTTATACTAATCTATTTCATAGCCATGCCAACAATGTCCATGCACATCATGAACAAGATCCTTTTACTATGACACATACACATGTTTATAGAGATGTCATGGATAATTATTACAAATTGATTTCTAAGACGCTTTTGTGGGTATGGTACATAGTCAAGATACATATTTTTCTTCTTCTCATCCTCCTCTCTTGATCATTTTTTGATGAAAAGATCCCAGAGAATAACTATTATGGTCATTATACGTGTTTGACAATGTTAGAAATACTTCACCTACATACTTCCTCATTGATCCTATATGTTAGTTTAACATATGCACCGAGGAGTTTTTATTTAACCATTATATTAAGCAACATGCTTATACACATTCTAATGTTTTGTTTAAACTAACATGTAAATTTGATTAGGACCATGCATTACATTGTCCTGCATGTGATAATTGCTCCTATGGAGCTTCTTGTGTTATGTCATGTTAATTTATCTTTGAATGGATTTGATATGTTGCTTGGTAGACCATGGATAGAGCAGTGTAAAGTAGTTTCTTCCATTTTACATTAATGTGTTCAGCTTGTTCATGAAGGCCAAGTGGTTAAAGTTGATAGAGCTCTGTATAAGCCATTATTTGATTTGAATCATTTTACTTTGCACATATTTGTGAAGACTCCTGAGGATATTTCATATGATTTTAAAGATGATAGACATGATTTATATAAAATTCATAGAAGAATAATAGAGGGAAACTATGAGCAAGAATCAAGAAACTACTTATGCACCTTCTCATTCTAGAAATTATGAAGATAAAAGGCCTAAGGAACCTCAAGTTATGCCTTCTACAATGTTTAAGCATAAATGTGTTGATATATGCATGCATTAAAATGGTCCTTGTGAAGAAAAAATTACCCATGTACCAAGAAAACAAGAGAAGAATAAGATAAATATATATGGTAAACCCACATTTTATTCTAGAGGCACTGCTTCTTCATGGGTGTACCTAAGAAAAATGTAGTTAAGAAAAGAAAATGCAAAATCTCTTTATGGAGCCAACTCAAAAGATACAAGAACAATGGGTAAAGAAAGATAAATCAACAATTGCACCTATTACTAGTGTTTTCACCAATAGCACTACTTCTTATCAAGATTAAAACCATTTACAATTGAGGAAGAAGAACTTGATGTTATTTGATGGGATGACGATGACCGCTTTGATGGTGATTTCTCTAATTTTGTTGCTTGAGACCTTTAGCATGCTTATGCTTTGCTTATTTTAATATTTATTTTAGCATTTACTTTTTCCTTCTAATGTGTCTTTGCACTTGGGCCTTTTATATGCCATGTTTTTTGTGTATCTCCTATTCTCATTTCACCTTCTATGTTAAGCTTTATGCTTTGTTTCCACACTTGGGGGCATATTTGCCTTTGATTATTTCCACATATTCCTATATGCCTTGTTTCTTCCTATGTTCCATGGTTATCGTTTATTCTTTCCTATGTTACTTATTTAGATGACATGCTTTCCCTTTGTTCTATATGTTTGGTTTCTATATGTCTTGTTTGGTTTGTAGATGTCTCTATGTTCCATGTTTAGCACTTATATCTTCCTATATTACTTGATAACTTACATATTCCTATGTTACATGTCTATGATGTTTCTATGCTTCCTATGTTTTATGTTTACAATGTCTAGTTCTTATGCTACCTAATATGCCCTCATCATGTCCTCTAAAAGAAATTGTATAAACTCACCTATCTGACCATCATTAGTAATACAATCAAAATCATGTGAAGATGGAAGGCAACAATATGATATGGATCAAGATGTGATGATGATGCTCCATGTGTTGTAGATGAGTTGCGTAGATGCCTCGACAAGTACTAGTCCACTCAATTTGAAGATATAGTCTGGGCTTGGATAACAACCTTGACAAGATCGTTAATTCTTCCTTTTGGGAAGTAATAACTGCATGGTCAACAATAAAGTTGAAGCCTAGAGAAAACACACACATCCTCCCACCAACCAAAACTCTATGCTAAGGAGGCTATTAATTAGGACGCTATAATATGTTTGTCTATTGCATAACCTACCACACCGCTATCCCACATACAAAGGTAAATCTAAATAGTTGATGTTGAGGCCCAAGTAAACCTCAACGTACAATAGTTGTGCAAAATATAATGGAATTTGGTCACTATTCAGATAACGACCATGAGTAGCTATAAATCTAGGGTATATCAATGGTGCAAAATAAGGGCACACACACCTAGTGACCTAATATAACCTGACACTAGAATTGGGTACATAGTGTGGAAAATAATTTCATTTGATTTTTGACATATTTTGTTGGATAGTAGTTAATGAAGCATTACTAGAACACTACTTTTCATATGAACAAGAATTGTCATTAAAGTCTCATTAGAAAATGGACTAAGATTACCTAAAGTATTTATAAATCTAATTAAGTTGTGTAATATAATTTCATAATTCGATCTATAAATGTGTGTGGTGTGAGGGTCATCTAAAATAGACTACAATCTCAAAAACGTTTTATCTGTATAGACAACTAGTTTAGCTATGTTTGCTAAAAAATAAAGAACAATATACTCGTATAAATTAATTTAAAATTACAAATAAAATTAATTTAAATGTTATATGACATTTGATGAATCAAATTTCCTTTTTTAGACATGATGAATATATGAACATTGAAATAGAGAGTAATTTATCATACATGGGTATAGATTTATAAAAATATGTAAATACAACCACTCATTGTTTATGAAAGCTAGATTATCTCTTGAATTTGATATCGACCCAAATATACCCAATACCTATCAACTTCCTAAAAAAAATCTCAAATATACAAAAATCATTCTAATATTCCTACATTCAGGTACTAACTGATGCATTTGATCTTTCCTATGTATGCATATTTCAACTCTTGACCAATAAAGTTATGTACATAAACCTAAACAATTATGCATGTTTGAAGTCTTGGCCGATAATTTTATGTAGATAATCTAAATGAACATACAAATAATAAAAGCATGATAAAATTTCAATAAACAACCTTATGCATGCAATCAATGTGCATGTTTAAACTTTCATTCTAATACATTATAAAAATATCAAACACATGGGTCTAACCTTCCAATGTGCTAATGACTTGTAACAATAGGAACTAGTATTTGAACTGTAATCATTATTTGCCATTATATTAAACTTTCTTAGTCCAGTTAGATGGTCATGTACCCTCGTCGTGCTTTAAGGAGAACATGTAATATAGAATTAAGAAGGATTTTGCACATGCTATTAAAATGTATGTGTTACCTAAATTTCACTACGGCTCATTCAGGTAGAGTTTTGATTCAAAACTTATAAGGTACATCTCATCTGGTCCTTCATCCATTACATTCAAATGCATAAATGAAATAATTCAGGAGATTATGTTTATTAGTTTGCTGCATTTATCCAAGTGCATGTAACATAAGAAGGGTTTATCCAAAACTTTTTCGAAAAAATAAATAATCTTTATTGAATGTAAAATGTTCATTATCTCACACAAGCCGTGAGGTTAACTGTCTTATTCAATGAAATAGAAGAACAATCTATACATGAATAAGTAAATAAAAGTAATGTGCATGTAAGGTCACAGGCCATTCATTGCCTGAGAATGACTAGTCCTAGTTCTAGTGTGTTGTCCTATCGTCCCGAGTCATCTTTGTCCTTCCTAGCTTCATGTCATCCCTGGTTCCTACATCTGGCAAAAATAGTGGTGTTAGACCAATGCTCTAAGCAATGAATGGTCCCAAACCATACATGAACAAGATACCATACATGTATAAACTAATCCTCAATTGCATTAAACAAGAAATGTATACCTTGGATGTCCTAGAGAACAATCAGTCATCAAACACATCCAAAACATGCATTTATTTTCTAACAAGTTTGCTTCATGTGCAGCTACAGGTGTAATTATGTTTCTGTTTAATTCATCAGGTTACATTATGAGTGGAGGAAATGTGGCTCCCACAAGGTTTGAGCCCAGCTCATAGTCCTTACAGAACATTTTAGATGCAATATACAAATGCAAAAGCACAGCCCAAGGGGCACATTCAGAAGGCAAATCACAACTGTCAAGAGCGATAACAGTCGGCAGGAAGGCAATCACAGGGATAGCCATGATAAAGATAGTCATAAAGGAAAAGAGAGGATGGATTAACAACCACACATCAGTAAGCACGCTACCCAATTATCTGGGTGAGTTAATTTCCAATATAATGTGTATGTCTTCTCATTTTCATGTATTCAGGAAGTTCAGAGACAAAAGAGAGATCTTGTGATAGCCTTTCAGATGATGAAATATATCCAATTAAAGATCATTTTTGCAAATTCATCAACTGAAAATGTTTATGAGTACATGACAGCACCTTTGTATTGGTGAAAAGTGCATTATCCAGTGCCAACATGGTAATTTTGGTCTAATACATATACAGTCGTATGGAGCAGCAATAAGTGCTAAAGAATGAATGATCAAACAGCAGACTGTCATAAGGTTGGGACAACAATCTCAACTATAAAGGAGCAATAGAACGATAATGGTATAAAGGAACAACAAAGATACACATCCACAGTAGGTTTAAAGCCTGTATACATGCATAAAGTGTAGAGAAAAGTGCAGCAACGATCATCATGAAAGTGCAGCAATAAACTGTTATAAAAGAACATCATGAAAAAGCCATAAAAAGATGCATGGATCAACATTCAAAAGAGCAGCAATGAACAGTTTAATAACAGTTATAACAATCATCTCTGATTGGGACAGTAGGAAAACATGCATGAAGATCTCCAAAAGGCAGTCTAGAATAAGGATAGTACATAACTGAAGGTTTGTTTGGAGCTCTTAATCTTATTCTTTAACCTTGAACAAAATGTGTAGAGGCTCTTTTGAAGCATGGATTATGCAATGAAAGCATAACAGTCATGAAGTTTTGACTGTGATAAAAATGTGTGAAGAGGACAGTGATAATGAGAGAGGTCTTCATGCAAGCCAGACTTAGTATGATATGCAAGATGAACAAAGAGCCATCATACATAAAGGTTAACCAAAAGAGTTTGCCAAATCCTAAGTCATATGAGTTGAAGGTTCCAAAAGACCCATTTAATGGTAACAGTAACAAGGTCTGCAGATCTGAGATGAGGTATAAAAGAGACCAAAAGACAGTTAAAAGAGAGGATAATGATCTTTATTGAAGAACAGTCTTATAGATGTTGAGATCAGTCACTAAAATGAAGATAAATTAGTCACTATGGGCTTGACCAAATGAAGGGAATCAATCTATGTAGTACATGTTATGATAAGGATAAATAAAGCATCTGGTTGTTCATCATAATGTATGATACATCAAACAGATTCATCATGGATCCTTGCAAATATGAAACAACAACATTCTCATATTTTTCCAAGTGCTTCATTCTCATACCAATGGAAGATATGATAGTAAAAGGGCAAGTGCATTCATCATAGTGAAGACAGTGCAATTATTGAGTGACAGTCTAGAGTACTAGGCCAAATAGTCAGCAACACTCATAAGAAATGAGTATGCATGGAAGAAATCATTCTTTCTATGTATGTGTTTAAATCATTAGTGAACAATGAAAGACAGGAGTTTCAAATTCATAAGAATGGTGGGATTATACAATGATAGTATAATATATGAGGCTGTAGTAAATGATCTCTTTCTTCATGTTGTTTCACAATATAGTGAGCAAAGTTAAGAGATAAATTTGACAGTAACAGATATAGTGGACAACTTCATGCAAAACAGAAGAAAGCAAAGTATGGCCTTGGGCCTATATATCTAGTACTCACAACATGGTTTGCATTTTTTGCCAAACAAGAATACCCAGTTGGGTTTTTGTGTTTTTTTTCATTGACAAATCATCATCAAAAGTGGAGGAAGAGCTACACCGTTGAGACCCCAAGGTTTCATTTCAGTATGTTTTTTTTCCAAACAGCAAAAGGAAAATCAACCATAGAAAGCCACAGAAAAATGTCGATTTTCCATTTTAGAATGCACAGGGATGTCATTTTATAAGTTTTCTGTCAAAGCCATAAAAGTAAGGTCATCAAGAATAAATACAGATGTCTTTAGCCAAATAGTGATAGAAGGAGATGAAATACATTGAGGGTTTGATGTAGAAGCCCTTGTTTTTTATTTCAAAAAATGACTTATTCTTGCAGAAATAAACCAGAATAAGTGTTAGTTTTATGGTTGTTTAGTACAGAGAAATCACATTCAGCGAAAAATCACATGCACAGACAGAGGAATGATTGAACAGAAATGAAAGATCTTCATGAGTCATAAAGGAAAAATAAAGAACAATTGTAGATATAACGAAAATACAGATTTTCCAATTTCAAAATGCTCACAGAACCCTCCAAAAAATCACAGAAAATGAAGTTTTTTTTAGCCTCATGCTACAGCAAGTGATGAAAATTTAGATTTTCCAGTTTGTAATGCATGGAGACGTTTCTTTTTGCAAGTTTTTCAAATTTTTGCCACAGCTGGGGGCTCGTTTTGAGCCAAGAATGTACATGTAGAAGGAAAAATCCAAGGTTTTCAACTCTTTTGAAGAATGAAATGCCCAGAAATGCTCAAATCGAGCCTCAAGTTATAGAAAATAGAGAAATGTAGATTTTTAGACATAATATGCTCAGATTTTCTTCAAATCACGCTTCAGCAGCGAATATACAGGTAAAATACTACAGAAAATGAAGAAAGATTACCAATACAAAGGAGAAAGTAAAGTTTTTTGCAGTTTTTTAGACAATATACTCATAATACCTCAAAATCATGCCTCAGAAAGGTGAAATATGTAGCAAAAAATCTTAGAGAATGAAGAGATCAACAATGAAAATGAATTACCTCTATTTTTCTTCTGTTTGTTATGTCAAACCACAGAGATTTTCTCAAAAAAATCTTTTGGTGGCGGCCTCAAACATAGTGAATGCATAGTATGTGATGGTTGGCCACAGAAAATAGTGAAAATACATTAAAACCAGTAAAAAAAATGTGACCTTAGAGGCCCAAATCCACCAAGAATCAACTTCAAAAGGTCAAAATCTCACCTAATTACAACTTACCTTGCATTTTGCTCTCAAAGTCGACAGGAAAACACTCAAAATTGCCCCAGATTCATCCATTTTTGCCTTCAAAACCCTACAGGCATGGCGGCGCGGAAGCAAGCAGGAGAAAAGAATGAAATACATAATGAAAGATTCAGGTTTTTCTTTCTTCCTTTTCATTAATCGACCAATTTCCATTCGATTGTATTTTTGACTTTTGATTTACAAATCATTTCTATCCATATTGAGCCCGTGGTAAAGACTTGTGAAAGTCTCTAAAACCTAATCATTATACATGGGGCCGTGAGATGTTTTTTCTGCCTTTTGATTCTTTTTCAAAGACAAATCAAAATCATTATGAAAGCATAAGGTTCAAGTGCCTTGTATTTTGCTAAGGCATGTTGGTTTTTGAGATCATAAGATGGGTCAAATGTTATATGTAAGGCATGGTAGTGTGTATAGGGAGTCATAAGGGTCACTTTAAAATATGTTTCATTAGACCTTCAAAGGCATGTGATCATAATGATGTATATTGTGAAATGCGTAAATTGCATATGGAGTTAAGGTATGTCGACATAGCTATGAGATGCGAGAGGTGATGCAAGTGTGGAGTCATGTTTATTTTGCCTAGGAGTTATGAGGATGTTTGCTTTGTCGTTTTTGCATAATCTAGGAACAGATTAAACATTGTAAATGAACGATAAAGTAATAAATTATGAATTACTTTATCATTTGTAATAAAAATGCAAAGAGGCAATATTAGGCAGATTTATCACACATGGCAAAGTAAGTCTCGTCGATTACTTTGTCATCCTTTCACAATATTTAAATTGTCCCTAAATCATGCAAAATCAAGAAGTTAAATATTTGTGTCCTAAATGCCATTATTTTCTGCATGGAATTGTAATAATTTTGGAATGTAAAACATTAACTAAGTGGTGTAATTATAAATCACTTAGTCAATGTTAAATGAATGCAAAAATAATGTGTATTTATGTCATTTATTGTGAAAATATCAGACATTTATGATGCTGCAGGGTGAAGTTGACAAACAGAGGGAGGAGTAATTGCACAAATTTGACTTATTTCAGTGGCGTTAAAGATCATTTAAAGACATTTTTAGGTGCTTTTATGATTATTGATGGCATGCCTTGACTATTTCTGCATTGGAAACCCATTTTTAAGGACTTTTAGCAGATATTTTGGAGACATTTATGAGATGCATGAAAATGGAGATGGCTCATCCTTCTTTCATTGCAGCTGTTTGGAGAGTATAGAGTCATTCATTTGACTCTTTGTAGGGAGTTCTTTTCCATGTACATTCTAGAGTTAGTGATTTTTCTGCAATCCTACTCAGTTTGAGCATGTTTTTGTAACTCTTATTTGGCATATGAAATATAGAGAACACCTTGGATACCATTGATAGTCAGATTTTGCCTTCTTGTTTTTCAATATTGGGTGTTATCAAGTGTTTGATCAGGTCATTTGTGAGGTATTATGTTTCCTTGTGACCCTATCTTATGTTTCAATACCCTTTTCTGCAGAAGTTGTGTTTATGCAGGTTACAAACTGTGTCTTAAAGTGTTATAAGGCTTTTAAACTGTGAAGTTTAGCTTCCTTTAAAAGTTTTTAATGCATTTAGGCCTCTTTTTGAAGTGTTTTTGCAAACATACAGTGATAGGTTCTGTAGGTTTAGTTTCTATTGTCTGTGGCCAAGTGTATGCAGGTCTGAGTTTCATTAACCATATCAAGTTTGGTGAATCACCCTTATTTTCATATTTTTCAATTTTAACTTTCATTTTCAAAAGCATTCCTTCTCCTTTTTTCCTCTGTAAATCCAGTAGATCTTAGGTGATTACCAGCTAGGAAGTCGGCCTTCTTCGGAGGTTCTCTCCATCACAGGTGACCCACAGACCTGGAAAGATCCCATGTTTCTCCAGATTGCCAAGTTTTACAACTCAGCAAGTGTGCAAATCTAAGAGATAATAGTTTTTGGCATGCTCGGTGGGACTGTGGAATTAGAAACAGTTCAAATACTACCTTTTATTCTTGGTTTTGATGTGCAGCTAGTGATTTTCAGACCTGTAAGAGGTTAAAACATGCATATCTAGCGACTCTGAGCTTTGGTTTAGCAAAATTAGTGTATTTCTGCTTATGAAAAGAATACAAACCAGAAGCAGTTCTTCGTCTTTTGATTACTTGCAATTATCCCCACCTAGGAGAAGAGGGATAATAGCTGAGAAATCCAAGAAAACTTGTGTCTATTCTAGGATAGCCAAGTCTACTCCTCCTGCTGTTGGAACTCATATTGTCCCAAGAATCCCAGTTACAATGATTCCTGGAGCCAGAAATCAGCCATTTGCATTCAACCAAGGCAGCCTACTGAATTTAGCTCAGCATGATGATATTCTTGTAGCTACCTTGAAAAGTTTACCATATTTTAATGGTGAAGATCAGACTACTCTAGATGAACACATAAAAGATGTTGCAAACTTGTGTGTTGTCCATCATGTGACACAAGAGAATGTTGCAATCAGGTTATTAGCAGCTTCCCTCAAAGGAAAGGCTTTGCACTGGTTCAGAAGCCTGCCGGTGAACTCCATAGATTCATGGGATCATTTGGGAGAGGAGCTATGCAGCTTCTTTGAGGACAAATCAGATCATTTGTCATTTGTGGAGTAGTTGTCCATGATTAAGAGGGCTCCTCACGAAGTTATGTCAGACTTCAACCACCATTTCTAGAAGATTTGGGATAGAATCCCACCAACGGTAAGGCCTACTGTTGATCATGCTTTCTTATATTATTTGAAAGCTTTGAACAACGATATTTCTGTCATGATTCAATCTATGGGAGGAGATTCTTTACCACAAGCTTATGCTATAGCCATAATAGCTGAGAACAGCCTCATACAGGTTGGTAAAATTGCCCCTAGGCCTCCTTTGCCAATATTCCCTGCTATTTAGCCACCAATGTTAATGCATGTGCCTACTATAGCTGTTATACCCATTGCACCAGCGTTACCAGCACCTAATACTCAACCCAATAAACAAGAAAATGCTATTCAAACTCAATCCTTTGAGTTACAGGAGATCAAAGGATTGTTGCAATCTTTTGGTAATGAGATAGTGAACCTCAAGAGGCAGCAAGGTCAAAATTTTAGACCTTATCAGCCCCCATTCCAGTCTAATTATCAGCAAAATCAGCCAAATAGGCCACCTTATCAACCTAATAATCAAGGTCCAAGGCAAGCCTTTAGCTCTGGGCCTTATCAGGCCTACAATCCAAACGCTACTAGTTCCTTGAAGGAAGTTGTGCCCATGCAAAATAATTTGGCTCAAGACTATGACTGGTGCTTTCCTTGTAACCAGCCCCATAACCAAAATACATGTGCCAATGGGGTGGTTAACCAAGCTCTGATGGTTCAAAACAGTTCAGCAGTGCAATCTAATGTGCCTGTAGAACCTCATGTTCAACAGCAAGAAGAACATGTACATGAGACAACACTCCTAAACTGGCAAGGAGAAGAATTCTATGGTATGAACCAAGTTGGTTCTTTAGTTGCAGACAATACACGCAGCAAGAAAAGGGCTATTGATGAAGGACAACAAGTTGGTAAAGTTCAAACTCATGGGCATCAAGTGTCGAACGTGGGTCAAGGTGTTTCTAACCCATCAAATACTAAGAAAATTCAAGTTCTATCAAAAGGTCAGCCTTTGATAGGCAAGGAGCAGCTTAATCTACCAATTCAGCCAGCTTGTGCTCAAGGTGACGTGGCTGCCCCCAAAAGACAAGCTAAATCAAGTGCATCTGCTTTCAATATCCTTGAGCATATGAGAAAAGTGAATGTATCCATGTCTATGTGGGATTCCCTAAGTATCCCCAGCCAAAAAGACTTGCTTCAATCAGCCTTATCAAATTTAAAATTGTCTCAAGAGTCTGATATAGATAAGTCTAAGGTTGTTTTGACAAATAACATTGAAAAAAATGCAAAACAACAAGCTTCAGAGGTCAAACCCCCACCATTTTACATATCTTTGATCATAGGGGATCATTTAGTTCATAACTGCATGATTGACTCAGGTGCTAGCAGTTCCGTCATGCCCAAACAAATTGTTGACAAGTTAGGCATTGAATATGAGCCATTAGAGAAGGGAGTTGTTCAGCTGGATGGAACTAATGTTAATATAGTGGGTGTCATAAAGGGACTAAGTTTAACTCTACATGCCTGTCTAAATTTCTCTATCCTGCAGGACATATATGTCATTGAATTACCTCCTTATTTTGCCATTTGTTTGTCAAGGGATTTTACTGCAAAGATAGGAGGTTACATGTCCTCAGATTAGTCTCATATGTTTTTCAGAACTAGGTACGGCACTAAGGTGACTATCAAGTCTGAACCCATTGCCAAAGACCATATTGAACCTTACACTCCACGTCCCATCAATGCCAACTTGGTTGCAAGTGAACAAGAGGAGCAGCCCGCTATCCAAGAAGGCAGTACACGGATTGAAGGTATACCAGAAGTCCTTCTTGATGAATGGCCAGATCAAACTCAAGTGCTTGATTTGTGTGAACACATGGAAGAGGCTAGTTTGAGTGTGTATATGATGCACAAGGCTGATTCATTTCTGCCTAACATTGAAAAAAGTGCAGAACAGCAGGATGGGCAACAAGATAATGAGGTCTGGGAGCTATTTTTTGACGGCTCAAGGAGTAGAATGGGTGCCGGTGGTGGATGCATGCTTGTTTCCCCGAAGGCTGAGAGGTACTATTCAGCTTTTAGATTTTGTTTCAGTTGCACTAACAATGTGGTTGAATACGAAGCTCTTATTCAAGGCTTGGAATGGGCAAGACAAAAAGGTATTGGCTGTTTGAAAGTTTATGGGGACAGCGAACTGGTTGTAAATCAGGTGAGAAAGCTTAATGTCACAAAAAATGATATGCTTAAGTCTTACAAGCATAGAGTGTGGGACCTCTTGGAAGGATTTGATGCATTCAATTTGATATCCATACCTAGAAATCAGAATAAACATGCTGATAGGCTGGCTGTTGTAGGGGCTGAATATGACATTCCCAAGGAGATTAGTAGTGATAAGACTAAATAGCATATTAAGATTGTTGTTAGGCCTACTGTGCCAGATAATAACACACATTGGCAGGTGTTTGATAGTGATCAGCAGATTGTAAACTTCTTGAGAGAGGAAGTTGAATTCTCTCATGCTAACTAAGAGAAGCTACATCACCAGTACGGTGACCAAATCATCCAGCTCAAGAATAACAAGATGCCAAAGGGTTTGGTCACCTTAGAGTCTATTTTTAACACTGATGATGAAGCTACAAAACCCAAGTCCAGCCTACAAGTTCAGCAAGATCACTATGAAGAATTTGAGATCTTTAAGGGTAAACTCCTTAAACTGGGCAAGGTATGTACAGCAAAGGAAAAACATGCATTTATTCAACTTTTTCAAGAATTTAGTGACATTTTTGCATGGGAATATGGTGATTTAAAAGGGTTTGATCCCTAGCTTGCTCAACATACTATTGAACCGGAACCTGATGCCAAGCCTGTTAGGCAGAAACAGAGGCCATTGAATCCTAAATTAGAGCCTCTCATGAAAAAAGAACTAAACAAACTGATTGAGAGTAGCATAATATTTCCTATTAAGCACACCTCATGGGTTTTCAACCTTGTGCCGGTTAGGAACAAAAATGGGGAGATAAGGTTGTGTGTAGACTTTCATGACTTGAATAGAGCTTCCTTGAAAGACCGTCATCTTTACCTTCCATGGAGTAGATACTCCAAGTAGTCTCAGGATCAAAGAGGTTTTCCTTACTAGATGGTTATTCTGGTTACAATCAAATTTTAGTAAGAGAGGAAGACCAGTATAAAACAGCCTTCACCACAAAATGGGGGACTATGGCTTATAAGAAGATGCCTTTCGGTTTGTCCAATGCTAGAGCAACCTTTCAAAAGGCTATGGATATGGCCTTTCAAGGCCTAATGTACAAGACCGTCCTAGTCTACCTTGACGAAATTAATGTTTTCTCCAAAGAAGCCAGCAATCATCTAAATCACTTAAGGCAAATTTTTGAGAGGTGTAGGGAGTTTGGGATATCACTTAATCCCAAAAAGTGTGTGTTTTTTGTCCATGAGGGCAGATTGCTTGGTTATGTGGTGTCAAAACAAGGCATCACCATTGACCCTGAGAGAATAAGTGCAATTTTGGCTCTGCCCTTACCAGCACACAAGAAAGGCCTACAGAGTTTCATTGGTAGGATCAACTTCATCAGGAGGTTTATCTCTGATATTGCTGATTTGTTAAATCCACTAATTGTTATGTTAAGAAAGAAAATGTCTTTTAGCTGGACTAGAGAAGGAAAACAAAGTTTTGAGCTTATTAAAGAGGCTTTGGCTGCTGCACCTACACTTCTAAATCCTGATTTTTCTAAGGATTTCACTTTGTATGCATATGGTAATGTTGATTATGTTTCTGCTATGTTGGTACAGAAAAATGACCTAGAAATGGAACAGCCTTTAGCTTTTTTTAGTCAAGCGTTGAAAGATTATGAGCTGAGGTACACTTTCATTGAGAAACATGTGCTTTCTATTATAAGGAGTTTGAAAAAGTTTAAACACATGTTGTCAAGTAACAAGATTAATCTAATGGTTGCTCATCCGAGCATGAAGGAATTTCCGCTAAGTAAGGATCTCAGTGATAAGAGAGCTGGTTGGGTGACTAAGGTAATGGAATATGACATGGACATTAAAGTTACCAAACTGGTCAGAGGAAAAGGGTTGTGTGAATAGCTTGCTGATGGTGTTACCAGCAAGGAAGAATGTGAACAAGAGGTTGTTCTATCAATGCAAGATCAAGAATAAATAGCTGTTTCAGGTCCTGTTGTTGATTGGGTGCAAGAAATGGTTCATTTCTTGCAGACTGGTGAGTGTCCTTAGGGCTTGGATAGAGCCAAATGAAGGTATTTCAGATTGCAATCCATACCTTATGTGCTCATTAATGACCTGCTTTTTAGGAAAGATTTCAATGGAGTATTGCTGAGATGCATTGGACCTAACCAAGTTGAAAAAGTGTTGCATGAATTTCATGAGGGGTCAGCTGGAGGCCATTTTTCACCTAGAGCAATAGCTCTTAAGGTGATGAAAGGTGGCTATTATTGGCCCAGTTTGTTTAAGGATGCACACTTATGGGTCAGAAAATGCAAGGAATGTGCTATGTTTGCCAGAAAAGAGAAGTTGGCAGCCTTACCTTTGTAGCCAGTTCAGGTTGAACAACCCTTTATGAGGTGGGGATTAGACTTTATTGGGGTTATAAACCCTTCATCTAGTGTTGGCCATAAGTGGGTTCTTACAGCCACTGATTATTTCACTAAGTGGACTGAAGCAATCGCACTTAAGGAAGCCAATGAGTCTACTGTTCTAAATTTTTATGAAGAGCTGGTTATCAGATTTGGAGTGCCTGAGTCCATTATTTCAGACAATGCCCTTGCTTTTGTTGGTTCTAGAATCTCTGATTGGGCTATAAAGAATGGCATTTATCTCAATACATCCTCTAATTACTATCTGCAAGGCAACGGCCAAGCAAAAACCACCAATAAGAACTTGATTAGAATTATCAATAAGACGATGGAGGGCAACCAGAGAGCCTAGCATACACAGTTAAAGTCAGCACTATGGGCTGACAGAAATACTACAAAGCGGTCAACAAGGCATTCACCTTTCATGTTGGTGTATGGCAAGGAAGCAAGGCTTCCTATCACACTTGAGTCACTAGCACTTGATTTGGTGAATCAGCTGGACATGCTAGAAGAAGGCCCTATGACAGTAAGGCTAGCTCAACTGGTTGAGCTTGAAGAAACCAAAAATGATGCCATGAGAAACATAGAACATCATCAAGCTCAAATGAAGAGGTCATTTGACAAAAGAGCATCTCCAAGAACATTCCAAGAGGGTGACATAGTGCTGAAATGGGATGTGTTGAAAAGCAAACCTGGGAAGCACTCTAAGTTTGATGCTTTTTGGAGTGGGCCATATATTGTTTTAGAATGCAAACAGCATAATGCTTTCCAGCTATCTAAGCTGGATGGTGACATCGAGCCAATCCCAGTCAATGGGATTCACCTCAAACATTGCTTCTAAGGTAGGATCTTTCATGTTTGTACATATTTCATGAAGTTTTTGTTTTTGAATAAGTGCTGCTGCACAGTAGGTTAGATGCAGATTTTATTTTCCTAAGTGTGTTTCTGCACAGTTGTTAGTTATTCCTGGGTCTGGTTATGTGTGAGGATGAAACTACTATAATGTATTACAGCTATATGTGGTACAACCATCATATGAGACAGTGAATACATGTATTCACTGTCACACATCATACCTGTCCTCCTCATAGAGCTGCAATATATCACAATAGTTTCCTAAGGAGTTATTCTTGTTGATTATCCCCTTCAAACTCATCAAGTAGATGCATATCATTAGTAAAAGTGATTTTTGTTGGTTCATTATCACCAACCATACCCATGCACTTGATGGATTAGAAGAGATGGCAGTCTGAAGTGAGTTGCAGCAATGGAAAGAAGTGGTTTTCAAATTTTTGTCAATTATGTGTGACTCTATGCCCAATGGTTAAGCTTCAAGCAACTGGTCTAATGTTTAGCAGGAAAACATATAGCAGATGTCGCCAAAGATGTTACCTAAATTTCACTATGGCTCATTCAGGTAGAGTTTTGATTCAAAACTTATAAGGTACATCTCATCTGGTCCTTCATCCATTACATTCAAGTGCATAAATGAAATATTTCAAGAGATTATGTTTATTAGTTTACTGCATTTATCCAAGTGCATGTAACATAAGAAGGGTTTATCCAAAAAAAATTCCAAAAAATAAATAATCTTTATTGAATTTAAAATGTTCGTTATCTCACACAAGCCGTGAGGTTTACTGTCTTATTCAATGAAATAGAAGAACAATCTATACATGAATAAGTAAATAAAAGTAATGTGCATGTAAGGTCAGAGGCCAGTCATTTCCTGAGAATGACTGGTTCTGGCGTGTTGTCCTGTCGTCCCGAGTCGTCTTTGTCCTTCCTAGCTTCATGTCATACCTGGTTCCTACATCTGGCAAAAATAGTGGTGTTAGAGCAATGCTCTAAGCAATGAATGGTCCCAAACCATACATGATCAAGATACGATACATGTATAAACTGATCCTCAATTGCATTAAACAAGAAATGTATACCTTAGATGTCCTAGAGAACAATCAGTCATCAAACACATCCAAAACATGCATTTATTTTCTAACAAGTTTGCTTCATGTGCAGATACAGGTGTAATTATGTTTCTGTTTGATTCATCAGGTTACATTATGAGTGGAGGAAATGTGGCTCCCACAAGGGTTGAGCCCAACTCATAGTCCTTATAGAACATTTCATATGCAATATACAAATGCAAAAGCACAACCCAAGGGGCATATTCAGAAGGCAGATCACAGCTATCAAGAGCAATAATAGTCAGCAGAAAGGCAATCACAGGGACAACCATGATAAAGATATTCATAAAGGAAAAGAGAGGATGGAGTAACAACCACACATCAGCAAGCACGTTGCCCAATTATCTGGGTGAGTCAATTTCCAATATAATGTGTATGTCTTCTCATTTTCATGTATTCAAGAAGTTCAGAGACAAAAGAGAGATCTTGTGATAGCCTTTCAGATGATGAAATATATCCAATTAAAGATCATTTTTGCAAATTCATCAACTGAAAATGTTTATGAGTACATGACAGCACCTTTGTATTGGTGAAAAGTGCATTATCCAGTGCCAACATGGTAATTTTGGTCTAATACATATACAGTCGTATGGAGCAGCAATAAGTGCTAAAGAATGAATGATCAAACAGCAGACTGTCATAAGGTTGGGACAACAATCTCAACTATAAAGGAGCAATAGAACGATAATGGTATAAAGGAACAACAAAGATACACATCCACAGTAGGTTTAAAGCCTGTATACATGCATAAAGTGTAGAGAAAAGTGCAGCAACGATCATCATGAAAGTGCAGCAGCAAACTGTTATAAAAGAACATCATGAAAAAGCCATAAAAAGATGCATGGATCAACATTCAAAAGAGCAGCAATGAACAGTTTAATAACAGTTATAACAATCATCTCTGATTGGGACAGTGGGAAAACATGCATGAAGATCTCCAAAAGGTAGTCCAGAATGAGGACAGTACATAACTGAAGGTTTGTTTGGAGCTCTTAATCTTATTCTTTGACCTTGAACAAAATGTGTAGAGGCTCTTTTGAAGCATGGCTTATGTAATGAAAGCGTAATAGTCATGAAGTTTTGATTGTGATAAAAATGTGTGAAGAGGACAGTGATAATGAGAGAGGTCTTCATGCAAGCCAATGACTTAGTATGATATTCAAGATGAACAAAGAGCCATCATACATAAAAGTTAACCAAAAGAGTTTGCCAAATCCTAAGTCATATGAGTTGAAGGTTCCAAAAGACCCGCATAATGGTAACAATAACAAGGTCTGCAGATCTGAGATGAGGTATAAAAGAGACCAAAATACAGTTAAAAGAGAGGATAATGATCTTTATTGAAGAACAGTCTTATAGATGTTGAGGTCAGTCACTAAAATGAAGATAAATCAGTCACTATAGGCTTGACCAAATGAAAAGAATTAATCTATGTAGTACATGTTATGATAAGGATAAATAAAGCATCTGGCTATTCATCATAATGTATGATACATCAAACAGATTCATCATGGATCCTTGCAAATATGAAACAACAACATTCTCATATTTTTCCAAGTGCTTCATTCTCATACCAATGGAAGATATGATAGTAAAAGGGCAAGTGCATTCATCATAGTGAAGACAGTGCAATTATTGAGTGACAGTCTAGAGTACTAGGCCAGATAGTCAGCAACACTCATAAGAAATGAGTATGCATGGAAGAAATCATTCTTTCTATGTATGTGTTTAAATCATTAGTGAACAATGAAAGACAGGAATTTCAAATTCATAAGAATGGTGGGATTATACAATGATAGTATAATATATGAGGTTGTAGTAAATGATCTCTTTCTTCATGTTGTTTCACAATATAGTGAGCAAAGTTAAGAGATAAATTTGACAGTAACAGATATAGTGGACAACTTCATGCAAAACAGAAGAAAGCAAAGTATGGCCTCGGGCCTATATATCTAGTACTCACAACATGGTTTGCATTTTTTGCCAAACAAGAATACCCAGTTGGGTTTTTGTGTTTTTTTTCATTGACAAATCATCATCAAAAGTGGAGGAAGAGCTACACCGTTGAGACCCCAAGGTTTCATTTCAGTATGTTTTTTTTTCAAACTGCAAAAGGAAAATCAACCACAGAAAGCCACAGAAAAATGTAGATTTTCCATTTTAGAATGCACAGGGATGTCATTTTATAAGTTTTCTGTCAAAGCCATAAAAGTAGGGTCATCAAGAATAAATACAGATGTCTTCAGCCAAATAGTGACAGAAGGAGATGAATTACATTGAGGGTTTGATGTCGAAGCCCTTGTTTTTTATTTCAAAAAATGCCTTATTCTTGCAGAAATAAACTAGAATAAGTGTTAGTTTTATGGTTGTTTAGTACATAGAAATCACATTCAGCAAAAAATCACATGCACAGACAGAGGAATGATTGAACAGAAATGAAAGATCTTCATGAGTCATAAAGGAAAAATAAAGAACAGTTGCAGATATAAGGAAAATACAGATTTTCCAAGTTCAAAATGCTCACAGAACCCTCCAAAAAATCACAGAAAATGAAGTTTTTTTAGCCTCATGCTACAGCCAATGATGAAAATTTAGATTTTCAAGTTTGTAATGCATGGAGACATTTCTTTTTGCAAGTTTTTCAAATTTTTGTCACAACTGGGGGCTCGTTTTGAGCCAAGAATGCAGGTGTAGATGGAAAAATCCAAGGTTTTCAACTCTTTTGAAGAACAAAATGCCTAGAAATGCTCAAATCGAGCCTCAAGTTACAACAAACAGAGAAATACAAATTTTTAGACATAATATGCTTAGATTTTCTTCAAATCAAGCTTTAGCAGTGAGTATACAGGTAAAATACTACAGAAAATGAAGAAAGATTACCAATACAAAGGAGAAAGTAAAGATTTTTGCAGTTTTTCAGACAATATACTCATAATACCTTAAAATCATGCCTTAGAAAGGTGAAATATGCAGCAAAAAATCTCAAAGAATGAAGAGATGAATAGCGAAAATGAATTACCTCTATTTTTCTTCCATTTGTTATGTCAAACCACAGAGATTTCCTCAAAAAAACCTTCTGGTGGCGGCCTCAAACACAGCGAATGCATAGTATGTGATGGTCGGCCACAGAAAAATAGTGAAAATACATCAAAACCAGTAAAAAAAGGCGACCTCAGAGGCCCAAATCCGCCCAAAATAAACTTCAAAAGGTCAAAATCTTAGCTAATTACAACTTACCTTTCATTTTTCTCTCAAAGTCGGCAGGAAAACACTCAAAATCGCCCCAGATTCATCCATTTTTGCCTTCAAAACCCTACAGGCATGGTGGCGCAGCAGCAAGGAGGAGAAAAGAATGAAATACATAATGAAAGATTTAGGTTTTTCTTTCTTCCTTTTCATTAATTGACCAATTTCCATTCGATTGTATTTTTGACTTTTGATTTACAAATCATTTCTATCCATATTGAGCCCGTGGTAAAGACTTGTGAAAGACTCTGAAACCTAATCATTATACATGGGGTCGTGAGATGTTTTTTCTGCCTTTTGATTCTTTTTCAAAGACAAGTCAAAATCATTATGAAAGCATAAGGTTCAAGTGCCTTGTATCTTACTAAGGCATGTTAGTTTTTGAGATCATAAGGTGGGTGAAATGTTATATGTAAGGCATGGTAGTGTGTATAGAGAGTCATAAGGGTCACTTTAAAATATGTTGCATTAGACCTTCAAAAGCATGTGATCATAATGATGTATATTGTGAAATGCGTAAATTGCATATGGAGTTAAGGTATGTCGACATAGCTATGAGATGCGAGAGGTGATGCAAGTGCGGAGTCATGTTTATTTTGCCTAGGAGTTATGAGGATGTTTGCTTTCTCATTTTTACATAATCTAGGAACAGATTAAACGTTGTAAATGAACGATAAAGTAATAAATTATGAATTACTTTATCATTTGTAATAAAAATGTAAAGAGGCAATATTAGGTAGATTTATCACACATGGCAAAGTAAGTCTCGTCAATTACTTTGTCGTCCTTTCACAATATTTAAATTGTCCCTAAATCATGCAAAATCGGGAAGTTAAATATTTGTGTCCTAAATGCCATTATTTTCTGCATGGAATTGTAATAATTTTGGAATGTAAAACATTCACTAAGTGGTGTAATTATAAATCACTTAGTCAATGTTAAATGAATGTAAAAATAATGTGTATTTATGTCATTTATTGTGAAAATATCAGACATTTATGATGCTGCAGGGTGAAGTTGACAAACAGAGGGAGGAGTTATTGCACAAATTTGACTTATTTCAGTGGCCTTAAAGATCATTTAAAGGCATTTAAAGACATTTTTAGGTGCTTTTATGCTTATTGATGGCATGCCTTGACTATTTCTACATTGGATACCCATTTTTAAGGACTTTTAGCAGATATTTTGGAGACATTTATGAGATGCATGAAAATGGAGATGGCTCATCCTTGTCTCATTGCAGCTGTTTGGAGAGTATATAGTCATTCATTTGACTCTTTGTAGGGAGTTCTTTTCCATGTACATTCTGGAGTTAGTGATTTTTCTACAATCCTACTCAATTTGAGCATGTTTTTGTAACTCTTATTTGGCATATGAAATACAGAGAAAACCTTGGATACCATTGATAGTCAGATTTTGCCTTCTTGTTTTGCAGTATTGGGTGTTATCAAGTGTTTGATCAAGTCATTTGTGAGGTATTTTGTTTCCTTGTGACCCTGTCTTATGTTTCAATACCTTTTTCTACAGAAGTTGTGTTTATGTCGGTTGCAAACTGTGTCTTAAAGTGTTATAAGGCTTTTAAACTATGAAGTTTAGTTTCCTTTTAAAGTTTTTAATGCATTTAGGCTTCTTTGTGAAGTGTTTTTGCAAACATACAGTGATAGGTTGTGTAGGTTTAGTTTCTGTTGTCTATGGCCAAGTGTATGCAGGTCTAAGTTTCATTAATCATATCAAGTTTGGTGAATCACCCTTATTTTCATATTTTCCAGTTTTAACTTTCATTTTCAAAAGCATTTCTTCTCCTTTTTTCCTCTGCAAATCCAGTAGATCTTAGGTGATTACCAACTAGGAATCCGACCTTCTCCGAAGGTTCTTTCCATCACAGGTGACCCACAGACCTAGAAAGACCCCATGTTTCTCCAGATTGCCAAGTTTTACAACTCAGCAAGGGTGCAAATCTGAGAGACAACAGTATGATAAGTAGGTGGTCATTATAGGTCTTGATTGAAATTGATTCCTAGAAGTTAAAGGATGGAAAGGTATATAGTGCTATTAGTAGAAGTATGTAATGTCAAAGACAATACTAATATAATGTTTCATTCTTATCTATTAATTATTGATCCTCTAGAGAACTTGTTTTGATGATTAATACTTAGTCAAAAATTATTACAGTATCATGAATATATAATAGATTCCTAAATACTTACTTATCTATATACAAGAGTTGTGTCACGTTGGTGCCAAGGTGGCCCTCCCTAACTCTTTGACTAGTGCATCTAGCATTCCTCCTCCTTCCATGATCATACCTGCTTCCATGATTTTCCAACCTCATAGTGCATCTTCCTTTCATTGTCCCCCCTTTTTAGTTCATTAACATGGATTAGGTCTCATGACATTAGTCCTCTCACTATACCCTATATTCATCCATCCCCATGTTTATAAAAACTCTCTTATTGTACTATGTGGGTAGTTCACTACATAACTCGCCAAAATGAATCCCATTCATCCTTAATTTGTACATATTGAATAATGAAGTAACAATTTTGTTGTATAGAAATTGTAATGGTTTTAGTTAAACATGATTGGAGATGAGACATGGTATAAATTAATATGGTTGGTTAACTTAACTAAAGTAGGCTATTGATTGAATAAGGAAAAAATGAAAAGTTTAGAATTTAAGGCATTATGATAGTGACTTACATTAGTGAATTAATTCTTTGGAGGTCTATACTTCAAATTTTAGAATAATAATCCTATACCTAAAATTGAAAGATATTGGTTGAGTTATAATCTTAAATAGGGTTGAATGGACCTAAGCATATTCAAATTTAATTTTTAAGAATAGGAATCTGAAGTTACTAATTGGCTCTGTACCTGTCATAATCTAGTTAATGTCATTTAGTTAGAATTTGAGCTCACTATTATTATCTGTCAACAAGGTCAAGTATCATCCTTACATTTAAATAATGAAATAGTAATGCATTTGTCATGATAATGTAGTACACACATAAGAATGATTAAATCATTCAAACAATCAAGTATAAATAAGAATGAAGAAGACAACAACATATGACTAAATAAACCAAAATGGGAGAAAACTCATGAAAAATGAGAGATATTCTCATCAATTGACTATCTGCTTGAATTCCTCCTTAATTGTTGTCGCATAATGGTAAGCTTTAGTCTAGACTAGATTGCTAGACAAAGGCCACTATGATATTTGAGGACTATGTGTTGTTTTGACAGAAATGAGCTTAGCATGACATAGAGCTCATGGAAGGTGTTGGCATAAGCCTGGAAAAACTTGTCATGCCCTTGCTACAACTATGAAATGATAGACATTGGTCAACATATACATCTTGATGATAAAAATCATCCTTTTAGGCTTCTAGGAATTACTCCTAGGTTTAGATTTGTCATTTGATTGTTCATCTTCCTAGATTATGTGGGATTGTCACCACTTCTTAATTTAGGTGAGCAAACCCTTAGGAGGGAAATCTTTATCTTTTCCTCATTGGTGAAGTAATTTATGGAAAAGTAAGATTCAATTTTGTTAATCCAAGTATCTATAGAATTTTCCAAATGTGAATCCAAATATGTTATGGCACATGTAGAAGCTTATTAATAAAATTGAACAATAAAGACAAAGAGATATAGAACTAAACAAATAATGTATTAGATTGTAGTGCTTCTAGAAAAAACTATGTTGCTTTTTTTGTCTCAATGTTTTGAATCACACTTCAAGATCCATCATCAGGAGGAAAGGAAGAGAATATAAAATCATGGAGTGTGATCTGAAATGTCGAGACAAAAAAAGCAACACAGTTTTTTCCAAAAGCACTGCAATCTATCATCATGGACTGTGGAAATATCATCTCTAAAATAATGTGTTATTATTCTACTATCTATTTTGTACATGGCATAACCTTAAGGAAGGTGTATTGTTGTCTCTCAGATTTGCACCCTTGTTGAGTTGTAGAACTTGGAAATATGGAGAAACATGGGATCTTTCCAGGCCTGTGGGTCACTTGTGATGGAAAGAACCTCTGGAGAAGGTCGGCTTCCTAGCTGGTTATCACCTAGAAACTACTGGACTAATGTCTTTGCAGGGAAAAGAGTAAGAAGGATTACAAGAAAATGAAACATACTATCTAAGGTGATGCACCAAAATGGTTATCAGAGACTACACAAGTAACTAACACACTATAGAACTAGTAATAATAAGGTTCTCATACACAACCCAGTAAATCATAATCTTTGCATCATCAATTTATAAGAAGGCTAAATAACAACAATTCTGTAAAGGAGAAAGATGTTTTCTCACCACTCAAAAACTGATTCTTATTCCTAGCACATCTCACAACCTGCAAAAGTATATGTATCCTTGCATAAAGGCACCAACATTAAATACAATCCCAAGGATAAAGAACATCACAAGGATGTGTACTAACACTAAGGACACACAATACCAAAAGAAATGGGAAGGTATAAATTGTTTATTACTGCTAAAAAGGTGTTACAATGTTGTGTTACTCTGAAAATGGGTTACAAAACTGTTCACTTCTGCAAAAGAACTCAAAAAATTACAATATACAGTGCAGTGAATAGCAAGAACTGTTGAATAATGAACAAGGAAGAAGACTATATACTTCTCCAAACAGCTGTAACAAGATAAGCATGAGAAACTTCCATTTTTGTGCATCTCATAAATGCCCTCAAAATATCTACCTAAAGTCCTCCAAAGTGGGCTCTCAATGCAGAAAAAGTCAAGGTATGCCATTACTAAACATAAAAACACCAGAAAATGCCTTTAAATGCTCTTTAAGGCCACTAAAAACAAGTCAAATCTGTGCAATAACTCTTCTCCCTGTTTGTCAACCTCCCCTGCAGCATCATAAATGCTTGATATTTGCATAATAAATGACATAAATACAATCAATTCTACATTTAATTAACATTGACTAAGTGGTTTATAATTAGACCACTTAGTTAATGTTTTACATTCCAAATTTATTACAAACCTATGCAGAAAATATTGGCATTTAGGACACAAATATTTAATTTCCCGATTTTGCATGGTTTAGGGACAAATTAAATATCATGAAAGAATGACAAAGTAATCTGCGAGACTTACTTTTCCATGTGTGATAAATTTGCCTATTATTGCCCTTTTGCATTTTCATTACAAATGATAAAGTAATTCATAATTTATTACTTTATCGTTCGTTTACAACATTTAATCTATCTCTAGATTATGCAAAATCGACATAACAACACCTTCATAGCTCCTAGGCAAAAACAACACGACTCCATACACTTGCATCATATCACGTGTTACAAGGCTATATCGAAACACCTTATAACCCCATACAATTCACACATTTCTCAACATGCATCATCATGCCTTATCCATCACTCATAATGTACACAAAAAGCCTTATACCTCCATGTTTATGTAATTACAATATTTTGCATTATGAACCACCTTATCCCTCCATATGCATTTATAGGCATCAGATCTCAATACTACCTTATAGCTTTCATGTTGTTGATCTCTATACACGAGAAAAATAGAAAAAAGGCCTAAAGCCTTAATTTTACATGATTATTTTGTTTGACCTTTGCAAAAATGATAATGGAAGGGGTGAAAGACTAAGCCTCACAGCCCCTGTCACACAAACTATGTTCATCATTAGGTTCGAAAGACATGAAGTCTTTCCCACGGCACAAAAAGATATCAATGATTCTGTTTTTAGAACAAAAGTCAAAAAATGGACAATGCAAATTAGGTCAATCAATCAAAAAGAAGGAAAAACCTAAAAAACTCTTCATTTGCATTTCACTCTTTTCTCCTCCTTGTTGTCGTGTCGCCACGCCTGTAGGGTTTGTGGGCAAAAACTCCATAGTTTATGGTCGATACTGAGTGTTTTCCTACCGATTTTTAGAGCAAAATGCAAGGTAAGTGGTTCTTACTAAGATTTTGACCTCCTCTTGTCAATTTTGGGGGCAATTTTGGGCCTCTGAGGCCGTGATTTTTTAACTAGTTTGTCATGCACCTTCTAGTTTTGTCATGGCTGACCACCTTGTATTGCATTTTGACTGTGCTAAGGCTGAATTGGAGGTCGATTTTGAGAGTTTTTCATGGTCTAGCAAAACAAACGATAGAGAAAAAAAGGTAATCGCTCTACTATAGATATCTCTTCATTTTTATGATGTTTACCTTGCATTTTGACTGTGTTGAGGCGCGATTTCATGAAAATCTGAGTATTTTGCTTGAAATGAGTTTAAAAAAACTTTACTTTCTCCTTTGTATCTTCATTCTTCTGGCTCAAAATGAGCTCCAGCTATGACAAAAACTTGTAAAAGAAACATCCTATGCATTCTTACTCAAAAATCTGCATTCTCTTCACTGGCTGTAGTATGAGGCTTTAAAAAAAACTTCATTTTCTATTATACTTGCAACCTTTCTTGCATTGATGTTCCAAAACTGAGACATGATGTGGCATATTTGATTGTTGTCCCATTGTTGTTCTAAAATTGCATTCTTCAGGTATATGGCTGTGTTTGATCATGGTTTACATTTGAATTTGGATCATGTCAATGTTGTAGCAAATCTTTTCTGCGTGACTATTATATTGATGAGATGTGATTGTTCCATGCATAGAAGGCATGGCATTGGCATCCTCATGATATTTTTGGCTAATTTCCACATGCTGAACTCAACTCGTAGATCAGAATTTGACTCGCCTGTTCCAAATGTGGTCTTTGGCATATTTTATCTCAAAGGATTCACAGTTTTGACAAGAGGGTCTTCCCACTTAATAATAAGATCCTTCCTCTGATCTTCTGTATAGCTTGCATTTACCTTTTCTTGGATGTAGTGAATCCAAAGTGGATGGTTCTGATGGAAATGATTTGCAACCCATCTTATAGCACCTACCTTAGAGATATTCCCTGCATTACGAATTACATTTCCAAATGAAGCCTCAATTGGAGCATGAACTCCAAAGCATGACAAGCAACAACTTTGCCCGTTTAGAATTCAGCCCAGAGCCACTAGATTCAAGGGATCAGTGCCAGTATTCTTTGTTGTTTGAATTGCTTCATTTATGTAGTCAATGATCTCGTTAGGTGACAAACCCTTGTAAGATTTTTGCCAATTATAACCCCATACTGAAACAAGTCTGGTGAAACCTTTGACATTTGATAGAATTTCTTCTATTCTGCTCGTTGCATTTACTTCTGGAGAGTTGTTCTTGAATTTTGTATTTAACTCATCACTCAGTTTGCCCATATAGTTGTCACTTGCAGTCGAATTCATTAGTTGGAACAAAACTTGAGAAGCAGTATACGATTTGCCTAGAATATTGACCACTTGGTCAATCTAACGAAGTGACTTTGGGTAGTCAAAATCCCCTCCTTCTTTGAAACAATCCGTAGGTGTAATTTTGTAGCATGAAAGCTCATTAAAGCTAATGGGAAAAAATGAGATATGTTGTCTTCTCTTCTCTCCATAAGATAATACATGTACCTGATTTTATATTTCTTGTAATGCATTGACTATGAAATAGTTGTCACTTCATTATGCTTGGTGTTTGAACTCCTTCACTACTGTTAGACATGACTACCCCTCTATCTGGTTTTGTGTATAATCTGCCTCCATGTAAGATGCATCCTCCCATTTTGTCTTTGCCAAACTTGGGCTTGTAATGTCACTTCATAGACTGTCCTCATATTGACTGCTTCTCTTGATGAATTATGGCTCTGTATGCTATGACTATTGCTCTTTGAGTTTAGACTGTCCATTATCATGGTTGTCACTCTTACATGACTATATCATATATATGTTCTTCACTCAGAACAAAATGATAAGTACCTGCTCTATTGCTTTGTGGTAATCAATCATTCTTTAAGGATGCATATGGCTGTAGCTGAATTTTTTCAACATTCATGTAGTCTTGTAGCAATCAACTTGTATCCTTTGCATATCAAACAAAAGACTGTCACTTCATTCATTGTTGTTATAACTGTCCTTTTTAATGTATTGCTGTTATGGCACTTGTGTTGTCATACTTCATGGCATTTGATAATTTGTGCACTCTTTTATGCTTCAAAAGGGAAACTATGATAGTATAATGGCATTGCATAATGTGATATGGCTCCTGTAGCTTGTATAGTCATGTGCACTTGATATGATTGCTTCGCACAATTGGCTTCTTCACAACAATTTTACTTCAGAAATGCATTATTCTTTTGTGTAGATTGTCTTTGACTTGAATTTGAATAAAGACTATAACATATGATATCCAATGATACATTGTTTCTTATGCTACTCTATTATGGTTGGTTTATCCACAAAGTACATCTAGACAGCAAAAATCACACTTCAAACATAGCAAATAGACAAAAAATACCTTCTATTGATCACTGTACCTTTTGTACTTCCACTTGACACCTCTCTTGCTTGTCTCTTGTGTATCTCTACTTGATTCATCAAAGAAGACAAGAAAAGGCTATTCTTCTTGACTGTGTATCTTATAGTTTACTTATATGATATAGGACTGCACTTTGATAGTGTGATCAATAATGTGATACTTCATAACAACAAAATGAAAATACTTGATTTATTGTGCACTGCTATCCTCTTTTCCTTTACGATTGTGTATGATTGTGCTAACTGCACTTGTATATGTTGTTCCACTTATGACTGAAACCTCTGCTCCTTTGATGGCATCATGGGCTCTTAATAATAGTAACACATGGCATTTGACTTGGCTGTCCTATAAATTGATGACATCAATAACTTGCTTTCTTTAGGATCACTGACTGTATTACCTATCATTTGCATCATTTCATGATCTGATTCAATTTCCAAGGCATAAAACATAGGCACAACTGGAATTGCAATCGATGAAAAACCAACGGTAATCACCTCTCTTCTAGCAAACAATTTGTCATCTTTAGATGTCTTGATCTTGATAAAACTTTGCTCTGTACTGTTGTACATGATTCTGGCACTCCGTTTTCTTGCCTTATCAGCTGGTCATACTGTCTCTTTATGACAATGATGTTTATTTGTTACTGCAGTACATGATGTAATATGTATTCTAATTCATGACTATGGTTGTCTACTAATGTATTCATTGTTGCAACCTAATTCACATGGACTGCTTTGAACTATTTAATGACATCCCACTTCACCCATGACAAAGAATGGAAAAGTACCTGTCATCTTTACATGCCTTGGTTGTTTTTCATAACGTGACTGTTCTATTTGTTGCACCTATGATTGATCATTCATCATGGTTGAAAAAAGTCACACATCTTGGATATTTCTGCATTAACGTCATTGTTCTGAGCATGCTGGGCTCGACACTCATGGGAGCCCATTTTCTCCACATGCTTATTTTATAAAAGATGAATCAGCAAATTGATTTTCTCATACACCTGCACAAGAAGAAAACATGTTAGATAAAAATGTACCTTTGTTTATGATGTGATGTGACTTGTATGGATCTATCTCTTTCTGATGTAGCACCTATGTCTGCTCGTTCTGACTTCTCTTATGTTGATATCCGATGACTAATGTTGCTTCTATATAAAAGTAGATAGTACTTTTGAAGTTCCGATTGTGAATGAAAAGATTTGAGACCCCGAGCATTAACAAAAAACTATTTTCCAAATACACTGGAGCTCAAACGGATGAAGGAAGACAGAAGCCGGATCGACCACATGATTCGTCATTCGCAGGCAATGATGGATCCCCTCTCTTTTCCGATGCAATTTGTTTCTTTTCAAAAGTAATATTTACTGTTATGTAGCCTATTTCAGTTACTCCTATGGCTTGTGTGGGAGCATTTCATTTGACATTTATGAATAATGAAAAAGCCTTTCAAAATCTGCAATGTTGCATGTTTTCTTCTTGATGGTAAACAATTGCATTTAATTGAAGTTCTTTTATGGCATTTTTCTCTTGGCAAAACACTTACTAAAAATAGACATGCACCCCTCAAAACTAGAAAACTTAACTAGCTCCACTTGGTTGAGCTGGAAAACAAAAAATGGGTAACATGTATAACTATTTATCTTCTGCCCAATGATTACTTATGAAATGTTAAAACTATGCCACAAAGACATTTATATAGTTTACAAATAATCATGTCATGGAGATCAAAAGATTCTAGGGAGTTAAATTGTCTCCTTAAGAAGAGGAATAATTTTCTTGATTATTTTCTCATCCCTCTTGGTTATTGAGTGTAACTAAATGTTGACATGTCTCTTATGCTTGGGTAGATGGCCTAGCATGCCACAAGCCTCTTGGGTGACAACTTGGTCACCTCATTGATAGTTTTGTTTCAAGAATATAGAATCACATTAAGGATGGTGCGACAAGTTTGTTGATGAGCTAGATGATGTAATTTCTCTAGGAGGTGTGTTGGACCCTATTGAATCTATGGTAGGAATTGCATAAGATTTGGTCAAGGCATGTTTGATGTAAAATTATGCATCTCTACAAAGTGTGTTGCACTACTACTAGAGAATTTACAACATTTGTTGGAGAGAAGATGTGTATATTTGTGTTCCCTAGAGTATCTAAAAAGTGCTATAGTGTAATGCAAATTCAAGAAGTAGCCCCGTAGTTGTTGCAAGCCATTAGGATGGCATGGTTTTCATGACAAGTATTTAGTTTGGTGAATCCTCTTAGATCATCACTCTTACATGTTTATCATGGTACATGCTCATATGTTTCTCATGTCCACAACTTATTCTACTAACATGTTATATGCTTATATTTACATGTTTCCATATGGTTATCACACTCATATCTTATAATATCATGTTTATCTCATGCTCACATGCCTATATGTTATGATCCGTATCATGCCTATATCTTAAACCTTAGTTGTGCTTACATGATCCTTATCTCATTTTTTACTATCATTATCTTCATATTTACTTTCATTGGGGGAAATATTTGTAAGCCACCTTGTTTTTCCCTTACTACATGTACTTTCATTTTCACATCTTACTTATGTTCTTACATGCTTATCATATGATAATATCTTTTACCATGTTTACATGCTTTATCGTGATCGTATCTTTTTCCCCTTATCTTCAATTCCTTGCATCCTTTGTATGTGTAGACACCTAAATTTCACCTTACATTTTTGACATCAAAATTCACCACTTCTAATCCCTACCACACTAACATTTATTATTCATTCATTAATTAAATAATTATTATTTAATTAATAACATATCCAATATTCATCATCAATTAATTAAATAATCATATTTGTAATGCCCTAGGTTTTTGCCCAAAGCATTAGCCGAACAAACACCAAACCAACAAATTTTTCGCATTTGCAAGTGCGACATTTACATGTTGCATTGCACTCACACACACACAAGATGTAGAAACAAGCACAAAAACACGTAAAAAAACATCACCATTGCACTAAGCAAGGTGACACAAGTGGAAGAGTTCACCCATCGTGTGACAACTCACCACAATGACCAAGCAAGAGGTGGAGCTCACTCCATGACAAGGATTGGATACACGTTCACGACCTTATTCCCTCATGAACACATGGAGTAGGATGAGGGTGACATCCACCTCAAGCCATTCCATGACTACACAACACATACCAAACACAAAAGTAATGCTCACCCATGGGATGGTCCAACTAGGATGTATGATTCCTCAACCAACTAGAATGATCACTAGTCAAACTTGTGCAAAGACACACTTCCCAAAGCAAAAGAGGGAATAATCCAAGAGTGCATATCATATCATGGAAATGACACCGTGGATACACGTAGGAGGTCAAACGAGCACCTTACAACAACAAACTTCACAAAAGGGTTGAACAGGCAAAATAGGACAAAAGCAATACAAAAGGCTACGCATGTTTGACACCAACTTCAACACATGCCAAAAGTAAATATAGGATCCTCACCACCTATGTGGGATGAATACCATCTAACACAAACATATCCATAAACATCAAATACAACATCAAATAACTGAGCCTAAACATGCTAACATAACTAGATTCTAACATGTAGAATCTATCAAAACATGCCAACATCCTCATGTAAACCGAGGCGTGGAAAAATACAAGACGATATCCAATAATTAAAATATTTGAAGAGATTCATCCTAAACATAGATGAATCATAGCCAACATCATAAATCAACTCATAGCATTAATTACATCTTATTACAAGGGTCTCAAAAGACCTACATTACAAAGGTTACAATAATCAATAATGATAATATACAAGTGCATAAACCACCCAAAGACCAACACTATATCCAAGGTGCAACAAGACATGAAGCATGACATAATCAACCTGCAAGAAGATTAGGGAACCGTCCAACACCTAAAGATCATCATGAAGGACCAATGGGGAAATGTTGCTTGCCTCCCAACCATATTACCATTGTCGAGTGCAATAGTTGTCTATGCAACTCTAGGCAACCCTTGAGCTACGAAGAAGGTGATCATGGCAAACTCGCTAGCATCATCTCACTCAATCCAAGGTATACATAGAAACATATGACATACATACCAATCAATGCACACAACACACATGGCACAACTGCCAATACAATGCATATAAACAACACATGGTACAAATACCATCCAATTACATTCAAGTAACATATGGCACACTTGCCAAAGCATAATAGAATGACATTACAACATTCAAGCATAAGGGAAATAATCACACCTTCAATGCATGACAAATGAGGCATAAATCATAGTCCATCATAGACACATACAAGAAGGAATCAGGCATCACAATGTACATGCAATCACATGGTAAACATCACATGTCAAGTCAAACTCCAATGATGGAAGAAGGAAGAGAGTCCTAGGTAGTTAGGACAAGGATTGTCAAAAGAGGGAAATACTCACCTCGCGGAAGAACATGAGGGCATAACCTCCTCATTGGAACTAGACAATACACCAAAGATTGCTCTTTACACCCAAACCCAAGCAAGTTGGACACTTCACCAAGACATGTAGTTTGGTGTAGATGATCTATTATTAAATTTTATTACCCAATGCGTTTAAATATTATTTTTGATTAAAAATTCCATTTGCTTAATTCCAAAGACCTCTTTGGGCCATGGTGCATGATGGAAGCCACTCCTTTCCTACCCCTAGACCTCTTCCTAAACACACAATGTACCAATTTGACCAATTGGGCATGACACAAATTTTGAGGTGACAAAATCCTAATATTTGACAAAACACAACATAGTCTCAAAAGATGCAAAATCACATTTTAATTGGGAGACAACTCATCCCACAAACTAAAACAACAAGGAAATGCATACAAAGCAATTTTTAGGTTTTCAAAAAAGGAGAAATAAGTGGCACGGATTTCAATGCACCAAAATATCCCAAAACATGACATAGTCTCACAAGATGCAAAATCACATAATATGAAGGAGTCAGCTCATCCCTCAAAGAAAATCATAAAGGAAATGCATAGAATTTAGTTTTCATATTTTCTAAAAGTGTAAAATAACTATAAGGCCCTAAAAACTCCATTGGAGCTCTCTTTGGCACCTTGACCAAAGTTTGACCAACTTTCTAACTTTTGTTTTTCAATAGCTATGGATGATCTGACAACTACCCATCATAGATAACATGCCCAACAACTAATATATGCAATAAAAATACGTTGGGGATTTCCAGGGAAATTTTGCCAGGGTTCTATCTGTATTTCTATGTTTCCAAAATGGAAAATACATGAAATAAATAAATAACCAGCTAAAATAAATTTTCTAAGTTTCCTACAACTAAGAAAAGTCATCTTCAACCATTCTAGATGGTGCAGCATGAAGGAAACAGAATAAAACAATTTAAATGAGAAGATTGGAGAACCTTACCTTCCAATACAAGCAAAATCCAAGGAAAAGAATGAGGTTGAATGTCAGTTTCGATCCACACACAACAAGCAAACACCAAGCTCCTAAATCCAATCCAAACTCCAAGCAATTCCAAGCAAAAATCCCTTCCAAGCAATCAGATATCCATTTTTCAAGCATGAGGGTTTCAAACAAAGGAGAGAGCAATTTTTGGAGAGAAAAAGAATAATGCAAAATACATGTCTTTTTCCTTTCATGCCTCCAAAGACACTATTCCTTTTTTTGATAGGAAAATAATCCTTTAAATGATTTAATCAATTAATTTAGAATTATAGAATTTGTACAGTTAAACTATTTAATTTATTAATTCCAAACAATAAATAATTACTTGATATTTTATATGAAATCACATAAGCATTTAATCAAAATGCATTAATATTTCAATTTTCCTTGAAAACACCCAAATAATTCACTAAGAATAACAGGGAAATAGTTAGTCAAAAAATGCAACTTTCCAAGTAGGTTATTGCCATTTAACTCAGTCTCATTCTGATAAGTACAAACACGCCATACTAGGCATTTAATTTTCTCGTTTAATGCAATTTCTACCTTTTAAATGGAAAAATATCAAATTTCAGAATTAAATCGAAATCACTCAAATTTGTTCCACAAGCATATAATGATGCAACAAACATTTACGCTAAAGAAGAAATAGCAATTTCCAAATTAAAATCATTAATTTAATCTGAAAACATGGAAAACACGCTTTTCAAACCATTTTAAAATAAAGTGCAAGAATGTTAGGGAAACACGCGCAAATGATTCCAAACACACATCATGGGTTTCCACAACACAAGGATAAGGGTGAGATGGCTTAGCATCCCATGTCAACCTTCTCCACATTTCCCACATTAGTTAACACTTGTAATTACCTACACACTCAATTCAACCATCAGGCATACCTGCTCCACATATAATAGTCGAAGCAACATAATCCACTCGAATGTGGTATAATCACACATGATATAAAATAATCACATCCACTATAATCATCTACAACTAGCATGATCTAGGAACATGATGCATAAATAGAAACATTTCACAATGCAGGAATAATATGACAATCACACCTATAACAAGTATAGTGAAAACAATGAAGTTGAAGCACTGGAATAATCTAACATGCACAATCACAATGTATGCATCCCATAATGCATAGTTGGAAACCAAATATCAAAGCACAACCCCATCAGAAACACCTTGATGATCATGTAGAATACACCCTCAGAAGCCATCGATGGCACCATAGATCTCATCGACAAGTTCAGTGCAATGCATCAAAGCAAAATAATCACATATACACTGATAAACACTCATAATAGCATATAACACATGAATCAAAAAGCACACAAGGCACAAACTAGGGTGGGCATTACATCCTACCCCACTAGCATTAGGCTTACTCTTGGAAACCTACAAAAATGCAAGGATGAATTACCCTCAGTACACAATCCTTTACAACACAACAGATCTCAAAAGATCAGTCCTCCTAACCAACACTAGATCAAGTTCTCAAAACAACAAAATAAATCTCCAAAGGTGCACCAGCTAGGTCAAAACCAACCATCATGCATATAACTCCTCTGAGACAACACCACTCCATCCTCCAACTGCCACTACAATGAGAAGAGGCTCTAGCCAAAAGGCGCAACAGACCACAAGCAAGTCAAGTCTGTAAAACTCAGGACCACAACATGCTGGGATAACCTCTCAAGCTCTCAAATAAGTCTAAGGAAACTCACAAGGCTACCATATCCACTCTCAAGGAGAATTGCAAACAAAATATTACTCTCTCATCAAACCTTCCTCAAGCACTACCCGCAACAAAAGAACTCAAGGATCAGGGAAAGCTAACCACAAAGGTTATAGGCACCACTACCACACCTTCTTCCTAACCAAAAGCATGCCTCAACTCTAGACATCGTTTCCCTACATGAGGTACTTCCTCACGTTCCACTCCTAAAAGAGAGGGTTTCTCTAACACTCTAGCTCTACACCACCAAAACTAGGATCAACAAAACATGTTCTCAGAGGGAAGAATCTAAACCACATCCTCTAATAGCATAAGCACTTCCATCAAGCAAGGCTTAGGAACCCATTACTCACTAGGAGCACATCTAAGGTGGCCACAACACACCAACAAGGTGCAAGACTACTCGCAACACCACTTCAACTCTTAACTAAGCTAGACCAAAAAGGTCAAACAAAACAACACGATCACAAATTCATGATCGACTAGGCAACACAAGGCTTCCTCATCACCTAAACACCAAGTACCCATAAAATGGAATACATAGGATAGCAACCTCTTCATACAAGAGTTGCATCCCTTCCAACATTACACTAGGAAACCTCCAAAACACTAAGGAGAAACTCCTGAAGCAACCAAATTCCCAAGCTTGGCAACTCAACAAGAGCAAGAAGACAACTATAATACCATAAATATATAAATAATATGTGCTCATGCACTAAATAAGGCTCCACCATACCCTACAATATGTCAAAACATAAGTGTACTTATGGAACTCACATCAAAAGGACACAACATCATACACTGCACTAATGCCGAAACACTAGGAGCATGGCATCACGTCCAAGACTAACAAGAACGAGACAAGCAAGAACAACCATAGTTGGTGGACTAAGTCAACACTCAGCCAAATACAATTACTAAAAGCAAGATTCTATCCAAACGAGTTCTCTACATATCTCATTCACATAGACATAGTCAAGAATCAACATTTAAGCTCATACAAGAATTCAATTCACATCAAGCGATCCATACCAACAAAAAACCATTTCAAAACTTTCTCAACATTTCACACAATATTCACTTGTGTCTAATAACAAACCAAAGAATTCAATCTACCATAGTTCTAGTAACACACACACACACCTAGAACTAGTATATTCTTCGCATTCTACTCCCTTATACAATCTATCATTGGCCCATCATGGACATGATAGAGAACATAACATGATACATGACCAGTAGTTTAAAACATTCACGCATAGCCACCAATAATAAATAAATAAATAAAATACCAAAGTGGAAGAAAAGTTAATTCCAACAATAAAGCATAAAATGAGCTCAATTTCAACAGTAAATCAAACATGACCATAAAGGTCACAAGATAAATAAATATCAAACTTCAATGGCTATACTTATTCATAAACAAGAATAAAAATTCAATGTTGGTCCTTACAACATTTAGTGTATTCACCAAAGTCAAATAATTAAAGTATCAAAATTCAAAAGTTCCACATTACATGAACTACGTGACTAATTCTCATCACAAGAGAGGGAGTATAATGCTATACTACACCTAGATTCCAAAATCTAAGACAAGTAAGAGAGCACATTCAATCACGCTAAGCAAACAAGTCTTCTCAGACTACAATCACGTCAAAACATGAGAGATCATTTCTACTTAACCAAACAAACATCACTCAAGATGCCCAACAAAAAAGGTTGCATCCCATTCAAGGGAATCACAATCACCATGCAATGACACACAAAGTCACACACTAGCAAACATCTAGTAACCAAGGTTAAGCTAGGACAAAATCAGGTTCACAAACGAAGATATCTAAACATATCATTCTCACAACAAGAGCGGTTAACATTTCTCACTAAACAAGGATTCACCAAGCATATGGATAATGCATTAATGGAACATTCACATACAACACAAATCAAAACACAAGGAGAATTAGGTTTGGGGTCAAGAACTTACCCAATGTTCCATTCACATGATGCTCAATTTCTCCACAACATGATGACAAGCATACTAAATGCACACATTACAATAGGGGAAACACAACTCAAAAACACAAGATGCAAGGTTTGCTACTTCACTCATGATTCTAACACCTCAAACATCACAAGGACTATGCAAATGACCCCTTCAAAAACCATTTTATCTTTAACTCTTTAAATAATTCAATGCAATAATTACACCCAGGTTCCCACATGAATCGTAGGGAAGAATACAATTTGGAGACATAAGTCATTACCCAAATGATCTATTCTAGCAATGCAATGCAATATTATCTTTCTTACAACTGCATAATTAATCCACACATAGGGACATGCTCTTAAGAAGACAATGCAATATCCATTTCAGGCAATCATTTCCAATCACCATACAGAGTCAATTAATAAACAAATATGATAAGCATTACAAGGATATGCTACTCTTGCAACAAACATACACACAATAAGATGCACAATGCAAGTTTCATTTAAACTAGCATTACCACAACAATATTCTTCACATATCATGCACATGATCAAAACATCATCTTTTTCATATACAAATGCATAACTCTTAAAAGAGTAATCTAGGTTCAATCACACACTCAAGAACATGGTATTTCCTTTCACACAAAGGTTCCCATAACTCGACTATCAAAAGTGGTCACACAAGCACAAACATGACCCTACAAAGGTCACTCAAACACACTAATACAAGCTAGACATATCGAAATAAAGCACGTAAACACAAAAACACCCCACACATGCTCAAACAAGTTGAGTAGTACACACTCCAGAGCTCCCAATGCTACAACATGAGCTCTGATACCAAGTGTCATGCCCTAGGTTTTTACACAAAGCATTAGCCGAACAAACACCAAACCAACAATTTTTTTGTATTTGCTAGTGTGACATTTACATGTTGCATTGCACTCGCGCACACACAAGGTGTAGCAACAAGCACAAAAACAGCTAAAAAACAATCACCATTGCACTAAGCAAGGTGGTACAAGCGGAAGACTTCACCCATCGTGTGACAACTCACCACGATGACCAAGCGAGAGGTGGAGTTCACTCCATGACGAGGATTGGATACATGTTCACGACCTTGCTCCCTTGCAAACACATGGAGTGGGATGAGGGTGACATCCACCTCAGTCCATTCCATGACTACATAAGACATCCCAAACACAAGGGTAACACTCACTCATGGGATGGTCCAATAGGATGTATGATTCCTCAACCAACTGGAATGGTCACTAGTCGAACTCATGCAAAGACTAGCAAATCATGGAAGGGTAACATAGCTAGATTCTAACATGTAGAATCTATCAAAACATCCAACGTCCTCACAAACTGAGGCATGGAAAAAATACAAGATGATATCTAATAATTACAATATTTGAAGGGCTTCATCCCAAACATAGATGAATCATAGACAACATCATAAATCAACTCATAACATTAATTACATCTTATTACAAGGGTCTCAAAAGACCTACATTACAAAGGTTACAATAATCAATAATGATAATATACAAGTGCATAAACCACCCATAGACCAACACACTATCCAAGGTGCAACAAGACATGAAGCATGACATAATCAACCTATAAGAAGATAAGGGAACCGTCCAACACCTGAAAATCATCATGAAGGACCAATGGGGAAATGTTGCTCACCTCCCAACCATATTACCATCGTCAAGCGCAATAGTTGTCTGCGCAACTCTAGGCAACCCCTGAGCTACGAAGAAGGTGATCATGGCAAACCCACTAGCATAATCTCACTCAATCTAGGGTATACATAGCAACATATGGCATACATGCAAATCAATGCACACAACACACATGGCACAATTGCCAATACAATGCAGATAAATGACACGTGGTACAACTACCATCCAATTACATTCAAGTAACATATGGCACACTCATCACAACATTCAAGCATAACGGAAATAATCACACCTTCAATGCATACCAAACGAGACATAAATCATAGTTCATCATAGACACATACAAGCATAAATCAGGCATCACAATGCACATGCAATCACATGGTAAACATCACATGTCGAGTTGAACTCTGGCGATAGAAGAAGGAAGAGAGACCTAGGTAGTTAGGCAAGGAGTGTCGAACGAGGGCAATACTCACCTCATGGTAGAACATGAGGGTATAACCTCCTCATAGCAACTAGACAATACACCAAAGATTGCTCTTTACACCCAAACCCAAGCAAGGTGAACACTTCACAAGGACATGCAGTTTGGTGTAGATGATCTCATTATTAAATTTTATTACCCAATGTGTTTAAATGTTATTCTTGATCAAAAATTCCATTTGATTAATTCCAACGACCTCTTTGGGCCATGGTGCACAATGGAAGCCACTCCTTTCCTACCCCTAGACCTCTTCCTAAACACCCAATGCACCAATTTGACCAATTAGGCATGACACGGATTTTGAGGTGACAAAATCCCAATATTTGACAAAACACGACATAATCTCAAAAGATGCAAAATCATATTTTAATTGGGAGTCAACTCATCCCACAAACTAAAACATCAAGGAAATGCATACAGAGCAATTTTCAGGTTTTCAAAAAAAGGAGAAATAAGTGGCACGATTTCAATGCACCAAAATGTCCTAAAACACAATGTAGTCTCACAAGATGTAGAATCACATAATGTGAAGGAGTCAATTCATCCCTCTAGTGGTTCCCAAAATGATTGCAACCCAAACCTCTAAAACATTCCTAAATCACCTAGGCCAGGGATTGTCGTCAGGGTGATAGGAAGAGGTTTATCAACAAGTTGAGGGGGATTTTGGCCAACTACAGGAGTGGGTATACTCCTTTGCATTTCAGTCTCAGCTAGACCTATGAGGGATATTTCTAGAGGCATAAAATAAAATACCAAGAACACATACAACCATACCCAAGGTACACTTGACCCCAAGAGTTGTCACTAGATCAAGACAAACTGGCTGCACAAGCCTCTATATTAAGTTGATTCAACTATGCGAATGAACATGCACGAGAAGGATGGTTTTTCCCCTGAACCACAGGTGAATGATTTGTTTGATTTTAAAGAGTGATTGGTCCCTCTCCAATATGGACCAGTGCCTACTCCATTGGGTAACTGAGTCACAGAATGTAAAGAGGGAAGAAAGGACTGAAGCAACATCAACAAAATACTAAAATATATTCACATACATTTCTCAGATTATACTTCATACATTGAACATACTTAATTATCTAGAACCAAACTACAATGACCCATTTGCAATAAAGAGATGACCCAACACAAAGCATGCATGGACTTAAATGTTGTCACACATTATCAAATCTATATTACAATCGCACCAACAAATGTGGTGAAAGAAAACATACAAATGCGATTATAGATTCCCTTGAATCATTACAAATGGCCATGGAGACATACCAATGCATAAAATATGTTTTATAATTCATTCCTACGCTGCCTCAAAACACATTCCTCCATTTAGCACCCTGCCTGGCTTGATTTGAAGCCCTGAAACTATCCCGAGGCATTGCTAACAAAACAATTGGCTCAGTGACCAACCCTGAAAACATCTTAAAAAAATGTATATATAGAAATTCAATTCAAATTGATTGAACCAATTCCTTGCGCTACACTCAGTCAATGAGTATGCACCATCCTGTATTAAATTCAAACCCATATATTTGTCAGAGAAAATGCACGTTTGAAGCCTGTCCATACTCTAGCAACTTTGCAAATGTCAGAAGGAATATTTTCCACATGCCTTGCGTACTTAGAGCAATAATGAGTGAAAGCTCTAATTCATTCCCTAACACCTGCAATCTCTGACTTATCTGATATGTCCTTTGTGCATTGAAGAATTTCACTATTTGAACAACCTGCACAACTTTGGCCTACAATTCATTAATGCTGAGTACAAATCTGCATTTATATTCCTGCAATGAAGGCATATATTCAGGGAATTACCCATTTCAAGTATTTACAACACTCCCAATGTGTTGTCTTGTATTTCTATTTGAACCACCTGATCACTGACTGTACCCTGTGCATGCTGGGCACCCTCTACTCTATCAACCACTTGCTTCTCTTGCAAACTTCTACATTTCCCCTTTATCCATATCATTATTTTACCTTAGTTTATTTCGGCACATATGTTTGACTTATCAACGAATCTCATATTTTGTGAACTCAACCTCCGTTGCCCTCTATCGTCAAATCTTTAATTTGTCAAACCTTTTCTTTTCTCCCATGATCGCCCCTATCGGCAAATTATACTTTTCTCAAACTTGGCTCCAATTTCTCTTTTGCCTCTATTGGCAAATCCTTAATTTACCAAACTATCTCCTTGGTTGGCGAAGTTTGATTTTCACGAACCATCCTATGTTGCCCCTTTTATCTGCTTCCTTCTCCCTCCTTTACTTTGTTGGCAAATTTGCCTTATCGGTAAACTCCCAAATTTCTGAACTTTTATCTAGTTCGTCCATTTGCCAATTCCCTAATGGAACTATGTTGTATCCATTTTCTCTATGTTTACCTTATTCAATTTTTTGCCTTTTACTTGCCTTATCGGCAAACCTTATCTTTCGTGAAGTTTCCATCCTTTATCAACAAAATCAGAGAATACCAAACCTTACCTATATCTCCCCTTTGGTCACCTATTGGTGAATTTCTCATTCTTCAAACTTCTCCCATGTTGCTATTTGCCTTCATCTTTTCCTTTGTTGCTCCACCTTTGTCGTGTCAGCAAATCTTCCGTCGGGAGAACCTCCAGTCGGCAAACCTGGAGGTTCCGAACCTCCAATTTATCGACAAAGCATTACCTTCATTTTCTTTCACCTCCTTAAAAAATTTCCATCTTCACCGGAGCCTTCTCTTCCATTCCTTTAGTCAGGAAAGTGGTCGTCGGTGAAACCAGCCATCAGCGAACCTCCAGGTTCCTGAACTAAACACAATGTCGACCGAAGACTTCCTCATGTTTTTGTCGTAGCCTTTTCATTGCTGCCGACGCCCTCTTACCGCCATATCAGCTAGTTAGGGAAAGTGTGAACTTCCGAACTATTTAGCTAGTTCAGAAATCGTCGACCAGCTAATATAAGGCAAAAAATAAAGAATTTTTCAAGGGAAAGAAAGGGGGAAAAACAGGGGAATGATACTTAGTCATTTTTAACTAAAAATCCCTATAAAAGATCTCTCTAATTAGTTTTAAATAGGGGATTTCTATTGCAATGGGAAAAATGGATGGATTTTGGACTTTTTTTTGGGGGAAAAGAAGCATTTGAGTGTTGATTTTCTATGTACCAACATTGGCTCTGGTTGGGGACATGTGATAAGTAGTGTCGCAACGAGGATCCAGAATATCTCCGAGCAGACCAAAAATAAAAAATGAATATGGGAAACAACCAAAACGTATTTACAACAATGACGTATATACAAGAGAACATACAGTCATAAAGAAAAAATGACTATAAGCAAAATTTCATATCACTGCAGGCCAAGCCTGTACAAAATTGCTGCAACTACTTGCCTCTATCAAAGACAAGCTGAATGAAGGATCTGATCTCCCTCAAACCAAACTTGCATTTTTTACCCAGTTGCAACAATTAAAAACTATCCCCAGCATGCACTAATCTACAACATATACTTGTGGAGCCTAGGTCAGTTGCATCAATGAAATTGTTACCGCATGGTAACCATAAAAGAAAGGTACTTGACCGATTCATATTCATATCATGCTTGTTTCAAGTAGCAATGGATGCAAAGCTAAAATTCAGGTCAGCAACAAAAGAAACAAATAAAGGCAAACCTCCATTATCATGTGCTAGGCTATCATACCTGTTGACCTCTTCATACAAATTTAGGGAAAAAGTAAATACCTCCAAATCACATGGCAAAGCAAATTGTGCCTTAATGCACTGGTGATCCACAAGAGAAGATATTTCATCTTGTAGAGCAAACTGGAAAGACTCCAGCTTTGTCATATCTTCAAATTCGGCAGGAACATGTAGATCTTCAACTTGGCATTTATGTTGTTGCCTAATGTCATTATTATGTGTATATTGGGCCCAAACAAAAGATTCAAATTTAGTCACAACATCATCATCCACAACAATAGACACTTGACCTTCATTACAAAGGAAACATTCATACTCACAAGTGTCAAACTCTTGGATAATAGTAAGCCAGCATACAACATTTTCACACATGTTGATGTCTTGTTCCATACTTGGATCATAAACCTGATCCATATCTTCATCATCATCACCATCAGCATAAGAATCATAAATAGGCTTTTCAAATGATGGACTCCATCCATCCCACAACCTCTCTGTTTCAATCTCAACTGGTCAACTCACTATATTACAGTTGCCACTGCATACAGGTAAAAGACTGTCCTCCTCCACACCATCACAAGGAATTCTATCAGCCACCTACATAACTAGATCAGCAACAAAATGGTCATCATGGAGGTCAGTCCTACCAATGTCAGCAGTTATAGGATAATCCAACTGGAACCAGTCATTGTACAAATCATCAGTAAATGAGGAGCAGGTGTGAGAAATATCACCTGAATCACAAGACACCTTTGTAAGGAAGCAAACGTGTGTGGAAATGCTTCCTACACTAACCTTGAGAGGAGTGTTATGTAAATTTCAAATAAAATATTACAGATATTTCAAGAAACACATCAAACCATAAACACAATAACAATAAAACCATAACTCAGTGATTTATGTGGGGAAAACCCTTTAGGGAGAAAAACCACACACTCCAAAACCTGCACAATATATTTTCAAATCTTGAAATAGATTACAACACACTTGCAATGCAAGTTCTTATAGGAGTCTTCACCTCAACTCAATCTAGAGGAATTTCAGCAGCATACAAACTTGCAAACTAACTCTCACACCAAATTACTATCTCAAAGTACCAATATATAATATTACATTGCATATGAGAACCTTCTAGAGATAAAACATTGCATTTTAGAAACATCTAATAAAATCTCATAGCCAACTTATCTCTATCTCCATTTAAAAGATACTTCTCAAAATAGTCATTTTTCACCTATCATAAAATCTTCTTTTCTTGGCTTGCTTTATTTTTATTTCCATGCAAGGTTGAGACACTTTTTTTTTCTTTTTTTTCTATTTTTGTTTTTATTTTTAAAGCTCTTTATTTCTAACATTCTCCCACTTGTCGAACACCTTGCGAGAGCCTATAGAAAATAGGTAGTTAATTGTTGGGGGTTGAAATGCCCATTAATTTGGAACACCATCTAAACTTCTTTGTGCTCACGGGCTTTGTTAATGCATCTACAATATTCATCAAAGTTGCTACCTTCTCTAGCTTTACTCTTTCATTCTTGACCATATCTCTCACAAAATGATATTGTACATCAATGTGCTTGGTCTTGGCATGAAATGTTGGGTTCTTTGCTAAAGATATTGCACTATGACCATCACAATATACTATCACTGCACCCTATTTGAACTATATATCTAAACACAATCTTTTAAGCCAAATGGATTCCTTGCACACATGAGTAGTTGCCATATATTCTACCTCTATAGTCGACAAAGCGACCAAAGCTTGTCGCTTGCTCATCCAACTAATTGCACCACCAAATAATGTAAACACATAGGCACTAGTGGAGTTTCTGCTATCAACATCACCAGCCCAATCTGAATCCACATAACCTCTAATATCCAAGGAATGTTGGTCTCCTATTCCATGAAAACATAGAGTACTTTGAGGTAACCTGCAAGTATCTAAAAACTCTCTTTACCGCATCCCAATGTGTTCTTCCTAGATTAGACATGTAACAGGAAAGAACTCCCACTACTTGGGCAATGTCTGGTCTGGTACATACCATAGCATAAATTAAACTACCAATTGCACTCTAGTATGGTACTCGACTCATGTCTTCCATCTCCGATGGGGATGTAGGACAATGAGAGATAGAAAGCTTTGCTCCCATAGTAACAGGAACACACAATGGTCTAGCATCCTGCATATTGAATCTTCTTAGAATAGTATCCACATACTTACTCTAGCCTAACCAAAGCTTTATGTTTTGTCTATCTCTTCTAATCTCCATCCCCAAAATGTGTCTTGTTGCACCAAGGTCCTTCATTTCAAACTTTGCTGAGAGCTGAGATTTTAATTTTGTAATCAAAACCTTCCCTTTTTCAATAAACATGTCATCAACATAGAAGGCAATAACCAAGAAACGATAACCATTAGATTTGAAATACACACAGTGATCATATTTAGACCGCACAAATCCCAAACTTAACACGTGTATCAAACTTCTGGTACCACATTCTAGGACTTTGTTTTAAACCATACAAGGACTTTTTTAACTTACAGACCATATGACTTTTACCTTTTACCACATAGTGCTCTAGCTGTGTCATATAAATTTCTTCCTCCAAATCACCATGAAGGAATGCTTTTTTCACATCCATTTGTTCAATCTCTAGATCATATGCTGTTGCAATAGAAAGTAAAAAATGAATGGATGTCATTTTAGCTACAAGAGAAAATATCTCACCATAATCAACTCCCTAAACTTGGGAGTAACCCTTCGCAACCTACTGTGCTTTATACTTCTCAATGCTGCCATTTGAACCCATTTTCTTTTTGAACACCAATTTGCAACCAATAGGCTTCCATTCTTCAGGAAATGGTACAAGGTCCCATGTATCATTATTTTTAAGAGCTATCATTTCTTCATCCATGACTATTTTCCAGGACTCTGCATCATTCATACCAAGAGCCTCTTCTACATATAAAGGTTCATCAACATTAGCATTCAAAGAAAATACACGTCTCCAATCATTAGGAGAGCACCCATACCATTCTGGTGGTTGTTTATGTCTACTAGACCTTTGAACAAGCTCAGGTTTAGGTTCTTCCTCTTACTCTAATCATTCACAACTCATACAGCTTTCCTCAACTTCTTGTCTTTCTAAGGGCCTCGATTCAACTTTCTCAAGTGTAGAGGGAAACTGAATCACATCTTTTTTTCTTCTTTATGTTTTGGTTGCTACATTGTAACAGGAGAAGACTTAGTTTCTCTAAAAATAACACTTCTAGAATAAATTACCTTTTGTGCAACAGGATCCCAAAGCTTGTATCCTTTCACACCATAACTATATCCAATGAAGATACATTTAACAACCTTGTTATCCAATTGTGTCCGCTTTTCCTTTGGTACATGTGCATATGCCTCACAACCAAAAACTCTTAGATGTCTAAGTGAAGGCTCATGGCCTGACCACGCCTCCATTGGAATTTTATCAACAAGAGGTGATGTAGGAGACCTATTTATCAGGTAGCAAGCAGTGGCTACAGCTTCAGCCAAAAACTTTTGTTCTAGTTCAGCACCACTCAACATACTCCTAGCCTTCTCCATCAAGGTCCTGTTCATTCTCTCTACAACTCCATTCTACTATGGAGAATACATAGTTTTCTTTTGTCTTTGGATACCACAATCTTTACATAATTTTTCAAACTCATTGGAGTAAAATTCACCACCATTATTTGTCCTTAAACATTTAATCTTCTTTTCAGTTTGTAACTCAACCATTACTTTAAATTCTTTAAAACAATTGAAAACATTAGCTTTACTCTTCAAAAAGTAAACCCATGTCCTCCTACTGAAATCATCAATAAAAGAAACATAATAAACCGATTTACCAATAGAAGGAGCATCAACTGGACCAAATACATCCAAATGAATTAGATCCAAAATGCATGAAGACTTATGAGAACTCGAATAAAACTGAACACAGTTTTACTTTCCATAAATGCAATGCTCATAAAAGTCAAATTCAAGATTACAATCGTTCAACCCATTAACAAGGTTTTTATTTTTCAAGGTCCATAGACCCTTCTCTCCACTAGTAGAAAAACAACAATAAATGACTAAAAAAACTACTGAAAATTGTATGTAAATGACTAAGCTTGGTCACGTGACCATTAGTAGTCTATTTCCGGTCATTTATAACGCGACCCAATTTATGACTAAACCATTTTTAGTCATTTATTGGTTGTTTTGATTGATCAATTTAGTAGTATATTTAGTGGTTAATTTAGTCATTGATTGTTGTTAATTGGTCATTTATTTAGTCATTGTAATCATTAATTGTCGTCAATTGGTAGTATATTTAGTCATTTTTTATTCATTGATTTCCGTCCATTGGTAGTATATTTAGTCATTTTTTTATTCAGTGATTTCCGTCCATTGGTAGTATATTTAGTCATTTTAATCATTATTTTGCCGCCAACTGGTCATATATTTAGTCATATTTATTTATTGATTTCTGTCAATTGATAGTATATTTAGTTAATTTAATTATTAATTGACGTCAATTAGTAGTATATTTAGTCATTTTAATTCACTGCTTTCCATTAATTTATTTAGTCATTTATATAAAATATTTATTTCCCTACTATTTAACCAAATTATCTACCTTCTAGAAGTTTGAACACATTCCATGCCATAAGCTTAGAAAGAAAGAAATTAAACAACATCATAACCACAAGTTTGTTGATACATAAGGGCTAACATTGCCAGCACCATGCAGATCATGCATTTTACATGGGTCACCAAGTCTATGAACCAGAATCAATTGACATAACTTCATTCATTTATCCTTAATAATTTTCTCATTTCGATTTAGCTAAAAATTTGTCAGCTTCACATAAAGACCAACTTGACTCAATAAATACTACAAAGTGTTACAACTCACCAATAAGATCATAATTATGCATGACATATTCTTGTTGTCACTAGAAACTAGTGTTCCCTAGGGACATGTCTCTGGGGACTAGACACCCATCATGAACATTCTAAGACAGGGATGGGATGCCACCCCCTACCCACCGCCCCCATCCCCCCAACTCTCATTTTTAAACAAAACAGGATGAACCATTCTAGCACCCTCACCAACATACTTTTGAACAAGCTCACTTCCAATAACTCAAATAAAGCATGCATCTGTCTGATTAGCCATTGCTCTAGCTAATAGTGTCTTTCCAATTCCAGGAGGCCCATAGCAAAGGACACCTTTGGGTGGATCTATTCCAAGGTTAACAAACTTTTTAGGATGAAGCATTGGAAGCTCTACAACTTGGAAAAAAAAAAGGACATAAACAAACAATGATATAATGCCACTTCAAATACTGGACATACATAAATAATTTCAGCCTACAACAACTGATGTGAAAATAACTTGAGTAAACTTGAGAAGAAAAACAAGAAAGTAATAAATTAAATGCAAGAACCACCAGAGCCTTGTCCCAAAGAGTTGCCATCATGGTGAAATTCCCAAAATGCACCAAAACATAGTAAATTAATTTTTCAGCCATAGAACAAAAACCAATCACACAAAAGGAAGAATGCCACACCACTCAAATTTCACACTACAGAGGAAATTTTGTGACAAAGAAAAAAGTCCTTATAAGTTATGGTTATGGGCAAAAAGATGATTAACTGTGTTCAAAACAACCAAGAAAATTGGCACTTCAAACAAGATTTCAAAAACATAGTAACCATATTAAGAAAAAAATTGGCAAACCTCTCACATTTTCTCAATCTGCTCTTTGCATCCACCAACGTCATTGTATGTAACATCTAGCTTTTCTTCAACTATCATCATTGTCACACTGGGATCAATCTTAGGGGACAAAGGGATCTGAATTTGATACTTGTTACAATCAACACTGCACATTAAAAATGCTTATCAACCATTTATTTCACAATACACCAACATTATGCAGCCAGTCACAGTTTCCAAAGACATTTCTACAAATGTTGTATCACTTGAACAATAGAGTCATACAAGAAAATCAAAAGTAGACAGTTATCATACTTGATTCCTTATGTGTATCAATTTTCATGTAACACATATCAACATATCTCTTAAATAAAAAATGATTAAACACATGTCACATAATACAAAAGGATAAATTTTCTGAGAATTTAATACTGACCCAACTCGCATGCCTTCTTTAATATTTGTTGGTGAGACCTTATCACCCAATCCAACTACAAACTGCATTTTCAAGGACTAATCATGCATATGTTAAATATAAATATGTCCAAATTTGATGGAAATGTTGGCTCTATTCATAGCAATGTATTGAAGTTTGCATGAAGATTCTCTAAAATACTATTCCATGAAGGTAGAACTTTTGTGAAGGAGCATCCTAGCAGTAATATTTTGAATTTAGTGTGTTGGATTGTTTGATATAAACCATTTGATGCATCTACAACAATAGAAGCAGTATAATGTGGAAGTAAAAACAAATATAAGTCACCTTGGCAATTTGTTTAACATTGATAACATATTTTGCATCCTCAGTATTTGGGTTTATTATCTTGGTACACCTTGCCACCTGCACATCAGAAACAAGAACTGACTAAATATACACTGACTAACTCGATGCATTTATAAACATTCCCTGAACATTTTACCTATCCTCATCAACAACAACATATATACTAAATGGTTGATCATAACTAAAATTGGAACCAAAACAGATAGCATGCCAAAAGACTTCACATATTTACATATATCTCCTCTACATAAGCTAAGAAAACTCTCTACATGGATTGCTAAAGTTGTGATTGCCTGTCCAATTATACACTCATATAGGAGGTTAGCTAGATAAAATACCTGCAAAGGTTGCTCCTCCTACACCATCTGCTTGTCTGAAACAAGATCCCATTGACTAGGTGCAGCTAATCCAGCGTCTGATTCCTTTATACCTGTCAATGTAAATGGCTTCACAGTTATTTAAAACTCTAAAACATCTACAAACTCCATGCCTGACATGTCATAAATATTCAACTAATAAGCGTGCTACCTAAGAACTGGGAAAGAGTGTTAATACAATAGGTGAATGACTCATGCCATTTTGATGAGTTTTTATATATCACAAATATATGTCTGGCAATGAGGAGCAGACCGAATGCACATTGAGGGTGGCTTTATATGCATGAGAGGTTACACAAGCTAAGTAACAGTTCATAAAGAAGAAGCTAATCTCAAAGGACAAGTTAATGATAAGTTTCAGACCTAGGGAAGAAGTGGACGATCATGTGAATCCTGCTATGGAGAGTGTGATAGTTAAGGCATCAAAAGGGTTGTTGTTGTTTATGATTAGGTGAAGCTACATCTTGAGATGACATATTGGGTGAATCATGTTATGAACATGTAATGACATCAAATCTTTATTACAATTGCATCAAGACATGGACTCAACACCAAAGGATAGTCACCTAAAAAATGCAAAGGATAGCTTTTTCACAGTAGTGACAGTTAAAAAAGAGGAAAAAACTTTTGAGGCAAAGATCACAATGGCAGATTGAAAGGGAAGAAAAACACTTAGGTCTCAATTTCATGATTTCCATAGGTCAAAAAAGGCAGTTGATAGCATGGGAGAGGTAGTTGAGTGAGAGGGAGTTTGTCAAAACAAGATTGAAGCTTCATGATAGAAATTAGAGACAAGGTTGTCAATGGATCCCTTTCATGCATGGATAAGCATGAGACACAAAGATAATGAGCTCTCAATGGCAGCTATATTACAAAGCCTATGTATAAACATGAAAAGACACAGTTAGGAGAACATGACAGTCGTGAAAGGGTAGAAATCTAGGGGACAATATGTGACAGAATGGTAAAAGTCAGTCATGATACTATGCACGGGTATCTTTGTTTAAACCTAAGATGGAACCACGTGATATTCCAAATGAAGTTTTCATGACAGTCATGTAAAGTAAAAAGGCCTTAACTTAGGTGAATAAGCACAATCATCAAACAAGTCTTCATTGGCTTGTTGACTGTGGAAAATGCAGTCACACAATGGCGTAATGATGATTAAAAAAGCTTGCACAACCATGTTGTTGGGATAAGGTGCCATTAACCTTGTAAATCCCAATATTGTATTTATTCCATTTATTATATGTTATTTGTAATTATCCACGAGGAGATGTACTAGTTTCACTGGTAGGGGTAATTTCGAAGTAACCAGAGGTAATTACAGAGTGACTTTTACTATTGGCAAATGTAAAAACTCAAAGTAAATGAGGGTAGACGTGCTCCCTTAAGGAATCTACTATTTTTGGCATGTATGACAACTGTCATAATGTTTGGTAAGTGAATCTATGACAGTTGCAAGTTGTCATAAGATTCTGAGATTCTATGACGCATATGACAGATATGTTAGTTGTATATTTGCTATATTTAGCCCAAGGTTCCTATCTTGGAAAGATACTTTTTTGTCGAATCTATGATAGTTATGACGTGTCATAACATGCTGTAAGAAGCCAGATTTAGTCTTGGGCACCCAACCTTTGCATGGTTGTTTCTAGACAAGTGTAAGATGCTTGTAAGATGGTAATTAATGTTTACAGGTTGGAGAATCTTAGGAGAGAGAAGGTGAACGCCTAGGATGAGTTAGAAAATGTATCTATAAGTATTTTCCATGTATTTGTTGCTGCAATATAGATTTTAGGTACTTAGGTGCTACCGGAATGCTGTCGGATTGAAGACTTGTGGAGAGAGTTGTGTAGTTGATGTATTGTACAATCTTGTTGAGATTAATACAAACTTGTGCCTCTTTCCTGGTGGAGTTTTTTACCCGTAATGGTTTTCTCCACGTAAATACTATGTCATTGTGTTGAGTTCTTCATGTTTGACATCTTTTATGTAGTGGGTTTTATGTTTTGTTACAGTCTCCATTGTTAATGCACACTTAAGATTGCTGAAATTTATCTTGAATCAGATTTCCATTGAAGTAGTGTTGCTTTCATTTCTAACATTTGGTATTAGAGCCTAGCTAGCTTTGACTCTTGGGTGGTAGTGTGGAAGCTGTAGTTGCAGTGGGAGATTTGGTTGTGTTTGTTTTGCAGATCTTGTGTTGATATTATGGTTGCATCCACCATTGCATCAACCTCTCAATTGGATATTGAGAAGTTCAACAGAAGGGGGTATGAGTTGTGGAAGTTGAAAATGGAAGATTTGTTGGAAGAAAGAAACCAATGATTGGCTGTCCAAAAAGAGAAGAAACCTGATGATGTCTCTCAAGATGAGTGGGATAGACTGGATAAGAAGGCACGGGGGACCATCCGGTTGTGTCTTTCAGACTCTGTCATGTTGAATGTCGCAAAGGAGGAGACCACACACAAGTTGTGGAATCGGTTGGGTGAGATCTATCAAGCCAATAGTATGGTAAATAAACTTTATTTAAAAAGAAAATTGTTTTCCATGAAAATGAGAGAAGGTGAATCAGTTACAGAGCATTTAAATTCTTTTAATTTGTTATTGAGTCAGCTTGATTCAGTAGATGTTGAGGTTAGTGAGGAAGATAAATGTATCTTACTTATTTGTTCTTTACCTGAGTCTTGGGAGAATGTTATCCTTTCTATCATTGCTAACCCCGCGGATCCAAAGTTGGATGCTCTTGTTTCAATGCTACTGTCACAAGAATTTAGGAAGAAGAGTTCGGATAGTTCAGGGGATGCTCTCAGTGTCAGGGGAAGGTCTAAGGAAAGGGGACCTAAAGGAGATTAGAAAGGGGCTAAGGACAAGTCCAAGGGCCAGCCTAAGACTCCTGGTAAAAAGAACAGAGTTAAGTGTTGGAACTGCGATAAAAGGGGACATGTGAAGGAGTGCAGAAACCCAAGAAACAGTGGGAGAGTGCTTTAGATAAGTCCTCAAATGCAGGTGAAGAAGTTTTACTTTGTGCATGTAATGTTGTTTCTAATGATCACTAGTTGGTTGACTCAGGATGCTCATTTCATATGACCCCGCATAAGGAATGGTTCTCCACATATGAAGAATATGATGGAGGTAATATCTACCTTGGTGACAACTCTTCATATCTGATTGTTGGGAAAGGAAAGCTATTGTTGTGTTTCAGTGATGGGAGGATTAAAACCCTCCCTGGTGTTTTGCATGTTCCTGGATTAGCTAGAAATTTGATTTTAGTTTTGAAGTTGAATGATTTGGGAATGCATGTGACATTTGACAAGCATGGCTGCAAACTGGTGAGAGGGAACTTGGTGGTAGTGAAAGGGAAGAGATTCAGGAAATTGTTTAAGCTTGAAGCCACTATAGTTTGTAATGCCTCCTATGTATCTGAGGCCACTACTGAAAATACATGTATGTTGTGGCACCGTAGATTGGGCCACACAAGTAATAATGTATTAAAAACTATTAAGAATAAAAATTTGTTGGATGGCTTCTCCTATTCTTATGAGCACTTTGATTTCTATGAGCATTGTGTGTTTGGTAAACAAAACAAAAAATCATTTCCTTCAGGAAGCAATAGAGAAAAAGAGAAGTTAGAAATTATTCATACGGATGTGTTTGGACCTGTGGATAATGAATCTATCAGAAAATCTTGTTATTTTGTAACCTTCATTGATGATGTATCCAGATTTACATGGATTTATTTTATGAAGCATAAATATGAAGTTTTCACTAAGTTTAAGGAATTCAAAGTCTTAGTAGAGAACCAATCAGGTTTAAAAATAAAAATATTAAGATCTGACAGTGGAGGGGAATATTGCTCTAAGGAATTTGATGACTTTTGCAAGCATGCAGGTATAATCAGACAAAAGACAACTCTGTATACACCACAACAAAATGGTGTTGCAAAAAGGATGAACCAAACAATTATGGAAAGAGCCGGAAGTATGCTTAGTGATGCACCATTGGATAAATGTTTTTGGGTAAAGGCTATGTGTACTACTTGCTACTTGATAAACAGATCTCCTTGTAAGGCTCTTGATTCGACACCTTATGAAGTGTGGACAGGTAAGAAACCTTTTGTTTCACATTTAAGGGTTTTTGGCTGTGAGGCTTTTGTTCATGTGCCATAGGAAAAATGATCTAAGTTGGATCCAAAGGCTGAAAAGTGTACATTCATTGGATATGGTGATAATGTCAAAGGTTATAAGCTTTGGAATCCACTAACCCGCAAGATTAACTTTTCTAGAGATGTTATTTTCAGGGAACTTAGAGCTATTTCTAAACCTAAGCAGCCAAAAGAGAAAGAAGAAAAGGTAAATAAGGTGCACTTTGATTTAGATCAGTAAGATGCACCTCAGGAAGAACAGAATGATGGATTGGGGGGTGAAGAAGAAGAAGATTCAAGTACTTCTAATGAAGATGAATATGTTGTTACAGAAGAAATTGTTGCAGATGAGCATGCAGAAGAATGAGTAGAGTCTCTTACTCCACCCTTGAGGAGATCCACAAGACAATGGAATCTAGTTGACAGGTATAGCCCACCAGATTTATGTTGTGTATATGCTTTATTAAGTACTAACGATGAACCTAGATCCTATAGGGAAGCTAATTCTGCAGATGATAGTGAGTCTTGGCAGCTAGCCATGCAAGAGGAGATGATGGCTTTAGACTCTTGTAACACCTAGGATCTTGTTCATTTTCCCAAAGGAAGAAAGGCCATAGGATGTAAGTGGGTCTTCAAGAAGAAGTTTGGAGCAGATGGGTCATTGGAGAAGTACAAGGCTAGACTGGTAGCCAAGGGCTACTCCCAGAGAGAGGGAGTTGATTTTGGTGAGATATTCTCTCCTATTGCTAAATTGACTTCTATTAGATTTCTCTTATCCATTATTGCAGCTTATGATTGGGAGATTGAGAAAATGGATGTTAAGACTACGTTCTTGCATGGAGATCTTGAAGAAGAAATTTATATGCATTTGAGGTAAAGGGAAAAGAACATTGGGTTTGCAGGTTAAAGAGGTCTCTTTATGGTTTGAAACAATCCCCCAGAATGTGATATCAAAATTTTGACTCATTTGTTTTGAAATTAGGTTTTGTTAGAAGCGAGGAGGATCACTGTGTTTACATTTATTGTGTTGATGATTCTATACTGGTTATTACTTTGTATGTTGATGACATGTTGTTTTTCAGCAATACTAAGGGTATGATCAATGAGCTTAAAGCCCAACTTCCAGGTGCATTTGAGATGAAAGATCTTGGTGCTACAAGGTATATTTTGGAAATGGAGATTAGGAGGGACAAAGTTAACAGAAAGCTTTGGTTGTCACAAAGTAAGTATGTGAATACTATTTTGCAGAGGTTTAGTTTGCAGGACTATAGCCCAATTAGAGTTCCTTTACCCATTGGTACTAAGCTTTCCTTAGATATGTGTCCAAATACTGAGGATGATCTTGAGGATATGTCTAATGTGCCATATGCTAGTGTTGTAGGGAGTTTGATGTATGCAATGGTTTGCACTAGACCAAATATTACCCAAGCAGTGGGAGTTTTGAGCATATTTATGTCTAAACCTAGTAGACAACATTGGAATTATGCGAAGAGGGTGTTTAAATATCTTGCAGGTACTATTGATTATTGTTTGGTTTATTCTGGTACTGATTGTGCTAACAAATCTTTGGACATACAGGGTTTTGTTGATGCAGATTGAGCAGGTGACTTAGATAGTCGAAGGTCCACTAGTGGCTATGTGTTTACTCTATTTGGAGGTGCAGTGAGTTGGATGAGTAAGAGGCATCCCACAATTGCTTTGTCCACCATAGAAGCAGAGTATATGGCTGCTACACATGCCTCTAAGGAGGCAATTTGGTTGAGGAAACTGTGTATAGGTATTGGTTTTGATTGCAGGATCATTCAGATTGGTTGTGATAGCCAGAGTGCTATCTGTTTGGCCAAGAATCCCATGTATCATGCTCAGACTAAGCATGTTGATGTTCAGTATCACTTTGTTTGAGAGTTGGTTGCAAATGGAGAGATTGAGTTGAAGAAGATAGACACTCAGGAGAATGTTGCAGATTCATTGACCAAGCCTGTGAACACAGAGAAGTTTGTATGGTGTAGAGAGGCCATGGGCCTTGTTTCTAGTGCCTGATTATTTTTCATTTGATTTCCTATAGGTTGATTTACAATGTATAATGTCAAGTGGGAGAATGTTGGGATAAAGTGCCATTAACCTTGTAAATCCCAATATTGTATTTATTCCATTTATTATATGTTATTTATAATTATCCATGAGGAGATGTACTAGTTTCACTGGCAGGGGTAATTTCAGAGTAACCGGAGGTAATTACGAAGTGACTTTTACTGTTGGCAAATGTAAAAACTCAAACTAAATGAGGGTAGGCGTGCTCCCTTGAGGAATCTACTATTTTTGGCATGTATGACAACTGTCATAATGTTTGGTAAGTGAATCTATGATAGCTGCAAGTTATCATAAGATTCTAAGATTCTATGACGCATATGACGAATATGTTAGTTGCATATTTGCTATATTTAGCCCAAGGTTCCTATCTTGGAAAGATACTCTTTTGTGGAATCTATGATGGTTATGATGCATCATAAGATGTTGTAAGAGGCTAGATTTAGTCTTGGGCACCCAACCTTTGCATGGTTGTTTTTGGAGAAGTGTAAGATGCTTGGAAGATGGTAATTAATGTTTACAGGTTGGAGAATCTCAGGAGAGAGAAGGTGAACACCTAGGATGAGTTGGAAAATATTTCTATAAGTATTTGCCATGTATTTGTTGCTGCAATACAAATTTTAGGTACTCAAGTGTTGCCGGAATGCTGTTGGATTGAAGACTTGTGGAGAGAGTTGTGTAGTTGATGTCTTGTACAATCTTGTTGAGATTAATACAAACTTGTGCCTCTTTCGTGGTGGAGTTTTTACCCACAAGGGTTTTCTCCACGTAAATACTATGTCATTGTGTTGAGTTCTTCATGTTTGACATCTTTTCTATAGTGGGTTTTATGTTTTGTTACAATCTCCATTGTTAATGCACACTTAAGATTGCTAAAATTTATCTTGAATCATATTTCCATTGAAGTAGTGTTGCTTTCATTTCTAACATGTGTAACCAATAGGACAGTCCATGGATCAAAGTAGGAGAGCCAATGAAAGGGTTGAAGAAGGAAATCATCATGACAAAGAGAAGGTTTCTGAAAAGACAATAACCTAAGGAAAGAGATGGTCATAGTACATGGACTGTAGACTTAGAGGTAGGGTTTCAAGAGCATTATGCCTAATGGACAGTCAAAGGGTAGCAAATCCAATCAAGTTGCAAGAAGACTACCCTTTTCTGTGAAGATAGGACAGTGTCCCTGAAGGTTTCAATGACAATGAACAAAGACAAGAGATAGTGCAGTGAAATAATGGAGGACAATAGCTTCGTGAATAAAGACCAAGGAAAAATTAAGCAACAATCACCTTTGAAGAGATCATCAAGAGACAAATAATATAATGACATATGTAGAAGACTGATAACTAATAGCAATTGGAAGTGCATTGAAGAAGCTTATCTTGTGCTTCGAAGGAATCCAAAAAATTAGTTCAAGTTCATTACAGCCATCTTTCCTATTTGTTTGCAAAGCAGTTTTGGAAGTAGCAAAAGGTGGCAAATGAGCAGTTATAGGAGAAAGGAGACTCTAAAGAAGCTGAAGTAGTCAAAGATTTCCATCTATCTACGCCAACTTGGAGCTTTTGGTGGAGTCTAACAAAGAAAGTAGTTTCAAACACTCAAGTGGAGAGGAAGTAGTTAACTTAAGGGAGGATAGTCATTTAATAAGCTTAAAGAGTTTGTCCTACTTTTTCTCGAACGTAGGATAGATAATAGAGAGGTCTATTTTCATTTGGAGAAAGTTCTTTTTCTTTCTTAGCTATTAATTGTAACTTTCTGGAGTTATTTTCAAGCTGGAGAAACAAAAGAGACTCCATTTTCAGACTTGTACAGCTATAAGACTTCTTTTTATCAATGAAATATAAGCATTATGTCTTCTCCAATTTGCTTTTTGTGTGCAAATAACAGTGAGATGCAGGTACACAAGGTAGTCTCCTATGATGTTAGTTGCCCTGTAGTTTGAGCATGGTTATGTGTGTAGGGCACCGGGCATGGTGGACCTTAGACCTTTCTTTTGTCTATCTAAAAAATCTTAGCAAAAATATCTATAGCTCTTCTCAATCTATCTACAACTCTTCTCAATCCAATCCTAGTGATGAGGGAGACTAATTCAAGGTAGTTAGAGGCAATTTTGCGATGGTTTCCAAATCAAGGAGATTTCCTATTTCTATTTCTAAGCTTGGTTTTGAGGTAGAAAATTATGTGGTGGTTTCCAAGTCCAACATGTATGGCAAAAAGAATAACAATAGTAGCCTGTGCCATGTTTGAATATTTTGTGGTAGTCTTTAGCTAAGGGTATGTGAGAGTCCAGGGGGCTGGGTAGGTTTAATGGGCAGCCCTATAACATGCAAATGTTTGTGGGGGTGATTGTTCATCAACAAATATCTGTGTGAAGGAATTTAAGGTACTTACAAGTAGATTTAATGTGGTAGTATTGAAAAGGAAGGGGAAGAAATATAGGAAGAATAGTGCAAGGCTCTCAAAAATACAAAAAAAGAAGTTAGAAAGGAGGATATGGGTGATCACAAGATGGTGTGTCTACACATGCTTAGAATGAAACAAAGCTCAGTAGGAGGCAGAGAAATGGGGAGTTCAGGATGAACTTGGCTATCAAGCCTGTGTTGAGTGTAGGAACAAGTTCCCCTTGCCCAAAGCATTGTTTACTCATATTAAGTGTTGTCCTAAAAGATTTTGAGTTAGCTTGTAGATAACGAGTGCACAGAGGAAGATACTAAAATTGCTACTACTATTCTAAAGTCATTGGTAGTGCAGGCTTTGGATTTGTACATTATGGCATAGTTTTATGATAATGTACTTGTGATGGATTCTCATCAAGGACAACGAGAATTCCAAAATGAAGTGGGTACTCTTACATGAATTGAATGAATCATCTAAGAAAGAATTCTACTTAAATCTCTCCACTATTTTCCTTTAGGCCTCAAATTCTACAGTAAGAAGTGTTGTTTGTGGTTTCAGGCAACTCTACTTTCAAGAATCTTGTATGTCTTATTGTGCATTGCCAACAACCCATAATGGCATTGGTCTATGAATACATATTGTCTAGAACATTGAAAGATCATCTACAATGGTATTTACACTAATTAAATATTATTTTATATTTACTCCAATACACTTATGTATCAAGTAAAAAGTACACTACATCTTTCTTCTTTTTACTTTTGTAGGCGAACCCAAATTAGAGACACCACTTGATTGGCATATCAGAGTCAGACTGAAAATTGCTCTAAAAGAAGCAGAGCGTTGAAATAAAAAATTCTGATTTTTTCTCAAAAATAATACAAATACTAATATTAATTATATCAATTCCTTTTGCACCCAGCAAAAGCACTACATAAGCATAGATCTAGTTTAAGTAACATACTTAGAATCTTCAGAAAGGATTACTAAAATGTTGTTACATCAAGATGGGCGTATTCAGTAGAACTTCAAATTTTCCTCTGTTCGTTCATTTAGAAATATGAATTTTTGAAACATTGAAAAAAATTAAGTTGAAATATTTTAATAATAGAAAAAATTAGTTTCAAATGTTTTAATAATTACTGTTGTAGGGTATTCTAGATTAGAAATTTAATGCAGAAGTAGAGTATAGTGTTTGAAATAAAAATTTTCTTGCAAACTTTTTTGAAAATTATAATAAGGTTGATATCAAATATATCCAATGTCATTGCCATCTGGCAACCACACTACATAAGCACGGATCTTGTTGGAATAACATACCAGGAATATCAAAAAAATAATCCCCTAAAATGCAATTCTCTAGAGCTTCAAATTTTCCGCTGCTCATTCATTTTTGCCTTCTAAACTCTCTTAAATATAGAAAAAAGTAACAGTCAAATGTTTGAATAATTTCGGTGGTTTCATGCCATACTAAATTTTGAAACGTGAAAGAAAATTAGAATATAGTGTTAAATTTCTTATTTCATCTGAGAACTCTAAAATTATCAGCTAAAATTAGAATATAGTGTTAAATTTCTTATTTCAAAATTATCAGCTATCAGTGGAATTTGGCTTTTCTAAGGCTGCCATAACTTGAATTTTAGCCAGAAGTTTAGATTGCTCTGTGACAATTTGTATGCTATGACGTTAGTTTTGTTCTTGTGCTATATTAGCCAAATGTTCTTTGATGCAATTGCAGTCTCCTTTTTTACAGAGAGGTTAGACTTCTTCCATACCTTGAAGAATCTTGCTATACAAAATGATAGAGAAAGATGATATAATACTTTAAGTCTGAAGCCTTATGTTCCATTGTTTCAAATACTCAATTCCAGGAACATACAAAGTCTACAATCTAGTGGATTCACTCAAAAGAATGAGTATTATGCAAATAACAAAAACTGCATTTCATTGATAGCTCATAATAAATAGCTAATTCTGTGTTTTTCATTGAACCTCTACAACATGACAAGGCCACCATAATACAATTTGAACAAGGGATGCCCGTATTGTGTAGACTTGACTAATATATCCAATATCAAGTCAACGACATTTCATAGAATAACTTGTTGACTTGCACATTCCATGTCGCCCATATTCAAAGGATGAATCTCAACACTCCCACTCTCTAGTGGTATTGCTGATGATATAAGTTTTGCCATGTAAAAGCTAAAGAATATATGGTATTCCAATCACATTTAGCATCTTCAAAAGTTTACTATCATTGAACTATTAAACAACAGAAATTTAATTTTTCAACATAAGAAAGATTATTAAATTATTCAACAAGGCCTAATTTGCAAGAATCGCTATGTACCATTGAGACCACTTTTGTAAATAGAAAATTTATTCATACAAACAACAATATTATTCCATACCTTGTTTCTGCCATAATTGAAGTTACTTCTTGTAAAAACTTAGATTGATGATCTGTGTTATATATGTTTTGATATAGGCAACATTCTCCAACACATCTGCTGCATTGAGCCCAAATCTATAAAAGAAATAAAACATTAGAGCTTAGATGTTGGATCTTTGCAAATAAATGTGTAAAAATGACACTAAAAGATACTCAACCTTTCCACAATTTGCACAAGCCTTGTGATTTGAAGGTTCCTTCAACATCAATATAAAGTGTTTTTTCTTCACCATCTCCTTGATCTAAAGGCAACCATACAAGATTTAAAATTACAACAAATAAAACAAGGCATGACAGGGTTGAAACTTTAATCCATGCTTTTTAGGATGGTGGAATCCAAAGCTCAATTGCAGATAAATTTCCTAGTGAGGAATGCAAACCATTTGTTGAATACCATGTGATTGAAGTGACCCAAGAATTAGACACAATCTAGAAGCAATCTATTAGCCCTACAAATGATAATATCCCAATAGTCTTACTTGTGCACCTAGAAAGAGGGTGTACCCTACCCAATCAAAATCCTTCTAACAAAAAATTAAAATTTTTGAATAATAAACATGGATGAGTGATTGAGTCAGAATAAATTCATGCAACTTTCTAAGGTAAGGAATATATTGATTGTTGCATCAGTGTACTAGTCTAGGGTTCCATTCAAAAAGCCAGGGAATGAAGTCTTATTTATCCTGAGAAAGAATGATGTGGCACGTTTATGCATCTTCGACATACCAAGAACACACATTATGTCTTCAAGGTCATTTCCACCATGCTTCCCATAAATTTTTTTGTCATGTTTCAATTTAGCCATTATAGGAAACTCCCGGTCATGTGAAAAACAAAATAATCACCCTTTTGAAATTACTACAGTACTACATTTGGGTATGATATATATGCATAATTTACCAATAGACTTACCGACTAAAAATAAATCACAACCCTTACTGATGTATTTAAGTTGTGTGCAGAGTTCATCGATAGGCTTAAACAACAAACATAATAAGATCCCTAGTGCACACAACACTTAAAATGAACTCCAAAGGCACACCAGTAACATCGTGACCCAAATTCAAATCATCGTCATCACAATATGTTGTTACAAAACACTTAAAAAATTGTTCCAAGCTAATTCTACATCTCCTTAAAAGATTACCATGGCTGCTAACCTTGCCTAAAACTTATCCACAAAACCAAATTGATCACAAATTCTGGCAACAATCTTCTAAACAAAATCCATATAAAAACTCGACAAATTACCAAGTACCTACTTAGATTAAAACAAAGGCAATCAAGGTATGCAATCTCATTCCATAGGATAGCATATGTGATATTAGCACAATGCACGATCTTCAGTTGAACATGACAAAATCAAAATAACAAAATAACAATCCTTCCAAATACAATGATATAAGAACCATTTCCAAAACAAACCCCCCCCCCCCCCAAAAAAAAACAATTGGTGCAATTCCAACAGTTTACTTCTAGCCTAGATAGATAAAAAACAAAAGTCCAAACAACTTCATGCTCTAGGTAACAGGGGTCTAGGAGTGTCTGAACATAACTTTTCTCTGTGAATCAACAAGAAAATTATTGGAGAAATCATCGTCATAATGGTTGTGCACAAACCTGTGGGTGAGGGCTCTTCTGACAAGTGTGTCGTCCTCCTCGCGGCCACCCTACGCTTTTTCTTCGCCTGCACAACCGTTTCAGATGAAGACACTTGCATAATTTTTGTGCCAGACCTATTTCAATTAAAAGGGCCACAAGAATACCCATGTCCATCTAAAATGAAAACAAATGGTAATAAATCCTCGCCTAAACAAAGAGAAGCAATCGTTGGATAGAGCCGCAAATCCCTTGAGTAAAACAATGCTTGCAATTTCTATATGAGAGCTCAAGCCGCATAGGAACCTATCAATGCAAACCGTGTTTAGTTCTTTGCACACATTGGAAGTGCCCTAGCAAACAACAGAACATGCAAAATGTAGAATGTACAATGAAAAATACAGTGACAAATAAAGGGCACACGCATTAACGAAACAATATTTTAAACCATTACCTGTTCAAATCCATGACACGATGCTTGGATAGACTGGGATCTGTAGGAAAGAATGTCAATGCCATTTAAAAATAAGTTATTTAAACCCTCTTCTTTATCTTGGGAGCTGTTTCACCCTATTCTGATGCCTCCATGAAGAGAAATGTTCGCCACGTATGTATCCCAACATGCAAAACACACATTCCTGTCTACAAAAAACAAGGGAAAACATTAGAAAGTGTTGCCCTCTATTTCATTGCACAAAATTTATCCCAAATTTTATACAAACGAAAATAAGTATGTCAATGAGTAGAAAAATCCAACAACCAATTAGGAATTTAGGTTTTGTCCATTTTCCCTCCATGAAAAATGCCTCAAAAATCAAAACCTTACTGTATAAATTTAGGTATTTCCCATTTTCCCTCCATGAAAAATGCCTCAAAAATCAAAACCTTAATGTATAAATTTAGGTTTTGTCCATTTTCCTTGTACAAAAAATGCCTCAAAAATCAAAACTTTAAAAGAATTCAAGGGGGTTGGAAGGCGTTCTACTTTCTTTAGAATAGATGTAGGAATGCAAAATTATGGGATTGGAAAACCAAGAGAACACTTTTTTGGTTTGCTTGTTATCCCAGTGATTCTGTATGGTTGTGAAATTTGGGGCAACAGTATGTCTGAGAAGAAATGGAGACAGGTTGAGAGAATCCAAAAGCAAATCATCATAAGCAGTCTCAAAATCAAGATTGCAATCCCGTACCAATTTACTTAAATATCATCCACTTCAATGGTCAAACACTCAATAGCAATTTTACACCTCATTTACAACAAAAAGTGGTAAATATTTTGTCCTATTTTTATTAGTCCAGATTAACCTTTGACTGGCAAAGTGGATGATATTTAAGAATAGCCATCCCGTATGAGATCTTATTGGTGGAATCTGGTATGTATCCTTTGGAGGCGTTTGCGATGGTTTGGTTGTTAAGTTATATAAGGAAAACTAAAAATATGGAAAATCACCGGTGGCCTAAGCTAATTATGGAGGAAGAGTTAAATAGGAGAAAGAATAGGTGGATGAAATAGAATGACAAGTAGTTAAAGAAGTGGGATATTAATATGCAGGAATGTCCACATGCTAAAGAGGAAATAAAAAAGTATGTTAGAGAAAAATTTAGAAACATCATGTGAACTAATCAAATGGGATGGAAAAAAGCTTACTATATCAAAGAGTTCAACCCCATGCGAGACCATGAAGAAAAAGCCTACATAGGAGTAGATATTAAGTGGAAAGAAAAAATGTTGATTACGCAACAAAAGACTAGTTCACACCATCTTAGATGTGAAACGAGTAGGTGGGTGTTTCCTAAAGAGGAGTGGGAAAAGAGATTATGCCTTTTTTGCAACAAGGTTGTGGTTGAAATGGAATGGCATTTCATCATGGAATGCTCAGCTTACGAGGACATCTTTGGCAGCTACAATGACATCTTGAAAGACATCAACTTAAGCACCTTGTTTGAGGAGGCTAGGCTTGGCAGAACCGCAAACTTTTGATCAAAATTCATGGCAAAAGATCTGAGCTTGAGAAAGGGATGTAAATTGTTTAATGGCCCTGTTTTTAAGGTGGGGATGTGTGCGATTCTAGGTCCCATAGGCTACTATGGCCTCGTGGATGTTATTAAAATCTTTCATTCATTCATGCACATGATAAGAGGGAAAAATAGTCCAAGTTGAAAACATAAGTATCCTTGTCTAAGGCAAGGACTAATAAGAATTTAATATATGGACAATTATTAAATTATTTCTTATTGATATCAATATGTTTTCTTTGTCTATTGGTGAAATAAGCACTCTCTACTATCTCACTCACTAAGTCACAAGCAAATACACTAGCACTTGCACCCATAAGAGGTTCAAGGAATACGCCCATAGGAAAACCGACGAGTTTAGAAAATTATCTGGCAATTTTTTTTATGGCGTGAAACAATTTTGAGCACTATAATGCTCACATATAAATGCCTATCAGCTAATTATCTTTAGATCTTCCTCAAACATAATTTGAATGCCCTACCTAAATTTTTTTGGTATTTTTTTTACGGCGTGAGACAATTCCAAGCACTATAATGCTCACATATAAAAGCCTATCAGCTAATTACCCACTTTAATATCATATTGTCTAATTTTTATTTGTGTGACTAATTATTTAGTCATTCTTATTTGTGCGACTAATTATTTAGTTGTGGTTTTTACCCAATGATCAAATTAGTCATTTATAGCCATGTTGCAAAAAATTAGTAGAATTTAGTCATTTTTAGTTGTCGTGACTAAAAGTTTTAGTCACGTAGTCATTTATTTGCTAAATTCTACTAGTTCTCCTATGTGGCCAAGTCTCTGGTGCCATAACATGGTTTTCTCTACAGGCAACTTTGATTCAGTAGAAAGAGCACCCTTGGGTACCCAGAAGCCACGACCATCCACAGAAGAGGAAACCATCTCTTTTTTTAGCGATGTAGTCTTTGGCTTAATCTTATCAGAAGTACTATTGCACTCAATCATGCATGCATTGAAAACTGTACATGCACACCCGCATCTATTAGCTTTCTAACAGATAATAATTTTCTTGCTAGTCCAGGGATATGCAAGACACCATCAAATTGTCTAACTCTACCATCAGAAATTTTCACATGAATACTTCCACAACCAACAATGTCAAGGAAAGAATTGTCAGCCAAATACACCTTACCACCTTCATATTTTTCATACTTACTGAACCAGTTTCTATTAGGAGTCATGTGGAAAGATACACCTGAGTCAATCAACCATGTAGTACCACCTGTATGAGTGGCCAAGGCTGCAATAAAAGCATCTCCATCTTCCTTCTCGGACTTAGAATCAAAATCTTGCTTCTTCTTCTTCTTTTTCTTCTCTTCTTTACAGTCCTTTTGGAAGTGTCCATTTTTGCCACAATTCTAGCATATCACCTTGGACTTACTAGGAGATTTTGATCTCCCCTTATTCTTGGACTTAGAACGACCATGTTGCTTTTCATTCTTGCCTTGTTCTTTTGGTCATCCTTGAACACTCAAAGCCTCTTTAGCATTTAGAGAGACCTTCCTTCTCATTTCCTCAAAGAGTAGGGAACCAACAACATCATCCATCTTCAAGGTGACTAAAGTGCTCCCTAAGGCCATGACTAGGCCATCCCATGAGTCTGGAAACGAACATAGAAAAGTTTGACACCTTTCTTCTTCATCCATCTGAACCCCAACTGAGGTCAACTAAGTCACCGACATATTGAAAGTTTCCAGATGCTCAAAGATATGTCCACCTTCTTCTATTCTCAAGTAATACAACTTCTTCCTCAAGAAAATCTTATTTGCTAGAGATTTGGCTCGATATATTTCACCTAGCTTCTTCCATAGCTTCTTTGAAGTGGGTTCTTCGTGAACATTTATCATAATTAAGTCTGTAAGGCATAGTCTTATGAGACCTTTAGCTTTTCTATCCATTACATCATATCTTGCAGCCAAAGTTGGATCTGTGGGCCTTTGTACATTATCATCCATAGCATCCCATAGATATCGATCAATCAATAGATCTTCCATCTTCAGTGTCCACATTTCAAAATTCATGCCATAAAACTTCTCTACCTCAACTCTTCCAGATGTGCTCCCCATCTCTATTATCCTGCAATACAAAATATGAAATATTCTGCACAAGCTCCCACTCAAACTTGATTAGTTCAAAAAACCATGTACCCAACAAATAGAACCAAAACTGGCCAGGCTCTGATACCACTTGTAAGGAGGCAAAGGTGTATGGAAACTCTTCCTACGCTAACCTTGAGAGGAGTGTTATGCAAATTTCAAATAAAATATTATAGATATTTCAAGAAACACATAATACCACAAACACAATAACAATAAAACCATAACTCAGTTATTTACATGGGGAAAACCCTTTCAAGAGAAAAATCCCACACTCCAAAACCTGCACAATGTATTATCAAATCTTGAAATAGATTATAATACACTTGCAATGCAAGTTCTTACAGGAGTCTTCACCTCAACACAACCTAGAGGAATTTTAGCAGCATTCTGGTAGCATACAGACTTGCAAACTAACTCTCACACCAAATGACTATCTCAAAGTACTAATATACAATATTACATTACATATGAGAACCTTCTAGAGATAAAGCATTTCATTTTGGAAACATCTAATAAAATCTCATAGCCAACTTATCTCTATCTCCATTTAAAAGATACTTCTCAAAATAGTTGCTTTTCACCTATCACAAAATCTTCTTTTCTTGGTTCGCTTTATTTTTTTTCCATGCAAGGTTGAGACACTTTCTTTTTTTCTTCTTTTCTTTTTTTCTTTTTTTCATCTTTTTGTTTTCATTTTTAAAGCACTTTATTTCTAAAAACCTTGACTCCCACACAAGCATCCTCGACACCATTTAACTAATCATTGTCAAAAAGGACAAAACCTGGGAGGTCACTAAACAAAAATTCATCATTTCCATCACTCCCATGAATTGAACCATCCAAATGCTAAGAAGTGCATATGCTGCTCTCATCCTTTGCATGATCAAGAGATGTTACATCAAACATCTATGCCCTCATGTCCTCACTGCCAGATTGCACCTGCACAATATCACATTCACCAGCATCACAACAAACAGCAAGATCATCAAAGTGAAACTAAATGTTTGCACCTTCATCTGTCTTAGATTAGTTATTATTGGGTGCACACATGCTACCGTCATCTTTAATTTTAGATTGAGGATCACAAGACAAAGCATCAATATCACCATCCACAAGGGATGATGCATCCAATTGAAGGTAGGTAGCCACACTATCTTCACTCTCAGTACAACTGTCATATGATGCTACCTCACATGAGTTCATTTTCCTGACAACATATTCAACCTGGTCTGCAGTATTGTTGCCTGCCACATGCTCATTATTCACGATACTCACCTTGGGGGATAACAACCCAACAACATATTTGTCTTTCATTTTAACCAAGGCATAAAGAGCAAGGTGAGCCTGTTGCAAGCTAACCAACTTCAAATCTTCCAGTACTGAGCTCAATCCAACTTCATAAGATTAAAAAAAACAAATTAATGCAAGCTATTATAGAAGGTTTGAAGGTGTCTAGAATTCTAGACAGTGTAATAGCAAATTGGTGGCTAAAATCCATGTTGGATTCATCCTCATGGATTTTGACATTTTCAAATTCTTGGACAAGAACAACAAGGTCCAAACTACCTCCAAACCTTTCAAATGCATCCACCAAATGATTTGAAGAACCAAAGTGATGGTCAAGGAAATCAACAAGCCATTTCCTTCCCAATCCACACCGAGATTTGACAAAGAACCTCATCCACATATCCTCATCCTCAAATTGGAATCTGTCCATAAAATCTAAAAATGCAAGAACATGTGCCTTCCCATCATAAGCTTCACACCCATCAAATAACAACATCTGATAATAGATCTTATTGGACATGGACTGCTTCTCATAATTGACCCATGAAAGGTCTAGCTATTTGTATGTGGTATCATTAGCAATGGGAGGGAGCCGAAAAAGTTAGATATTGATAACAACATGAAGGGCATTGATTTGCGCCTTGGACTAGCATAGCATGATTTGATTTTATAATTCCCTTTCTTGCTGTAGTAAAGACTCCAACAACTGTTTGGATTTATCAACTTCATACTGCAGTCTATCTGAATCATTCTGATTATGCAGGGGTGTTTGAGATTGTGACAAGGGATTACAAGGCATTGGGCAATATGAGTAATAGGATGAAACATTATCATAAGAATGATAATCATCTTCATTCTCACATTATTCATGACTAGAGCATTAGGCACAGGAAAATGCACAAGAAGGCTTTGCCCTAAGGCCACGAGTGTAATATGGATTTCTAGGATGGTCATGGGAATCCACTCCTATGTAATTTGTAGGGTCCGATACACATGAAGACTCAACTAAAGGAGCAGCCCTAGAATAGTCATATTCATACCAACCATCCATGACTAAAATTTCCTACCATGCATGGCGACACAAAACTTAATAGCATAATTGCCTTTGTATTTTGGAGGAAGTTAGAAATGGTTACAACAGAAAACCATGTGTACCTTGACTTTCTAGTTGTTGTTCATAAACTTGTGGCATCTAACTCACCAATAGCACAACTAGAGCAGTAGTGAACAAATGTTGGTTCTCTATCTTTAACAGCAGAGTCACCACCTCTTTGAAAGAGGAATTCCTTGAAGTGTGACAATATTCAAGGCTACAAAACTAATTCTGGGTTCATAGCTCACCAGAAGAGTCTTCAATTTCTTCACAACCCAACAATAATCTATTCCCTGGCAACAACACCAAAATGTTGACGTAAGTTGATGGGATGCCAAACTTACACATAGCAACAAACTGCACATGACAAAGGTTGTTACAGGGGTTTGAAAAATGCACAAGCTACCTAAAATTTGGCGATGGCTAAAGTAACTTTATCCCCGGAAATGACACCAAAATATTGGAGTAAGTTGACAGGTTGCCAACTTACACACAGCAACAAATTGCACCCAGCAATGGTTGCAAACTTCTTCAGTGACTATGTTGCAAAGGTCTTTCAAAATCTGAACCAAGATATTACTTCCCTAGCAACGACGCCAAAATGTTGGTTCCCAAAATGAGTGCAACCCAAAACTCAAACATTCCTAAATCACCTAGGCCAGGGATTGTCGTCAGGGTGATAGGAAGAGGTTTATCAACAAGTTGAGGGGGATTTTGGCCAACTACAGGAGTGGGTATACTCCTCTGCACTTTAGGCTCAGCTAGACCTATGAGGGATATTCCTAGAGGCATAAAATAAAATACCAAGAACACATACAACCATACCCAATGTACACTTGACCCCAAGAGTTATCACTAGATCAAGACAAACTGGCTGCACATGCGTCTATATTAAGTTGATTCAACTGTGTGAATGTACATGCACGAGAAGGATCATTTTTCCCTTGAACCACAGGTGAATGATTTGTTTGATTTTAAAGAGTGATTGGTCCCTCTCCAATATGGACTGGTGCCTACTCCATTGGGTAACTGAGTCATAGAATGTAAAGAGGGAAGAAAGGACTGAAGCAACATCAACAAAATACTAAAATATATTCACATATATTTCTCATATTATACTTCATACATTGAACATAATTATCTAGAACCAAACTACAATGTCCCATTTGCAATAAAGAGATGACCCAACACAAAACATGCATGGACTTAAATGTTGTCACACATTATCAAATCTCTATTACAATTGCACCAGCAAATGTGGTGAAATAAAACATACAACTGTGATTATAGATTCCTTTGAATCATTACAAATGGCCATGGAGACATACCAATGCATAAAATATGTTCTATAGTTCATTCCTACGTTGCCTCAAAACACATTCCTCCATTTAGCACCCTGGCTGGCTTGATTCGAAGCCCTGAAACTATCCTGAGGCATTGCTGACCAGACAATTGGCTCAGTGACCAACCCTAAAAACATCTTAAAAACATAAATATATAGAAATTCAATTCAAACTAATTGAACCAATTCCCTGCGCTGCACTCAGTCAATGAGTATACACCATCCTGTATTAAATTCAGGCCCATATATTTGTTAGAGAAAATGCACATTTGAAGCCTGCCCTTACTCTGGCAACTCTGCAAATGTTAGAAGGAAGATTTTCCACATGCCTTGCGTACTTAGAGCAATAATGAGGGAAAGCTCCAATTCATTCCCTGACACCTGCAATCTCTGACTTATCTGATATGTCCTTTGTGCATTCAACAATTTCATTGTTTGAACAACCTGCACAACTTTGGCCCACAATTCATTAATGCTGAGTACAAATCTACATTTATATTCCTGCAATGAAGGCATATATTCAGGGAATTACCCATTTCAAGTATTTACAACACTCCCAATGTGTTGTCCTATATTTCTATTTGAGCCACCTGATCACTGACTGTACCCTGTGCATGCTGGGCACCCTCTACTCTATCAACCACTTGCTACTCTTGAAAACTTCTCCATTTCCCCTTTATCCATAACATTATTTTGCCTTAGTTTATTTCGACACATATGTTTGACTTATCAACGAATCTCATATTTTGAGAACTTGACCTCTGTTTCCCTCTATTGTCAAATCTTTAATTTGCCGAACCTTTTCTTTTCTCTCCTGGTTGCCCCTATCGATTAATCATACTTTTCTCAAACATGGCTCTGATTTCTCTTTTGCCTCTATTGGCAAATCCTTAATTTACCGAACTATCTCCTTGGTCAGCGAAGTTTGATTTTCATGAACCATTCTCTGTTGCCCCTTTTATTTGCTTCCTTCTCCCACCTTTACTTTGTCAGTAAATTTGCCTTATCAATAAACTCCAAAATTTTTGAACTTTTCTCTAGTTCATCCATTTGTCAATTCCCCGATGGAACTATGTTGTATCTATTTTCTCTGTGTTTACCTTAGTCAAATATCTGCCTTTTATTTGCCTTATCGGCAAACCTAATCTTTTATGAAGTTTCCATCCTTTATCGGTGAAATCAGAGAATGTCGAACCTTACCTATATCTCCCCTTTGGTCGCCTATCGACAAATTTCTCATTCTTTGAACTTCTCCCATGTTGATATTTGCCTTCATCTTTTCCTTTGTCTTGTCGACAAATCTTCCGTCAGGAGAACATCTAGTCGGCAAACCTGGAGGTTCACGAACCTCGAGTTTTGCTGATAAAGCATCACCTTCATTTTCTTTCGCCTCCTTAGAAAATCTCCATCTTCACCAGAGCCTTATCTTCCATTCCTTTAGTCAAGGAAGTGGTCGTCGGTGAACCTCCGGGTTTCTGAACTAAACACAATGTCGACCAAAGATTCCTCATGCTTTTGCTATAGCCTTTTCATTGCTATCGATGCCCTCTTGTAGCCATATCGACTAGTTGGGGAAAGTGCAAACTTTTGAACAAGTTAGCTAGTTCAGAAATTCACCGACTAGCCAATATAAGGCAAAAAATAAAGATTTTTTCAAGGGAAAGAAGGGGGAGAAAATAGGGGAATGATACTTAGTCATTTTTAACTAAAAATCCCTATAAAATATCTCTTTGATTGGTTTTAAATAGGGGATTCTATTGCAATGAGGAAAATGATAGATTTTGGACTTTATTGGGGGGAAAAAAGAAGCATTAAAGTGTTGGTTTTCTATGTACCAACACTGGCTCTGGTTGGGGATGTGTGACAAGTAGTGTCACAAGGAGAATCCAGAATATCTTTGGTTAGATCAAAAACAAAAAATGAACAGGGGAAACAATTGAAACGTATTTACAATAAGGGCGTATAGATAAGAGAACATACAATCATAAAGAAAAAATGATTGTAAGCAAAAATTTTGATCACTGCACGCCAAGCCTACACAAGATTGTTGCAACTACTTTCCTCTATCAAAGACAAGCTGAATGAAGGATCTAATCTCCCTTAAACCAAACTTGCATTTTTTACCTAGTTGCAACAACTGAAAACTGTCCTCAACATGCACTAATATGCAACATATACTTGTGGAGCCAAGGTTAGCTGCATCAATGATATTGTTACCGCATGGTAACCATTAAATATAGGTACTTGACCTATTCATATCCATATCATGCTTGTTCTAGGTGGCAATGGGTGCAAAACTAAAATTTAGGTCAGCAACAAAAGAAACAAATAAAGGCAAACCTCCACTATCATGTGCCAGGCTATCATACATGCTGACCTCTTCATGTAAATTGAGGGAAAAAGAAAATACCTCCAACTCACATGGCAAAGCAAACTATGCCTTAATGCACTGCTGATCAACAAGAGAAGAGACTTCATCTTGTAGAGCAAACCAGAAAGACTCCAGCTCTGTCATATCTTCAAATTTGGTAGGAACATGCATATCAGGCCTTTCAAATGATGGACTGCATCCATCTCACAACCTCTCTATTTCAATCTCAACTGGTCAACTCACTGTATTACAGCTGCTACTACATACAGGTACAAGACTGTCCTCCTCCACACCATCACAAGGAATTCTATCAGCGGCCTGCATAACTAGATCAATAACAAAATGGTCATCATGGAGGTCACTCCTACCAATGTCAGCAGTTATAGGATCATCCAACTAGAACCAATAAGTGTATAAATCATCAGTAAAGGAGGAGTGGGTGTGAGGAATATCACTTGAATCACAAGACACCTTTACTCCCACACAAGCATCCTTAGCACCATCTAACTCATCATTGTCAAAAAGGACAAAACCTGGGAGCTCACTAAACAAAAATTCATCATTTCCATTACTCCCATGAATTGACCCATCCAAATGCAAAGAAGTGCATATGTTGCTCTCATCCTTTGCATGATCAAGAGATGTTACCAAACATCTCTACCCTCGTGTCCTCACTGCCAGATTGCACCTGCACAATATTACATTCACCAACATCACAACCCATAGCAAGGTCATCAAAGTGAAACTGAATGTTTGCACCTTCATCTGTCTCAGATCAGTTATTATTGGGTACACACATGCTACCGTCATCTTTAATTTTAGATTGAGGATCACAAGACAAAGCATCAATATCATCATCCGCAAGGGATGATGCATCCAATTGAAGGTAGGTAGCCACACTATCTTCACTCTCAGCACAACTGTCATATGATGCTGCCTCACCTGAGTTCATTTTCCTGACAACACATTCAACCTGGTCTACAGTATTGTTGCCTGCCACATGCTCATCATTCACGATACTCACCTTGGGGTATAACAGCCCAACAAAATATCTGTCTTTCATTTTAACCAAGGCATCAAGAGCAAGGTAAGCCTGCTGTAAGCTAACCAGCTTCAAATCTTCCTATATTGAGCTCAATCCAACTTCATAAGATTCAAAAAACAAATTAATGCAAGCTAGAATAGAAGGTTTGAAGGCGTCTGGAAGTCTAGAAAATGCAATAGCAAACATGTGGTTAAAATCCATGCTGGATTCACCCTCATGGCTTTTGATGTTTTCAAATTCTTGGACAAGAACAACAAGGTCCAAACTACCTGCAAACCTTTCAAATGCAGCCACCAAATGATCCGAAGAAGCAAAGTGATGGTTAGAGAAATCAACGAGCCATTTCCTTGCCAATCCACACAGAAATCTGACAAAGAACCTCATCCACATATCCTCATCCTCAAATTGGACCCTATCCATGAAATCTGGAAATGCAAGAACATGTGTCTTCCCATCATAAGCTTCACACCCATCAAATAACGACATCTGATAATAGATCTTATTGGACATGGACTGCTTCTCATAATTGACCCATGAAAGGTCCAACTGTTTGTATGTGGTATCATTAGCAATGGGAGGGAGCCGAAAAATTGGGCTATTGACAACAATAGGAAGGGCACTGGATTGTGCCCTGGACTGACATAACATGATTTGATTTTCTAATTCCATTTCTTACTGTAGTAAAGACTCCAATAGTTGTTTGGATTTATCAACTTCATACTGCAGTCTATCTAAATCATTCTGATTATGTAGGGGTGTTTGAGATTGTGACAAGAGAGTACAAGGAATAGGGCAATATGAGTGATAAGATGAAACATTATCTTAAGAATGATAATCATTTTCATCCTCACAATATTCATGACTAGAGCATGAGGCACAAGACAATGCATAAGAAGGCTATGCCCTAAGGCCGTGAGTGTAATATGGATTTCTAGGATGGTCTTGGGAATCCACTTCTATGTAATTTCTAGGGTCTGATACACATGAAGACTCAGATAAAGGAGCAGCCCTAGAATACTCATATTCATACCAACCATCCATGACTAAAATTTCCTACCATGCAGGGTGGCACAAAACTTAATAGAATAATTGCCTTTGTATTTTGGAGGAAGTTAGAAATGGTTACAAAAAAAAACCATGTGTACCTTAACTTTCTAGCTATTGTTCATAAACTTTGGGCGTCTGACTCACCAACAGCACAACTAGAACAACAACAGACAAACATTGGTTCTCTATCTTTAACAGCAGAGTCGCCACCTCTTTGAAAGAGGAATTCCTTGAAGTGTGACAATCTTTAAGGCCGCAAAATTGATTTTGGGTTCACGGCTCACCAGAAGAGTCTTCAATTTCTTCACAACCCAACAATAATTTATTCCCCGACAACGACACCAAAATGTTGGCGTAAGTTAACAGGATGCCAAATTCACACATAGCAACAAACTGCACACGACAAAGGTTGTTACACGGGTCTAAAAAATGCACAAGCTGCCTAAAACCTGGTAATGGATAAAGTAACTTTATCCCCGGCAATGACGCCAATATGTTGGCGTAAGTTGACGGGCTGCCAACTTACACACAACAACAAATTACACCCAACAACGATTGCAAACTTTTTCAGTGACTATGTTGCAAAGGTCTTTCAAAATCTGAACCAAGATATTACTTCCCCAACAACTACACCAAAATGTTGGTTCCCAAAATGACTGCAACCCAAAACTCTAAAACATTCCTAAATCACCTAGGCCAGGGATTGTCGTCAGGGTGATAGGAAGAGGTTCATCAACAAGTTGAGGGGAATTTTGGTGAACTACAGGAGTGGGTATACTCCTCTACACTCAGGCTTAGCTAGACCTAGGAGGGATATTCTTAGAGGCATAAAATAAAATACCAAGAACACATACATCCATACCCAATGTACACTTGACCTCAAGAGCTATCACTAGATCAAGACAAACTGGTTGAACAGGCCTCGATATTAAGTTGATCTTCAACTGTGCGAATGTACATGCATAGGAAGGATGGTTTTTTCCTTGAACCATAGGTGAATGATTTGTTTGATTTTAAAGAGTGATTGGTCCCTCTCTAATATGGACTAGTGCCTACTCCATTGGGCAACTGAATCATTGAATGTAAAGAGGGAAGAAAGGACTGAACCAACATCAACAGAATACTAAAATATATTCACATACATTTCTCAAATTATACTTTATACATCGAACATACTTAATTATCCAGAACCAAACTACAATAACCCGTTTACAATAAAGAGATGAGCCAACACAAAGCATGCATGGACTTAAATGCTATTACACATTATCAAATCTCTATTACAATCGCACTAGCAAATGTGGTGAAAGAAAACATACAACTGTGTTTATACATTCCCCTGAATCATTACAAATGGCCATGGAGACATACCAATGCATAAAATATGCTTTACAATTCATCCCTATGCTGCCTCAAAACACATTCCTCCATTTAGCACCCTGACTGGCTTGATTTGAAGCTCTGAAACTATCTCGAGGCACTGCAGACCAGACAATTGGCTCGGTGACCAACCCTAAAAACATCTTAAAAACATGTATATATAGCAAATTCAATTCAAATTGATTGAACGAACTCCCTTAGTCAATGAGTATGGCCCATGCTATATTAAATCTAGGCCCATATATTTGTCAGAGAAAATGCACGTTGGAAGCCTGCCCATACTCTGACAACTCTGCAATGTCAAAAGGAAGATTTTCCACACCCCTTATGTACTTGGAGCAATAATGAGGGAAGGCTCCAATTCATTCCCTGACACCTGCAATAGCTAACTTATCTGATATGTCCTTTGTGCATTGAAGAATTTCATTGTTTGAACAACTTACACAACTTTGGCCTACAATTCATTAATGCTAAGTACAAATCTACATTATTATTCCTGCAATAAAGGTATACATTCAGGGAATTACCCATTTCAAGTATATACAACACTCCCAATGTGTTGTCATGTATTTATATTCGAGCCACCTGATCACTGACTATACCCTGTGCTTGCTGAGCACCCCCTACTTTATCAACCACTTGATACTCTTGCAAACTTCTCCATTTCCCCTTTATCCATAGCATTATTTTGCCTTAGTTTATTTCAGCACGTGTTTGCCTTATCGGTGAATCTCATATTTTGCAAACTTGGCCCCCTTTGCCTTCTATTGGCAAATCTTTAATTTTCTGAACCTTTTATTTTCTCTCCTTATCGCTCCTATCGACAAATCATACTTTTCTCAAACTTGGCTCTGATTTCTCTTTTGCCTCTATCGGCAAATCCTTAATTTGCCAAACTTTCTCCTTGGTCGATGAAGTTTGATTTTCACGAACCATTCTCTATTGCCCCTTTTATCCGCTTCCTTCTCCCCCTCTACTTTGTCAGCAAATTTACCTTATCAACAAACTCCCAAAATTTTGAACTTTTCTCTAGTTCGGCCATTTTTCGATTCCCCGATGGAACTATGCTTTATCCATTTTCTCCATGTTTACCTTAGTCAAATTTATGCCCTTTATTTGCCTTATCGGCAAACCTAATATTTTGTGAAGTTTCCATCCTTTATCAGCAAAATTAGAGAATGTCGAACCTTACCTATATCTCCCCTTTGGTCACCTATCGGCAAATTTCTCACTCTTCTTGCCTTCATCTTTTCCTTTGCCGCTTCGCCTTTGTCCTCTCGGCAAATCTTCCGTTAGGAAAACCTCTAGTTGGTGAACCTGGAGGTTCGCGGACCTCTAATTTCACCGACAAAGCATTACTTTCATTTTCTTTCGCCTCCTTAGAAAATTTCCATCTTCGTCAGAGCCTTCTCTTCCATTCCTTTAGTCGGGAAAGTGGACATTGACGAAACCAACTGTTGATGAACCTCCGTGTTCTTGAACTAAAGACAATGTCAACCGAAGACTTCCTCATACTTTTGCTGCAGCCTTTTCATTGCTGCCGACACCCTCTTGCTGCCATATCGGCTGGTCGAGGAAAGTGTGAACTTCCGAACTAGTTAGCTAGTTTGGAAATTCGTCGACTAGCCGATATAAGGCAAAAAATAAAGAAATTTTCAAGGGAAAGAAAGGTGGAAAAATAGGGGAAAGATACTTAGTCATTTTGAACTAAAAATCCCTATAAAAGATCTCTCTGATCGTTTTTAAACAAAGGATTTCTATTGCAATGGAAAAAATGATGGATTTTGGATTTTTTTTGGGAAAAAAGAAGCGTTTGAGTGTTGGTTTTCTGGGTACCAACACCCTCAAAGCAAATCATAATGGAAATGCATACAATTTAGTTTCATGTTTTCTAAAAGTGTAAAATAACCATAAGGCCCCAAAAAACTCCATTGGAGCTCTCTTTGGCACCTTGACCAAAGTTTGACCAAATTTCTAACTTTTGTTTTTCAATAGCTATAGATGATCTGACAACTACCCATCATAGATAACATGCCCAACAACCAATATATGCAATAAAAATGCATTGGGGATTTCCAGGGATAATGTTTATATTTCAATGTTTCCAAAATGGAAAATACATGAAATAAATAAATAACCAGCTAAAATAAATTTTCTAAGTTTCCTACAACTAAGCAAAGTCATCTTCAACCATTCTAAATGGTGTGGCATGACGGAAACATAATAAAACAATTTAAATGAGAAGATTGGAGAAACTTACCTTCTAGTACAAGCAAAATCTAAGGAAAAGAATGAGGTTGAATGTCAATTTCGATCCACACACAACAAGGAAACACCAAGCTCCTGAATCCAATCCAAACTCCAAGCAATTTCAAGCAAAACTCCCTTCCAAGCAATCAAATATCCATTTTTCAAGCAAGAGGGTTTCAAACAAAAGAGAGCAATTTTTGGAGAGAAAAAGAACAATGCAAAATATATGTCTTTTTCCTTTATGCCTCCAAAGACACTATTCCTTTTTTTGATAATAAAATAATCCTTTAAGTGATTTAATCAATCATTTTAGAATTATAGAATTTGCACAATTAAACTATTTAATTCATTAATATCAAACAATAGATAATTACTTGATATTTCATATGAAATCACATAAGCATTTAATAAAAATGCATTAATATTTCAATTTTCCTTGAAAACACACAAATAATTCACTAAGAATAAGAGGGAAATAGTTAATCAAACAAACTCAACTATTCCAAATAGGATATTGCCATTTAACTCAGTCTCATTCCAAAAAGTACAAACACGCCATACGAGGCATTTAGTTTTCTCATTTAATGCAATTTCTACCTTTTTACGGAAAAATATTAAATTTTGGAATTAAATCGAAATCACTCAAAGTTGTTCCACAGGCATATAATGATGCAAAAAATATTTTTGCTAAAGAAGAAATAGCAATTTCCAAATTAAAATCATTAATTTAATCTGAAAACATAGAAAACATATTTTTTGAACCATTTTAAAATAAAGTACAAGAATGCTAGGGAAACACACACAAATGATTCCAAACACACATCACGGGTTCCCACAACACAAGGATAAGGGTGAGATGGCTTAGCGTCCCATGTCAACCTTCTCCACATTTCACTCATTAGTTAACACTTGTAATTACCTGCACACTCAGGTCAACCAGTAGGCGTACCTACTCCACATATAATAGTCAAAGCAACATAATCCACTCCAACGTGGTATAATCACACATGATATAAATTAATCATATCCACCATAATCATCTACAACTAGCATGATCCAGGAACATGATGCATAAATAGAAACATTTCACAATGTAGGAATAATACGACAATCACAACTATAACAAATATAGTGAAAACATTGAAGCTGAAGCACTGTAATAATCTAACATGCACAATCACAACGTATGCATCCCATAATGCATAGTTGGATACCAAATAACAAAGCACAACCCCATCGAAAACACCTCGATGGTCATGCAAAATACACCCTCAGAACCCATCGATCGCACCATAGACCTCATCGACAAGTTCGGTGCAATGCATCAAAGCATAATAATCACATAATACATTGATAAACACTCAGAACAACATATAACACATGAATGAAAAAGCACACAAGGCACAAACTAGGGTGGGCATTACAATATTTAATTAATCTATTCTCATCCTTAAATTAATTCAAATCCCATGCATAATTAATTAATTTTATTGTTTAATTGTCTAATTATCTTCCATGCATAATTAACTAATTTTATCTAATTATTCTTTCACCACTAATTAAATAATTCATCTATTTAATTATCCCAAATGCCACCTCACCAATTGCTAAATTAATTTATATTCATTAACTAATTTCTTACTCATCATGCACTTAAAGATTGTTTAATTAAATTAATTTAATAGAGGAACAAGGAGTTAACAACCCCATTCAGTAGTTAACTACCTCATTACATCTGACCACCCACCTTCTTAAACTCAATGACAAATCAAAAGACTATTTCAACAATCCATTAATATTTGCAAACAAAAATATTAATGGAACTTTAATAATTTAACCATTTTTCCCTCATTCAATTACAAACCTTGATCTTGTCTTGAGATCTTGGCCATTGATTTCAAAAATTAAAAATATGTAAATTAATCTTATTTCTTTCAACAATTCATCCATGAACATGAAGTAAACTTATGTTGCAATTTTTTTCAAAGAGATTTATCTTGAGCATCTATATCTATTGGAGCACATCCATATTATAATGGAGTTCATTGGGTAACTTTCTTTCATTTGTTCAAACATTTACTCGAATTTCCATTTTCTCTATCTAAAGTTTGCATATAATTTGGAGTGGAAAGATCTTGTTTAAATTTGGTTTTTAGGTTAGTTTCTAAATTTTGGTGCATTTAGTATGAAATCAATTGGAGGAGGGTTATATGTCACTAACATTCCTCTTGTGAGTTATATTTTGTAGTGATAGGCTCATAGTCATTCCCATGTTAAAGGGAGCTTTATCAATCTTTTTGCATTGTTAGAATTTTCCTCTTGATTGCAATGCTACTATTTTTCCAGTTAGTCAGAGATTTACTACTTTTTGCTTAGAGAAAACCTCTTACTCTTATCCTTTTTAATTTTTTTGTTATTTTGTAAATATGTTTTTTAAACAAGTTTCAACATACATATAGTGCCTATTTTTATGTCTAACAAATGCTACTCCTTGCACATTTTTCTATTTCATAGGTTTCTAATGGAGAAATCATTGTGAGTAGAGTATAAGAATCATCATCCATAACCATATCTTATGAGTACTTGAAAATATTTAATTTCCACGTTGACTACTTGTTATACTTTGACATGCATCCTCATAGTAGTTCGCATACACATCAAGTGGGGGTAAAATGTAATTATGAAAAAAACATACCCATGCCTTTTTCCATTATATTGTGGGCCCACTTTGAGTAGAGTGTTTTTTATGCATTAACAAGTCTACATGTGGCATATTCTTGCATGAAATTATCCTATCTGGTCCCTGTCAAGACTCATCCCTAGAAACCAGTCTTAATCCCTCGACCTCCCATTCATCACCCCAGATCATATTCACAAGTGCATAGTTGACTTAGGTAACTTTTGAGTATGTAGATTTGAATCTCAAACTTTTAAATTTCAAAATTCAAATTTCAACCATGTTGACTCCCTTGTACTAGTTATTGTTAGCCAACCTAGTGCACATTTGTATGTTGTGATGTATTTAAAGACATCTGTTATTCCATTCAAAATCATGTTGCATGATCTAATCCATTTGCACATCATCATAGCAGCATCATTAAGGATTCTAACTGCAATATGAAAGCATACATTGTCCTAGGCATATTGCATGCTGTCTTTGATTTTGTTTCATCACTATTGAATGAATTCACCTAGGGGCTTCATAGAGGAGAACATGGCCCTTCCTTAGAAAATTTCCAAATGGTAGTTCTAGACAGCACCCACTTTTAAACATAGGTATAACAAGTAGAGGTGAATTTGTTACAGTTGTTCATTTCTTTTTAGTTCATTTTCATGAGTCTAGGTTTAGTTTTATGCTCCTCATCAGTTATGTAGGTGTGAATTTGAGCCAAAGCATATTGTAGTTGACTTTACAGATTTTAAGGCATTTATCTGAACAAGGACTTGATTTTCAATACATTAGTGAATCAATTCCTAACATTTTTGGCAACAAATTCCACCCTTAGGATTCAAACTAAATATCACATTTAATTTATTTAAATTCCATAAATTCATTATGTATTTATTATTCTAGTCCCAACTCTTAATTTTAAGATATTATTATTAATTGAATATTTTCCATAGGATGCTTATATAAGGGTGTTATTTCTCCTTACACCAATGTACTTAATTGATTTATTCATGTATTCATCACTAGATATTTTAGAGGGATCATTTCATTACCCTCAAATTTCTCATGCATTCAATTTTGCTCTCCTTTCTATTTTGGCAAAATGCTAAAAAATACAAATACTGTAAATCCTACTAGAACCTACTAGAACCTTCAAACACATGATGTAAATCCTACTAGAACCTTCAAGGCAATGCCAATGGGAATGAAATAGAATAGAAGGATTTAATGTCCATGCGGCTAAATGCAACCCAGGGGACAACTAACATCTTTTTGTAATGCTAATCTTTTGCTATGTAGCTTGATGACGAATTCTCTTGGTTTTCATCTCCTCTTTAAAAAATTCCTGTAGAGAAACCATTGCTAATGAATTTGCATATCTAGCTTGGATGTTTTGCACATCTTGCATTCCACCATAAAATGCTTCTCTGTCTCAACTACCCTAACTATGTAAAAGATACCCATCCTCTCCTTCCATTCTTCTTTTGGTCGCTTCCATCTACGTATTTCACATTAAAGATGATGTGAGTTAGTCCTCTATTGGGCTATGAGCATCTTTTCTCTCCAAGTGATATTTGCCCCTATATAGGCCTTTTGGCGGTGATCATATGTAGGGTTAAATTCATCAAGTTAATATTTCCTCTTTCTCCCTAATATCTTTCCCCACATAACCATGCAAAATTTATCCACAACAAATGCCTTTATGTCTCTGTTATTATTTGGGCAAGAATTTAAGTTGATTTTCCATTTGCTCATCCACTTATTATTTTGTTTCATCCAAGACCTCTTTCTTTTGTTCAATCCAAGACCTTATTCTTTTGTTCAAAACTTCTTTGCTAACAACCTTAGGACATCTATTTGCCTCCATCTATTCAACCTTTTTCAGATATCTTAAATATTGTCTTGATAGGAAAGGTGCATGTTTTTGCCAGAAGCACCTCATAAGGAACTGGTACTTTTATTTTGAAATTGCCTATAATTAAGCACTTTTGCGTCTTCTGTATTTGTCGTCATTTTATTTTTGAAGTGCTGCTAACCCTTCACAACTATAAAACACTAGCAAAATCACTAATAATTCAACCTCTCTCCTTCTATTCCGCAATGCAAAAAATGCTCTCCAACCTCCCAAAATTCTCTTCCTTAAGCAAGTTTCCCAATTAAGCTTCTTGTTGAAGTCTATCCCAAAATATTTATACTCTATTACTTTTTCAAGAAACTTCCTTCAAAATAAAAGTTCTTTGCTCATTTATTTTCTTCCAATTAAACACAATCAAAATTTTAATCATTTGCTTACCTATTTCTATTTCTCTTGCTCTCTAATCTCCTAATGATGGATCATGGAGTATGATCCGAAACGTTGAGCAACATAAACTTGAACACAGTTTAATCCTAAAGCACTTATTTACAATTTCTATAGACTGTGAAAATATGATGTCTTTAAATTACATACCTACCTTCTTTCAAAAAGCACTATAATTTTTTTAAGTACTCTTTCAATATATTAACACACCTTACACACAAGATGAAAACATCTACACAAAAGAATATTTAAAAAATACACACCTTCCTCTCCTCGCATATTTAGCTACTCTTCTAACTAGGTAGTGGGAAGAAGAAGATTACAATGAAAATAACATAACGGAGAGATAGGGAGCACATGTGCACGGGGATTGGTCGCTTCCGTGGAATCCCCCAGCTAGTGGCGGAGATGGGTGGCTCTTTTCTTGCCTTCCTTTCTTCCGCTCGTTCATTATTTCTTACCCACCACACTCATCACACTCGTTGTGACTAGCATAGCATCAACCAAGAAACTGTAGCCCAAGAGCGCGCTTTCAAGCTTGAATATTTTAACAAAGATGAGTGCGATTGTTAGTAATGAGAGTGAGAGGAAGAGGAAGACAAAAGGAACGCGCAACGCCAACTTACACTTGCACTTGATGCCCTCACCCTAGTCACTCCTCTACCCCTCTTTGCTCTTTGCTCTTTGCTTTTTGCTCTTGTCCCTTACCTTACATTGCATGTGCTCCCTGCGCAGGGAGGTCTGCCATTACTCTGAAATGGTGAAGGAAGATCCAGCGTAGCAGACAGTAAATAGAAGAAAGTAATGGAGAGCGCTATGATGAGAGGAGGGGTCAAGTGGCGGCTACTGCGACCGCAGAGGCAAAGGAAGCGAATGGCAGTGGCAATGCCAGCAGAGTGTTTGAGGATGAAGGTTTTAATCAGGAGGAAGAGGGAGGAGGAGTTGAAGAAGAGGGCCATGGTGTGCGTATCCTGCATGAATCAGAATGCGGTGGAGAGGGAGGGCGACAATAACACCAATAATAATAATGTGTTGCTGATGAAGGAAGGAGTAGGAGGAGCTTGGGATGCCCCGCCGCGTTCTCGCCCTCGCACCGCCAAAACCCGCGCAATGCAACCCTTCACATCCGCCCGGTATTTCTCTCCTCTCCTTTTATTTTCTCTCTCTTAGGGTTGTCACTTGTAGATGGCCGGTTCCCAAAGAAGCTTGGGAAGATAGAATATGTACTTTCTGCAGCAAAAGAGTTGTCAAATCAGAATGACACTTCATTCAAAATCTTTGAATGTGCTGCCTTCTGGAAACAGCTCTTCGAGTAAGATAAACTACATATAACTGCCGTTTCTTGGTCGAGTTGCATAGTAGAAGAGTCCACATTGAAAAGAGTTTGAAAGTTTCTTAGAACTGCAGCTCTTGGTCCCTTAGGCTGCTGTGGCCTCGTGAACAACATTAAAATTCCATTCATTCATTCATTCGATGAATACCTTAGAAAAGCCCCGCCTTTAGCCAACACTTTGCCTCACGTTTAGTTTGGACTTTCATACTAATTATCATCCCATTCACATCAAAATTCATAATATTCATGCTTACTCTGACTTGCCATTATTCAACTCCTTTTTATGAGCACCGAGCCAGCTCTTACTGCGTGGCCTTTATCAGTCAAAGTCAGCTAACCATCCCCTGAAACCATCTCTGTTGAAATCTGTCACAATTCAAATAATTCGAACTTAAGAAAAATAAATATTGTTTTGTTGATAGATAAAACAGGGGTTTGAATGGGACCACCACTCCCAGAGGAAAGTCCAGGTCAAATAATCTTCAACAGAAACAAGAAACTAAAGATTCAAAGGCCAGATTCACCATGAAGAATAGATCTGCAATATTACACTCTACAGAATTCAACTCTACAGGCGACAGAGAGCTTGAACAAAGATCAATCATACCATTGACACAACGAAAAACTCGAAATTATTTTAGAGACTAACCTACCAATCATACAACTTCGAGCCATGCCACAGTTATACAAGCACCGAACCAAGCCCACAAATACCATCCCAACTTTGTATCGCCATTAAATTTCAGCTCAGCCTACTGGGACCCACTCTCATACCACAAAGATTTCATCCAACACACACAAACGGCAAGCAGAAGATAAGAATTTTTTTCACAGTTCAGGGTATTGTGGCTGCTAATTGAAGTTGTACAAACAGAAAGAACTAGATACATGTAAGCCACCCATGGCTCCAGTAAGTGCAGCATCCTAAAATCCATTTACAATCTTCTGAAGACATCTTTTTGTTTTAAACTGTGATGCTTTACATTCCCCGGAGAATGATAATCTTGAAGCCATTGGAAAAACTAGAGAATCCAAGCTTTTACAAAATCTGTCATAGGATTAGTGATCAAACATATGCACCATCAACACCTAGGGTACATTCCACAAATTTCTAAGGAGAGCACACCAGATGACCTAGATACAAACGACAGCCAGAAGAGAATCAAAACATTTGTACTGGAGCCAGCGATAACATAGATAACAAAAGGAGGTTAGTGTTGATATAATTAAAGCACCATAGAAAAATTTAATAAATAGAGGACACACAAAAAATAGGAAAGATAGATAAAGGACCAGAGGCCCAAAGCTTAACTGGCCATGCCACTAAAAGCTCTAACGCACAGATGGTCAGGCCTTTCCAGATCAACAATCAAGTTCCTTGGAAGCTGGAGCATTTGGATTTCCTTTTTCCAAACCTACCTTTATCACCACTTTTTAACACTTCAAAAATTCAAAAAATGTTGGAACCCCTCTAGTTAGAGACCGGGAAACATACCGATTTTTCTTTTTGTTTGGGTAGCTTTTGAGAATCTTCTGACTGAAGCAGGAACAGTTTCCTTTTTGTTCCCTGGGCCGTGCTGACAACTTACTAAAATAATGCTGAATGAACTTGTTGATATCAATTGATAAAAATAAAAGTGTCTTCGTGAATATTCTCATTTCTTAATTCCAATGCATAAGAACATATAAGTACCAATAGCTTATCTGTTTAATCATTAACTCAAGAGAATCACGAGAAGCATTTATCAAATGGAACAAGTACTTTTATATTACTGTCAGAAATCAACAAACCCACTATTGCAGTCAATCTTAAATAATGACATCATCCTCATGGTACAATGGCTTAATCAAATGATCATTTTAAACTTCACAAATATATAACAGGTTTCAATCTACAACAGATCATGACATAATTATTACATCCTTGCTTTTATCAAACTGTGTACAATTGAAATATCTCATATATAGGTGTAATGTCCACTTGTACCATTTATGGAACATCACATATGTAGAATTTATTATTGAAGTACAATCATCTTTCCAATAATGGCACAACAGTAAAAAGTACATAGGTACATCTCAATGAATCTCATTGTGCAACAAGTCTGCCACAAAGAATATATGGTTTGGTTAGGATGCCTTTAAACTGAACCTGTAACGTTGCAAAAGGTAAAAGAGAGAGGGAGAGTATGATTGGAGCGCTTTACTGCCCAACTAATGAGCCTTATGGAACTCTCCCACATCTTCCTACTTGGTAGCGGCCATGCCTTTCATAGTTTGAAAACACAGACTCAGCACGGACTTGGCAGCCCAAAAATTGACTCAGGACTTGGGACTCGGCAAAAAATGCAGCAAAAAACAAAACAAAACATAATTACACAAAAAAAACAGAAATTAATACATTTAGAGAACACAAGGTCTAATTTGATTATCAATTTGTCATAATTCAAACATTACATATGTCATATGACCCTCAAATGTTCAAAATTTGAAATTTCAAAGTTTCAAAGTCAAACAATACATTGTATTACAACAAAATTATAAATAATAATTGTATAACAACACTATAACTGTTTACATATGTCAAAAAACCAGCCAAATACAATCTACATCTTCCTCTTCCCCCTTCTAGTGTAACTTAATATTTTGGGCCTCGAACTAGAAGGTAAGTCAGTAGCAAAATGAGGACTGATTGTTTCCTCAAAAATGTCTTTGTTTTCCTCCAGTGCATTCAACTGTGCTGTTTCTGCTGTTGCTCTCTCCATTTCAGCAAGATTTTCATCAATAGTCATGACATCACTATGTTCTTCTTCAACAGTCCAATCAGCAAAAGGATCAATGTCATTCAAGTCGATGGCATCATGAGAAGGACCCTCCACCTTTTTGGTTTGAAGGCAAAGGTTTATCGGACGAAGACAAAGTCATTGAGGTGCTCTTGGGTCAACCTGTTTCTCTTCTTTGATTGAATGCTTTCAAATAGGTTCCAATTGTGTTCACACCCAGAAGCACTATATGGTTGGGACAAAACAAAGATAGCTCGCCTTTGAAGATTTGGTGTGCCAGCACCATAATTCTTCCACCACAAATTTACAAATAAAACATTTAAAAAAATACAAGAATTAAGTAAAAAAATTTAGAGCTTGTTCAAATTTTCAAGTTTCTACTTCTAGTATTAAGCTAAAAATTAAAGAATTATTTTTTTACTTGGCTGTTGTTTTTCCCTCCTTTGAATTGCTTGAGTTGAAGAAAAGAGCCTCTCCTCCGAACCCTTGTAGACCTCCAACTCATCAAGAACTTTGTCTCTAATCTCATTATCTGGCACCATCTTATCAATGCATGAAACAACGCTTGCCATGACCTCCTCATCATCCCTAAATGTATCAGAGAAGTAGAACTTTGGGTTTAGATAGTAGGCCAAGGCATGTATTGATTGGTGGAGGTGGTTTGTCCATTTGCGATCAATGATCTGCCAAATGATCTCATATTTTCTTTTGTTTCCACCATAGTAATGCAAAATGCCTTCTTTGGCCTTATCCATGGCTTCATAGAGGTAACCCATCGGCATGCCATCCCCATCCACTAAACACAGAACCTTGACCATAGGTTTTGTCACCTAAAAATTGAAAATAAATATTTAAATTAATATAAAATTAACCCAAAAAACAACAAATAGATAATTTTGTATAAAATTTATTTTTGATTGTTACTTACCTTAAGTAACTCCTTTGCATTTTTTATGAACAACTCATCAAAACCGTTCTTGTGGCCTTCTCCCCTTTGTTTGTTTGGCATATGGAGAATCCATCCAGACATTGAACACAAACATCTGCTTGAGAGAAGGAATTGTGGCAACAATGCTCTGCGAAGTGAGAAAGTGGGTGGCAAATTGTGTCACTCTCAGTTACACAAGTTCCTTGCCATTCATGCGATCTCTCATCGAAGAAAGGACCCAAGTATGATTGTAGATAAATTTGGTAACTTGTTTAGCATCTTCAACCACGCTTTTGATCCATCCAATCTTCCCAATTTCCTCTAGCATAAAATCCAAGCAATGTGCAACACAAGGAGTCCAAGAAATAGTAAGATGCCACTCCATAATAAGTCTCCCCATGGATACATATGTTGCTACGCTGTCCGTGATAATTTGGACAACATTCTCAACTCCAACCTTCTAGATCACCTCGTCCAATAGATTGCACAAAGTCTCAGCATTTTCGACTTCATGCGATGCATCTATGAACTTCAAGAACACCAATGTGCCATTAGAAGCCACTAAAATGTTAAGGAGAGTCCTATTTCGACCATCTGTCCATCCATCTGATAAAATGCTACAATCCTTTCTTTGCCACATGTTCTTCTAATCATCAACCACATGCCGTGTATTTTTATGGCTTCCTCTAGCAATGGCCCACTCAAATTCTTAGATGTTGGAGTCTTAAACCCCTTACTAACAATTGTCAATGCATTTACCAATCCTTCCCAATATGGGTTGTTTGCCACATTGAAGGGTAAATTATTGTAGTACCAAAAATTTGCCACTGCCATCCTAGCCTCATGGTGTTTTTCCTTATTCCAAGCAGTACCTTCAAGCAAAGGTGTGCTTTTGGAACATTGCGAGGAATAAAGAAATTGGGTGAAGGAAGACAACTAGAAGTAAAACCCTAAGGAGTCTCATCAATAGAGGAAAGCGGATAATGAATGTGTGGGGCAACAAACAAATTTGTAGATGAATTAGGATTGGTATTCATCACTGTTGCCATTGCTTCCCTTGTTCTCTTCTTTTCCATTTTTTTCATATCAAAATTGGTAAGTAGGGCATTCATTTCTCTCATAACCTCTTCGGGCACTTCAGAGCATGCCTTCACATCACGTTGAGGTATTTGAGCAAGGTGGTATTTTTATCTATTGACCCCCCCTATCATAAGAAGCTTGCAAGCATTATAGTGGTCCTGGCCTTTGACATCACTTGGTGCCCCATGCTTTCATGTAGGGTCTTTCCTACCACTACTTTGCGCTGAACTTGACATTGCTGATTTTAACATAGAAAAAAAATCAGTAGGGTTTCTAAAAAAATGTGATGGCAAAGTGACAAACATTTATAAGAGAAAACAAAATGAAAATATAATAGAAAAACATTAGGAAATGAGGGTGTGGGGGGGAAATGAGCAGCATTTCTCTTAGGTTTTTCAACTTTTGTAATCAAATTCAGAAAAAAAAAATTAGATACATACCGGTTTGAATCTTTGAAGGCACCTTAAAATCTATTTCCAAATCCTTATCTCATGGCGTTTTGTCACCTGGATGCTAAACACTTCTTTTGTTGGGCAAAATCAGAGCATAAATTGTCAAAATGAATTGCACAAATGACAAATCACATGGGTTATTTATGTCTTTCTGCTAGACGAGTCCATGCCCAAAATGCATGAGTTTTTCTTAGAACTTGGCCAAGTTTACCTTTGAAAATTGCGAGTTTTTGCCGAGTACTTGGCTAGGATTTGACATGCGAGTCATGTCAACTCAACACGTTTTGTAGAGAGACTCGTGAGTCGTGTTGAGTTTGTCGAGTTTTCGGCGAGTTTTCAAACTATGCCGCCCTTCATGAGGGTAGCAGATTTGGAGATCTGACAAAGTAAGAGAACTATGTGTGTTATTACAAACAACATACAAAATGTAAACAAGAACAGGATATCACCATGAAAAGGGTAAACATAAATCCTTCTGTCATGTACTTGGCCAAGCTTTTAATAAACATTCCATCTATCTCATATTGAATGTTTTAACCTAAGTTGCCAGTTCAGGTTCGAGTTCAAAGTTTGGGTACACAATGTGACAGTTTTTTCTTGGGTTTAGTTATATAAGAGCAGATCTGTGATTATACATCATGGGTTTATCACTATAACCCTTTTATTTGTTTGACATAATTCCCTGCCTATCTCAGAAATTGATTTCTTTTGCATCAAATAATTAAGCAAATAGCTGCCATAGCTTATGCTTGACAATAATATGCAATTAATGTTTTGATCTCAAACAGGGATTGAGACAGTGAACCCTCCATGGGTGGCCCTTTCCACCCCCAACCATCAGTAGATGGTTAACCGGCAGAAGAAATAATAAATCAGAGGTAAATTCCATGATCAGATCCTAGAGGCTTCCTACTGATAAATTAATTTGTTTCATTTAATTATGATATTATTATTTTGTAGCAACAATCTAGTTACTACGAAAAGTCAATTCATAGCAACAACCTCAAGCGCTGCAGAAAGTCAATTTATATCAACATATTTGCTGCAGAAAGTAAATTTGCAGCAACGACCCAAATCACTACAGAAAGTCAATTTGTATCTACAAAGTTTCAATGGAAATTCAATTCACAACCACAATCCAAGTCACTATGGAAGTGTCAATTTGTATCATCTCAGTTGCTATGGAAAGACAATTTGCAGCCACAATTCAAATCGCTATGGAAAGTGTTCTGTGGCACACATTAACCATTTAAACTAACTAAATGACTAATGACAATGCTATAACAGGTTAGGAACAGGTAAGGGATGCATTAGCAACCTGATGGGGCGGATTACACAATACTGCAGGATGGATTGCACAACCCAGCAAGATGAATTACACAACCCCAAGTCCTGTGCACAGTGGGCAGCCATGATTTTATCTGAACATCATTCACTTTCTCTAATACATTATTTTCTCCGGTTCTACCTTATACATGGATATCAGACATTTCCGCTGATTCTCTTACACATGGACAACAATTATTTTCTCTCCATCTCCCACAGATGAGATTCACAAAAAATATCCTCTCTTCTTCTTTCACAGTTGAAATTCACAAAAATTCTCTCTACATCTTAGACATTTTAGAGTCTCAAAAATTCTCCCATCTTCCACAGATGAGAGGCATAATAACTCTCTCTACATCTTCCATAGATGGTAGGCACAATAATATTGACAGATTTGAGGCTCAAGAGCCATGGGAGTAATTTCAGCTCACCCATGGATTAGCCCAAACAAGGTGGCGAGCCTTGCACTCATTTGCCATCCACATGCACAACGTTTGCATGGCTCAGACCATTTTCAATTGATAATTGTGTTTCTGAAATAAACAACGTTGGTGCTAAAAGAACCTTTAATTGTAATGATATGTTAATTTCAGCAAATATTTGACCTATTGTATTCTCAAATCAATCACATGGTTCATACAAAGTAACCTATGTTCCATGGCGTTTTGGGGACGGGGACGGGGGACGCGTTTCGGGGATGGCAGTCCGAGGGCCATATTTTGGAGAGAGAGAGAGAGAGAGAGAGAGAGAGAGAGAGAGAGAGAGAGTACACACACATGTACATTACCCTCCTACCAACTATTGTACCTAATGCTCCTTGCAAGGAGTCCACTTTTTACCAATTTGACTGCCAGATTACTCCTGACTCTAATTCTTTCATCCATCTTCAAGTTGAGAATATTCATATGACCCAACATGGTATCTCGAACATGATATGAGTTGCCTGATAAGCATGTTTTAGGTTCCACAATATCTTCATGTAATTCCATCTTTGAAAGTGACTTCTTCTTGCTCTGTGCGACTTTGAAATATATGAAAACTTGAAAAGGAGACCCTATTGTTTTCTGTGAAATTAGAACTTTAGGAGAATGAGATTGATATGACAGCAATAACCAATAGAGGAATTTGAAGGCCTAGCTGATGTAGATGCTTGGTAACTCTTTGTAATAGATGCCCTTCAAGGAATTTTTCCACCTTGGCGCCAAAAACCAGACTTCAAACCTGCAATAACAAAGAAAGAGGACTGTTTTCTGCTTATGAACAGCAGAAGCAAAACTTGTTTGTGCTTTGGAATGAATAAAAACTTGTTTAAATAGGCCTCCATTGCTTTAACTCTTGCTTTCTTTCCAGAACAGACTGACTGGGATAAGGGGGCGTTTCAGGGACGTTTCCCTTTTTTTCAATTTTTTGGGGACGGATAGGGGACGTCCCCCCCGGTCCCCCCGTCCCCGAAACGCCAAAGGGGCGGGGACGGGGGTTTGAGGGCAGGGGACACGTCCCCGTGAACACAGAAAATAACAGAATATAAATCACTTCCAATTGAAACTGATTTTGTTATCAACACAATGAATACACCAATGCATAGGATTAACTGCTTGCTAAAAAAATGTCCTCTTCCTTTTATTGAATATCCTCATTTTCTTTGTACAAGTCCTCTTTCCAAGTTCTTCCCAATCGAACCTTTTCCAATTCAAGGGAGTGACCCTTTTTCTTAACCTTTCTGTCATTTTATAATTTTTCAATACTTATAATATCTCAGTCCCAACCTCTATCTTCAAAATTTCACTCTTTGTTTACTGCAATAAAAGATTGCATGAATAATTACTTCAGTTGTTCCACTCCAGTAATAAACTTGTACGAGGAATCAACTCATTTGTTCACTCCAATAATAAATTTGCATAAGCATTTATATCATCGGTTTGCTCTAATTTGCATGAACATTTAACTAATGCATTGAATTCTCATGAGCACCCTTTTTCTTAACCTTTCTGTCATTTTATAATTTTTCAATACTTATAATATCTCAGTCCCAACCTCTATCTTCAAAATTTCACTCTTTGTTTACTGCAATAAAAGATTGCATGAATAGTTACTTCAGTTGTTCCACTCCAGTAATAAACGTATACGAGGAATCAACTCATTTGTTCACTCCAATAATAAATTTGCATAAGCATTTATATCATCGGTTTGCTCTAATTTGCATAAACATTCAACTAATGCATTGAATTCTCATGAGCAATCAACTTATGCATTAACAAGTCTCAATCCTTCCTGTGATTGACTCAAACTCATACATGTGCCTTTGATTATTTTTTTCCCATCTTTAATTTTGCACCATCCAAATATTTATTTTTATTTCTCTTATAATTAAACTGGATATTGAAAAAAAACATTTAATAAATTTTATTTAAGCTCTTCAAATGAAAATAATTTATAAATACTGTTCTTATTATAAAATGTGCAACACATGGCTGTTGCTAATTTGAAACTAATTTTTGGGTGAAAACATAGAATTGGTTAAAGCCATTAGAACTTATGGTTATGGCAATCATTTGAGAAGATCCGTTTCAATCATGGTTGAGCATTGACCTAGCTAGCCCTCCATCCCTCCTTCTATCCGCACACATCGAAACCTCTGTAGCATCTGTTAGAAAAATCATAAATTAAATTAAAATAAAAATGAAATTAAAAATTTCCCTAAATAAAAATACTATTTAAATTAGCCATAAGTTTTCCAATATTAATAATTTCAATCCATCAATTATTTAACCTGGCAAACATGTCAATAATAATATTTTCGGAATTGTTTCAAATTATCAACAATAATATAATAGCTAATTATAGTCTGGTTATAATAAAATAAAATAAGTTTTATCAAAAGGGGGATGTTATATCACCGACTTGTCCTCTTCTTCTAATGCCCAGGTTGAGTCCTTTTGTGCACTAAAGGACTCCCGAAAGTTCCAGCAACAAAGAGATATCAATGTTCCACTGTTACTTTGCTTGCACAACTTCTTGGGGTTAAAATGCCTCTTTGTGCAGGCTGGCAGTAATGCATTCATCTCAATGGTTTTGAAACTGCTGCCAGTGTTGATGGTAGGTTTCATCTTCACTGCTTTAGGCATTGCTTGAACTGGCTGTTTTGCGACTGATGCCTGTGGAAATTGGTGGTTATGTAATTGTTGCCTGTGTAACCAATAGTTTTGTCAACATTCAACAAATACTCCATTTAGAGCCCAGCTGCTGACTGTTTCTGGTTGACTGATGAAAGGATTTGAATTTTGGCTGTTATGCAACTGGTGCCTGTGGAAATTGATTGACTGATGAAGGGGTTTGAATTTTCTTGATCCTTATGCATCAAAATCAAGCATTGGAATTGTAGAAATCCAACCTAATACTACAAGATGAGATCAAGGACCATGGGTGTATTTGTCTAACTCAGAGCTTTCTGATAGATAGTTCACTTCTGTAGCTAGTTAAGGTAGCTAAGCCTTAATAATAATTTTCGGTGAGTTTATCTTGTGCGCTACTACAATTTAATACTCAGCTCCTGCAATTCATCTAAATTCTAACTGGGATGTTAAAAGAATTAATGCTTATGTATATGATATTTTCCATACGGGTCTATTTTAACTTCTAGTTAGTTTTCAACATTTCTATATAGATGTGATAGAATGTAGGCAGATTCCCAATAAAAATATGGATAAATGTTATATTTTAGACAATAGCTATACATCTTTTGAAATTTCACTGTTACACGAGAAAATTCTTTGAATTTTGTGTGTTAATCATATTAGATTTCCTTTGCAGACCTCGAAAAGTTTCTGATCAAGAAGAATTCCCACCTCGACGCACTCAAAGACATTGTGTACCTCCATCTCGAGATACTCCTCCCAAAAGAGGTAAATCCATGTTACTATAGAATTTGGATTGAAGCGTTAGACTTATGTTGTAACATCTCATGATATTTCTCAAAGCTGTGATAAATCATTGTACTATAGAATGAGAACACATTTCAAGAAGCAGCTAAAAGTGGTATTATTCTCATTTTGCATCTGACATTTGGACCCTGTCACATTCCTGACATATTATTGCGTTGTGTAAGACAAGGTAGTTTGGGGTAATAACCTGATATTGGTAATTTATGGGTTGATATGTCGTAAATTGTAGTTGGCAAATAGTTGACTACTTTATGCACACAAGAACAATTGGTGCGTATATGGGAAAAAATATCACAATATTATCCATTTCTGAACTCTTTGCAAGATATATAAGTAAAAGTTCAGGTTGCTTATTAGGTCATTAATCTTTGGTTGCACAAGAATTGAGATAGGGAAAACTGTTGACATAAAACTTCAACACCATCCTCTTCCAAGGTATATTTTCTCTTCATGAAACTTTCAAGTAGGTTTGACTGGGCAGGTGTAGGGTATCAAACTTAGCCCTCCATTTATCTTATTACCCATCAAATCAATATGTGAAATAGCCTCAATTCATTGTGCTACCAACACCACTTCTTTAATACCCTGTTCATGTCTTTTAGGAATTCTCTTGTGCCTTCTTTTGTCTTTAACTTATCCCTTCTCTTTTTTCTCCTTGGATTTGTGTGCTTTACGAGTGTGCTTCAGAATCTCTTCTTTCTCCTTGTGCTCATCCTCCATCTTTATTGTTGCCTCCTAATTTGGGGATGAGATTTTGTTGCCCTGCCATAGCCTTTTGAATTTTTGGTTTCAACACCTTTTCTGTTGTTTCTATTTGAATCTCTAGAAGAGGGATTTTGAGGTTTAGAGTCTAATCCCATAACATCCACTAGATTCTTTGGATTGGGTTACATTGTGTTTATGGTGTTTGAGGTAGCCAATACTTATTCATCAACTTTTGGTATGTGTACGAAACCTTCCTTTAGGATGGTAGCTTAAGTCTCTTGTACTTCTGGGTCATTGTGGTGGACTTGATCAATTTCCTAATTAGTATATGTTTCAGTAGATGGGATCAATTAGGCAGTTAAATAATGAGATAAGGGTTCTCCTCTTTGGTTGAGTGCTTAAAGCTTAAGGATCAAGGAGGCAGTAATCTGATCAAGACCCATTAGTTGTTGGTGGAAATCTCTATTTTCTTTCCTTTAGCCTAATACATTCACCTATCAATGTTATTAGAATTGGTCCTCTTATTCAACACTCCGATTCTAATTTAGATTTGGGACAACGCCTATCGAGGTTAGTGGGATAGGAATAGGGGTGGGGGCGTGGGCTGCCATCTATAGTGGTGGGGGGGGTTGGGATTGGTGATTCTTGGTCTGATGCTTCGGGTGAAACCAATTCCCTAGGTGTGATAGATGTTGTGTACAGAGCCCAGATACATATTCACTGCGGCATGCTGATCCATTATTACTAGCGATTCCAACTTCATGTTCTCGAGTTGCAGAGAACAATCTGAACTGAGGCAACCTTTCTGGATTTGCTCTGCCTTATGACCTTCCCATTGTCATTGCCACTGTAGCATGTGTGTGGCCCAACCCATAAGGGCCATGCGGACTTGACATCATCCCCACCTTCCTCTAGCATATCACTAGCAGTCTCTTATGAGTCTAGTGCTGAGTGGTACGGTTGGTTGGAGTGTCATCAATCACTAACTCGATCCTCTCCCCCACCCCCGTGTGGATAGGGTGTGGGGAGAGTGATGACCTTGACCCCCTCCCCCATTGATGTTAGTGGCACAAGATTTTTTTTAAATGGCCGTTTGTAATATTTGTACCATTTGTAATTTATATTAATGTCTCCAAGCATGTGTAGAGGTACCTTTAGAGGTTCAACCTTTCAAGGTTGGATTCGGTTTTTGGTTGTTCATAGGGTATGATACATTTTAAAGCTATATTATAATCAAATGAGTAGATCCCCAGAGTGCAATTTGATGCTCACCTAAGTGAAGTAGAGTTGAAAAGATAGAGTATATCGCTATCACAAATCATCAGTGCAATTTCATGTTCACCTAAGTAAAGTAGAGTTGAAAATATAGAGCATATTGCTATCCCGAGTCATTAGTTAGCAAATGTTGGCTTTGAATCTTTTCATGCACCATTTGATAAGTTGTGGACATGGGTACACTTCTGAGAATTCAGTTGTATTTGATAGAAAATCTTCATGGAAAATTTTGTAAATGAGAAGCTATGCTAGTAGAGATAGTCCAAGTAAACGAGAAAATCTTCACCTAAGTAAAGTAGAGTTGAAAATATAGAGCATATTGCTATCCCAAGTCATCAGTTAGCATATGTTGGCTATGAATCTTTTCATGCACCATTTGCTAAGTTGTGGACATGGGTACACTTTTGAGAATTCAGTCGCATTTGATAGGAAATCTTCATGGATTTTTTTTTTTAAATGAGAAGCTATGCTAGTAGAGATAGTCTATACCTATTCATAGTTTTAATTCTTCCTCAAGCTTTTTAAAATGGGTTACACGTGTTTTTTTTTGTCTTGGAAGATTTTGCTACAAAAAGTATAACATTTATACTGTTGATACATCCTTCATGTTTGGTATTGAAATTTATCTGCCTCCTTTGGAATCATACTTTCATATATCCTTGAATTTTGTTTTGTTTGTTGGCAGCCTCTCACACATCCTAAAGCCATATTATAACCAGACAAGTAGTCCTTTAGGTGCAATTTGATGTTTGCGAAGTGAAGCAGAATTGAAGGTGTAGAATATATCGCTGTTACAAGTAATTATTTAGCTAGTGTTGGCACTAAATCTTTTCATGTACCATTTGTTAAGTTGTGGAGAGGAGTAAAATTTAAGAGTTAATTAATTTGCTAGAGTTGGAATGAAATATCTCAGCTGCAGTAGAGGCCCCATCTGTTTGTCATTGCAAGGTACATCAAATTAGGCATGCTCTACTTGTCTCCAGGGACTATTTGGAAAATTGAAATAGGGGCTATAGTGAGATTTTGGGTTGACATTTGAAACATTCACACTTTGACGGTCAACCCAACTCTCTGACCCCAGTAGGTGGCCCTCCAGCAACAAGGTCTAATCACTGTCTTACACTACATCATTGGTATGGGCATCAATCAAAGGAGCTGGAGTTACCAGCTTTTCCAACCTCAATTGCAGAAATATTGGTATCAATGTCAAAAATGTAAGTAAAAATTGGTTAACAAAAGAATCCAATTCTTTAAGAAAAAAGAAGTGGTACTTTGAGAAGCAACAAACTCTGGAGAATGTGCTGCTTTTGCTCATAGGGTGATAAGGGCTAATCACTGTCTTACACTACACCATTGTTATGGCCATCAATTGTATTATGGTAAAAAAATGGAATCAATTATTAACATGAGAAGGAAGCTCTTATATACAAAGTTACAAGGGAAGTTTCTAAAAGAAACATAATAGATGTTTCTAAAATATAAAGATAACTAAAATACAGAATTAGAAACTTATTTGACCATTAATATATCTAAGATATTATCTTAATACCCTCCCTTAATGGTCAATCTATCAACTACACCAAGGTGCCCCCTAAATTTGACAAACTTATCCGGGCTCAGAGACTTGGTGAGAATATCTGCAGTCTGGTCCTCTGTTGGGACATATTGCAACACCACGGACTCATTTTCGACAAGCTGTCGGATGAAATGACAATGAAGATCAACATGCTTTGTCCTTTCATGGAAGACCGGATGTTTGGCAAGTTTCAACACGCCTTGATTGTGACAATACAAGGTTGAAGGCCCTGCTGGAGACATTTGCATGTCTGAAAGCATCCTTCGAAGCCAAACTGTCTCACATGCTGCTTTAACAGCTCCCCGATATTTAGCTTCTGTCGAAGAGAGAGCCATTGCCTGCTGCTTCTTGCTGGTCCATGTGACTGCACCTGTGCCCAAACTGAAAACATACCTAGAAGTAGACTTCCTGTCATCAACAGAGCCTGCCCAATCTGAGTCTGTAAAACCGATCAGCTGAGGATCTTTGCATCTTCCATATAGAATGCCAAAGTCGGAAGTGCCTTTCACATATCGTAGTACACGCTTCGCTGCAACCCAATGTTCAGATTTAGGGGTTGTCATGAAGCGAGAGATGTAGCTTACTGCAAAACTGAGATCAGTTCTAGTGGCAGTGAGATAGATGAGGATGCACACAAGTTGCTGGAATGCGGATTCATTCTCCATAGGGGAATCTGAATTGGCTGATAGCTTTAGCCCTTTCTCCATTTGTGTGGATGCAGGTTTGCAATCTGTCATCCAGAACTTGTCCAGCAGACTTCTAGCATACTTGGACTGAGAGATGAAAATGCTATCAGTCGTCTGCCAAACCTCAACACCTAGGCAATAATGTAGAAGACCCAAATCTGTCATGTCAAATGTTTGACTTAGATGATGTTTGATGTCTTGAATCACCTGCTCCGAGCTGCCAGTAATGATTAGATCATCAACATAGACAACGATGTAAAGATTGTCATCAGCATATTGTTTGACATATAGATTGGAATCAGAAGGACTCCGCTGAAAACCATGATCCACGAAGTACTTATCAATCTTGATGTACTGTGCCCGTGGAGCTTGTTTTAGGCCATAGAGAGCTTTTACTAGTTTGCACACCTGATGTTCTTTACCAAAAACCTTGAAGCTATGAGGTTGCGTCATGTAAACTTCTTCCTGCAAATCTCCATTGAGGAAGGCACTATTGACATCCATTTGATGGACTTTCCAACCAAACTAGGCTGCCATAGCGAGGACAAGCCGAATGGTACTCATCTTGGTTGTGGGAGCAAAGGTCTCCTCATAGTCAATGCCCTCTTTCTGTGAGAACCCTTTGGCTACCAATTGAGCCTTGTACTTATTGAGGGTTTCGTTAGCCTTGTACTTAACTTTGTACACCCATTTGCAGCCAATGGGCTTCTTCCCAGGTGGAAGATCAAAGATGACCCAAGTGGTGTTCTTTAGAAGGCTATGATGCTCAGCTTCCATAGCATGTTTCCACTCAGGTATGCCTTTAGCCTCTGAATATGTCTGAGGCTCCGAGATGCTGAGGGTTGGCCATAAGAGAAAAATTGACAGTATTCTGCTGCTTGCTCTTCTTCCTAGCAGATCTACCCTTGATGAGTTCATTATCATGAAGATCACCAATTGTTTTGGCCCACCATTTAGGCCGGAGAGTAGATGTACCAACATCTGAAACAGGTGTGACAACATTACCTGGTGTGGTTGGAAAAAGATCAGGAGGATCCAAAATATCCTGAGGTGGGGTGGGTGGTGGAACAACAGGGTGAGTTGGTGGCACAACTGCAGAATCCCTCCCATCAGGTGGGGCTAGGGGAAGGTGAACACCCACATCTGAAGCCTTCAAAGGCTGGTCCTCAGGGATAACAAGAGGAGTAGATAGAAGAAAGGGCCTAGTAGTCTCATCAACCACTACATCATGACTAAATATGAGACGATCAGTGTCTACATCAATCAATCTGTATGCTTGATGATTTTCACTGTAACCAGTGAACATAAGTTTCTGGCTTTTGGAGTCCAGCTTGGTGCATTTGGCATCTGGAATCCAAACATGAGTAGTAGAGCCAAAAACTTTCAAATGGTTGACCCGAGGCTTACGTCCAAACCAGGTTTCTTCAGGAGTCATTTTCTTGACGGCATAAGTGGGAGACCGGTTTAGAAGATAGACAGCAGTGTAGATTGTTTCAGCCCAGAACTTCTTAGGAACACTTCTATGCTCCAACATAGAATGTGCCATCTTTGTAATGGTGCGATTGTGATGCTCAACGACACCACCCTGCTGAGGAGTGTAAGGTGTGGTAAGCTGGTGTTTGATGCCATGTGCAGCACATAAATGAGAGAAGGCAGAAGAACAAAATTCCCCCTCCCCCCATTAACAGACCTAAGAGTGACTATTGGACAACCTGACTCTTTTTCAACTAAGGCCTTGAACTGTTGAAATGTACCAAACACATCGGATTTGTTTTTCAAAAAATACACCCACATCTTTCTACTAAAATCATCAACAAATAGTAGGAAATATTTGCACCCAGTAATTGAAGAAGTGTTCATTGGTCCACATACATCAGCGTGAACCAACTGCAAAACCTTGGATGCTCTCCATCTATCACCATTTGGAAAGGGAGTATGATGCTGTTTGCTAGCTTGACATGCATCGCATACGCCAGGAATCCGAGTCTAAATCTCTGGAAGACCACCAACCAGACCCTCTCGAACTAACTGAGAGAGATAGTGCATGTTCAGGTGCCCATAATGCTTATGCTAGAGTTTGCTGATGGATGTACTCCTGGCTGCCATGGTGTGCTCTTGAGAATCACCAGAGTCAACAAGTCTATATAGACCATGATCCTCAAGTCCTTGGGCAATGGGGATGCGTGTCTCACGATCCACTATGTTGTATGTGTGCATGCTAAGAACAACATCGAGAGAAGGAGAGTGCCTCATAATCTTACTGACTGAGAAAAGGTTCAGCTCCATGCTAGGTACAAAGTATGCATCGAGAAATATTAGATTTCTCCCTCTAGACTGAATCTGAACGTTGCCCTTGCCGACAACAATATACTTTTCGCCTCCTTCAAAGATGACAGAATCTTTGAATGGCATGTACTCTGTGAACCAATCTCGACAATGCATGAAATGTTGAGAAGATCTTGAATCAATGTACCGGGCAGAAGATTTCACATGATCGATAGGTCTCTTGGCTATAAAGGCGCAGACCACAGACTCCTTTTGCTCAGTGTGCTTGGTAAAAGATGCCATCCTCATGCTTTTCGAGGCATGAAAAACGAGATACTGGATGATGTACAAAAAACAAACGGCAAGAATCTCTAGATAAGAGAACTGGCTCAAAAAATCCCCATCACGGATTTCGAGATACAAACGAAAAAATTCTTGCAGTGTCCGAACACGGTTCACACAAATCCGGAGGATAAAAAAATGGCCTCCTAACAAATGTGCTGGTTGTGTTGAATGTCGTAGAACATACAATGACCAAAAAAATCAAAGAGCGATCAAAGAATGATTAACTACAACCAAACCGTGCAAGTCACATATTGCTCGATGTAGGAATAAAACATAAACAACCGCTGCTTATTGGGGTCGACAATGAACAGAAACCAAAAAAAACTTAAGCCACCATCGACTAAGGAAAGCAGGCCGTCGAGCAAAAAGGAAATCTTTGAACAGAACGCGAGTAGAGAATAGAAGGCGCAAAAAATCCGTCAGAAAAAAGATGCGGATCGACTGAAAGAAATCCCGACTTCAGGAATGGCGCCAGCAGACCAAGGTAAAAAAACCTCCAAAAACGCCCAGACAGTGAGGCGTGACCTCCAGGGATTCAAAATGCGAGGGAAAAGAAGAGATGTGACCTCAGAACAAAGACACGACTCTACCAAGAATGCCAAAACCCTATAAAGAAATTGCGATTTTAAGACCCTCGCGTGAACTGGAAACACAAAGGCCGACGACCCAGAACAGAGCATCTGCTCAAAATCGCCCACGAACAAAAAACGCGAATCACAACCTCCAATCAGGAATCACGACCTCCGACAAGGAAGCAAAACGTGATTTTTTTTTTGGTTTTAAAAAAATCACGACAGAGAGAAACACAAAACAAAACGACAATCACAGATAAACAAACGCCGATTGAAATCCCATAAAATGCGACCTTCAGATGTAGGAACCGCTGATGCAAAACGTGATTTCCTTTAGATGAAATTGAAAAACCATCAAAGAGACAAAAATGAACCAGTTTGGCGCCGTCCGTACGCTGTACGAAAATTCCAGAGGCGCCAAAAAAAGGAAAAAACAAGACACAGGTTTTCAGTTCAATTTTTGCTTTGATACCATATTATGGTAAAAAAATGGAATCATTTATTAACATGAGAGCAAAGCTCTTATATACAAAGTTACAAGGGAAGTTTCTAAAAGAAACGTAACAGATGTTTGTAAAATACAAAGGTAACTAAAATACAGAAGTAGAAACATATTTGACCATTAATATATGTAAGATATTATTTTAATAAATTGAAGGAACCGGAATTACCAGCACTTCCAACCTCGCTTGCAGACATATTGGTATCAATGCGAAAAATGTAAGTAAAAATTGGTTAACAAAAGAATCCAATTCTTTGAGAAAAAAGAAATGGTACTTTGGGGAGCAACAAACTCTGGAGAATGTGCTGTTTTTGCTTATAGGGTGATAAGCATGGACTTTTGGGGTTTAAAAAAATGGAATATCCTATGGGCACAACTATTTGTACTAAAAATAAAGCACTTCTTATGGCTAATCCTCCATGGAAAGATAATGACAAAGGATCAAATGAGATAAAGGTGATGGATCGCTCCCTCTTAATGTGCGCCAATTGCAAAAGGAATGAAGAAACAATTTATCACCTTTCATCAAATGCCATTACGCTTACAGTATTTGGGAGCTGCTATCGAAAACATTCCAGCGTCAAGGACTTTTCTAGATTTTTGATTGCATTTCCACTTTGTGCTATTATCAAGGAGGCTCATCATTGGTCATTGACATCAGCATTTTTGAGTCTCTCATTATTGCCATTTTGAGGCTCTACGAGACAATTGTTGGACAATTTCAGACTCTTAATGGCCTCCTTGACTTTGTTAGGAGAATTATTGGAGTCTAAGTAGGGTTGTCCTCTTACACCAACCTCTTCGATATCTATATTGATGAGCTTAAGGATTTTCTTAGATGACATACTCATACTAATGATGGTTGGCTACTTCACCATGTTTTGATTGCTATATCGATCTTTGTTGATGATGTGTATCTCCTCTCACTCAACGATGACTTACAGAGAACTTAATGCCGTTTTTGAGTTTTGTGACTTTTTGTAACCTCTTCGATATCTATATTGATGAGCTTAAGGATTTTCTTAGACAACATACTCATATTGATGATGGTTGGCTGCTTCATCATGTTTTGATTGCTATATTGATCTTTGTTGATGATATGTTTCTCCTCATTCACTCTATCGACTGTTAGTGTTTCAGGGATATTTCTTTTTTCTACATATATTATTAAGCTTGCTTAGGTTAATTAGACATAGTTATTATGAGAGCACATGATATAATCCATCAGTTACATATGTCACTCTTAGCCATTTTGGATAGTTGAGTCTCACACTCTCTTTTGGATTTATTAGCCACCTCTCATAACTGTTTGTTTGTCTTTATTTGAGTAGGTGCAACCCTGTATTTGGTATTTACCAATTAGGTGAAACTCTTGCCTATTCTTGGTAGTTGGAGTTATTACTCCTCTTGGATGTATATATTAAAATAAATTAGATAGTTTCTAATGGTCAATATTAGTTTCTTTTCAATAGTTTCTAAATCTGTTTTAGTTTATCTAGTTTGCTTTATTAGCTGTAGTTTCCTTATGGAACTCCTGTGCTCATTTTAGAAACTTTTGTAAACCTCTTTATATAGAGCACTGCTCTATCATTGTAAATAACTCATTCAATAATAATATTTGCATATTATTCAGAAATGTAACATGGTATCAGAGCTCCGGGTTCGAACTCTTCCGTACGTCGTACGAATGTTGTTCTCTGGTGGTCGTGTGGGTTTTATAACCCTAGTTTGAGATTCTCTTTGCTTTTTATCTCTTCTGATCGCGCTTTGTCTGTGATCGCGTTTTTTTAAGGACGCATCTTCTTTGGCGGATCTGTTTGGACGCGTGGGTTTGGTTCCATTTTTTGGGGCATTCTTCTTCCTGGTCGCTTTTCCCCTCTAGAAAGGTCACATTTACTGTTCTTCTTTGGACATTTTTTCCTTGCGGGTCGTGGATTGTTCCTCCTGGTCGCAGATCTCATGCATGATTGTCGGGTTTATTCTTTGAGCGGACATTTTTTTCCTAGAACGGTGTTTTTTTATCTGGCTGGGTTTCGCGTTTTGCTAGCGATTCTGGTGTTTATATTGGCGCTTGGTATTGTGTTGATGTGGACACGATTTTCAACGCCCGCATTTTTTTTGTTCATCACGTTTTGAAAATCTCGTTTTTTCGTTTTTCTTTGAGTCGGGATTCCCTGTTTGAAACCCTAGTCGACATTCTGTGTTCAACTTTCGGCATTGTCCTCTCTGTTTGGTAGAAAACTTCAAAGACCTTCAACAAGCAGTGAATCTGCAACCCTGTTGTCACTGTTTGAATCTGTGGATGCTGGGTCGCATTTAGTTTGCTTTCGATTGGACGGTTTTTGTTATGACGTGGTCGTTGGCTTATTGGTTTGGATTTTGTCTTTTAGCACCCAGCACTATCGACCTCAATTTTTATCGATCTTTCGGCGGCATTTGTTTCCTTTGTTCTGCGGTTCTCTTTTTCCTTGATCATTGCAAGGTTTCCTACAGATTTCTGGCCACTGTTCGAAGATCCCGACGGCCTTAAATCTTTGGTCACATTTCGCTTTGCTTCAAATTACTGATCAAAGTCTGTTTTCTAGTCTGTTGATGGCACCCCGTTTGGATAGATGGTCAGCAGTTTAAAATCTTCCATTTTCTAATCCAAGTACGTGGTCACGTGGAAGTGGGATCCAGGGCCCAGCAAACATGCAGAGATATTTTTATCTTGAAATCCATGTTCAGATTTTCTGAGACCATGTGTTCCGTAATCTCGAGATCCGTGTTCGGATTTTTGAGCCTATATATTGTCTTGAGATCTGTGCCTCAAAATCCGTGTTCAGGATTTGAGTCTGTATATTCCGTGCTTTTGGAATTTGTACCCCGAAACCCATGCAAGGTTTCTGTTCCCAGAGTCTGTGTTGTCAATCTGCCCTGTTTGTTGTGCCATTACTTTAGAATCCGTTTTTTCGTGCCTCGAAAAATGTGAAAGATGGCATCTTGGTCCAACATCATGTTGGAATGCAGTAAGAAGTTCAACGGCAAGAATTACAACACTTGGAAGCAACGAATGATGACAATCTTCGAGTATCGGTGCCTTGACCAGCTAGTTTTGGGCAAATCTACACGCCCTCAAATGGCGGGTAAAGATTAGGATAGATTCGATGAGCAAAATCGGGAAGCAGTTATGCTTATCAAGTTATCAGTCACCGATGATCAGTTGCCTCAGGGTCCATATGGGAAATCAGCGAAAGAAATCTGGGATTCGTTGAAGGATCTTCATGAAATGTCCGACAAAAGTTGCATGTTCTTTCTGAAGAACATGCTTTTCTCGATCATGATGGATGAATAGATGTCTCTGCAGGAGCATCTCACCAAAATCAAGGACATCCGTGATTAGTTGACGACAATTGGTCAGGACATGGACGAGGAAGATATGGTAGTCATCACTCTAAAATGTTTACCACAATCTTATGAGCACTTTATCGAGACACTCAACATTACCTCAACTAATGTTGGCCTAAAGTTTCCAGAGCTGTGCAACAAACTTTTGCAGTAGGATCAATGGAGACAACAGCTCTGTAGCAGTATTAGTTCCTCCTCCACAAGGCAGGCATTTACTGTCAAGTCCTTTCAGCAGAATAAGGGCATCAATCAGCCCTCTTAGCCATCCAGTCAGGGTCAATCACATGACCCTTCCAAGAAGAAAAACATCCAGTGCAATTACTGCCATAAGTTTGGCCATATGAAAAAGGATTGCCGGAAATGCTTGGTTGCTGCACAGTCCAAGCCTGAAGAATCGACACCATCAACCTGTAACAGAGGCTATATTAATCAATGAACAAAGTAAATTCGTTATATACAAAGAAACAGCGGAGCTGTTTATAAAGAGAATTACACGGCTAAGAATAGCCAAAAGCAAAAAGCTAAGAAGATAAGGATTGACCATTAGACATAAACTAACTCTAGTTTAACACCCTCCCATAATGGTCAAGCGGTCAACAACACCAAGATGCCCACGAAATTTGATAAACTTATCCAGACTCAGAGATTTGGTGAGAATATCGGCAGTTTGGTCCTTTGTGGGAATATACTGCAATACAACAGAGCCATCGTCAACAAGCTGGCGAATAAAGTGACAATGAAGATCAACATGCTTTGTCCGCTCATGAAAGACAGGATTTTTGGCAAGCTTCAGCACCCCTTGATTGTCACAATACAAAGGTGAAGGACCAGCTGGAGGCATGTGTAAATCAGAAAGCATCCTGCGGAGCCAAACTGCCTCACAGGCGGCTTTAACTGCACCCCTATATTCGGCTTCTGTGGAGGAAAGAGCCACTGGCTGTTGCTTCTTGCTGGTCCAAGTGACTGCACCTGTGCCCAAACTGAAAACATATCCAGAGGTAGATTTTCTGTCATCCATAGAACCTGCCCAATCGGAATTGGTAAAACCAATCAGTTGAGGATCTTTGCACCTGCCATACAGAATGCCAAAGTCAGAAGTGCCATGCACATAGCGCAACACACGCTTGGCCGCAACCCAGTGTTCATTTTTAGGAGCCGTCATGAAGCGAGAGATGTAGCTGACTGCAAAACTAAGATCAGGGCGAGTGGCAGTGAGATAGATGAGGCTACCCACTAATTGCCTGAATGTTGATTCATTTTCTATAGGACAGTCGGAATTAGCAGAGAGTTTCAGACCCTGCTCCATTGGTGTAGAAGCCGGTTTGCAATCTGTCATCCGGAATTTGTCCAACAGACTTCGAGCATATTTCGATTGAGAGAGAAAGATGCTGTCAGATTGCTGCCATACCTCAATACCTAGGCAATAATGCAAGAGGCCCAAGTTTGTCATGTCAAATGTGTGGCTGAGATCATGTTTGATCTGATGAATCAACGATTCGGAGCTGCCAGTAATGATCAAATCATCAACATACACAACAATGAGGAGTCGATCATCAGCATACTGATTGACATACAGATTGGGATCAGATGGACTCCGTTGAAAGCCACGATCAAGAAGATACTGATCAATCTTGAGATACCATGCCCGTGGAGCCTGTTTGAGGCCATAGAGAGCTTTCACCAGTTTGCATACTTGATGTTCCTTCCCAGCAACCTTGAAGCCAGAAGGTTGCGTCATGTACACTTCTTCCTGTAACTCTCCATTGAGAAAGGCACTCTTGACGTCCATTTGATGGACTTGCCACCCAAATTGAGCTGCCATAGCAGAACAAGCCGAATGGTGCTCATTTTTGCTGTAGGAGCAAAAGTTTTCTCATAGTCAACACCTTCTTTTTGAGAATAACCTTTGGCAACCAACCTAGCCTTATATTTATCAAGAGTCCCATTAGCCTTGTACTTGACTTTGTATACCCATTTGCAACCAACAGGTTTCTTCCCCGGAGGAAGATCAGATAAAACCCAAGTATTGTTCTTTAGAAGACTCTGGTGCTCAGCTTCCATAGCCTGTTCCCACTCAGGTACACCTTGAGCCTCAGAATATGTTTGAGGCTCTAAAATGCTGTGAAGATAGGCCATGAGCGCAAAATTGACCGAATTTTGCGGTTTGCTCTTCTTCCGAGCAGATCTTCCCTCAAGGAGTTCATTGTCATGAAGGTCACCAATGGTTTTAGCCCACCATTTCGGCCGGAGAGCAGATGAACCAGCATTTGAAAGAGGAACTGCAGAGTCATCATCTGAAGGAGTCGGGTCGAGATCAGGAGGATCCAGAATATCCTGAGGAGAGGCGGGTGGAGAAATACCAGGCAGAGATGCTGGCAAAACGGTAGGGGCCCTCCCATTCGAGGAAGCTAGAGGAATGCAAACACCTAAATCAGAATCCGGCAAAGGCTGATCCTCAAGAGGAGTAGTAGAAAGTAGAAACGGTCCAGTAGTCTCATCAACTACAACGTCACGATTGAAGATAAGACGATCAGTGTCTACATCAATCAGTCTGTAAGCCTTATGATTTTCACTATAGCCAGTGAACATGAGTTTTTGGCTTTTGGAGTCCAGCTTAGTGCGCTTGACATTTGGAATCCAAACATGGGCAGTGGAGCCAAAAAATTTCAGATGATTGACACGAGGTTTACGTCCAGACCATGCTTCTTCAGGAGTCATTTTTCTGACTGCATAGGTGGGGGATCGGTTCAGAAGATAAACAGCAGTGTAGACTGCTTCAGCCCAGAACTTCTTAGGAACACTTCGATGTTCTAACATAGAACGTGCCATCTTGGTAATAGTGCAATTACGACACTCAACAACACCATTTTGCTGAGGTGTGTAAGGTGTAGTAAGCTGACGTTTGATGCCACGTGTAGCACAGAAATGAGTGAAGTTAGAGGAACAGAACTCCCCCCCATTATTAGACCGAAGAGAGACAATTGGGCACCCTGACTCTTTTTCCAGCAAGGCTTTGAATTGCTGAAATGTACTGAGCACATCAGATTTCTTTGTTAAGAAATACACCCACATCTTTCTGCTGAAGTCATCAACAAAAAGTAGAAAATATCTGCACCCAGTGACTGAAGAAGTGTTCATTGGCCCACATACATCAGCGTGGACCAACTGCAAAACCTTGGATGCTCTCCATTTATCACCGTCAGGAAATGGAGTCCTATGTTGTTTGCTAGCTTGACATGCGTCGCAAATGCCAGGAAGTTGTGTCTAAATTTCGGGAAGACTGCCAACCAGATTCTCCCTAGCTAACTGAGAGAGATAGTGCATGTTGAGATGCCCATACCGTTGATGCCAGAGTTTACTGATGGAAATGTTCCTGGCAACTATAGCTCGCTTTAGAGAATCACCAGAATCCATGAGTCTATATAGACCATGATCCTCAAGAACCTGGACAATAGTGGTACGTGTCTCACTGCCCACTATTTTACATGAGTGCAGGCTGAAGACAACATCCAGATGAGGGGAGTGTCGCATGATCTGACTGACGGAGAGAAGATTGAGCTCCATGCCAGGAACGTAGTACACATCAAGAAATATTAAAATTCTTCTACCGGACTGAATCTGCATTGTGCCTTTTCCGATAACTGTATACTCTTCGCCTCCTCCAAAGATGACAGAGTCTCTGAATGGCATATACTCAATGAACCAATCTCGCCGATGTGTAAAATGCCGGGAGGCACCTGAATCGATGTACCAGGCAGAAGTTTTGATAGGGTCTGCTGGTCGTTTGGCCATAAAGGTAGAGACCTTGAATTCCTTCTTCGTAGTATGCGCAGCAAAAACCGTCGGCGTTACGTTTCTTGAGGCATGAAAAACCAGATGCTGGAAGATGACAGGAAACAGATGGCAAGATGTTCGAGACCAAAAAACTGGCTGAAAAAACTGAACATAGATTCCAATATAGAAAGGAAACAATTCCTATAGATTCTTGACATGATGAGAGTCACAGAAGCAAAATACCCACGAACCGCCAGCAGAATACCCATGTAAATGATCAGAGGCGCTACCTAGAACCGCCGGCAGAATACCCACAAACCAGAATAGGCAGCGACTGAAGTCTTTAAAAAAAAAACGGCACTAAAAAAAAATACTGTCAATGCAGGGCTTTCAACTTGCATCCATACAGAGCGTAACCACAAAAAAAATGTGTGCCTGAAGAAGTGATGAAAACGCGTGATTGCGACCAAAGAAGGTAAACCTAGAACGCGGGCAAAAAACGCGGGCAAAAATCTTGGAAAAAAAATGCGGGCAAAAAATAAACGCGGACAGAAATCTGGAACACGGCAGAATTCGCGATGTGTTTCCTCAGATGCGCGATTTAACCAAAGAAAAATCGTGACCCAGAAATCCTTCTAAACCCTGAATCGAATCCGCCGATCACAAAAAACTTCAGGATGATTGTAAACGCGAACGGAATGACGGATTGCAGAAAAACGCAATTAGGGGTTTCAATGCAGAAAGAACTGCAATACAGAAGAAAAAACGCCTTGCGAACTGAATAAGGAATACCAATCCTTGCAAAACACGGGTGAAAGGCAAAGCGCCTATCTAAAACAGAACACCCGCACGAAAATGAAAAAAAAGAATTGCAGAAGCCCTCGACCTGGGCTCTGATACCATGTAACAGAGGCTATATTAATCAATGAACAAAGTAAATTCGTTATATACAAAGAAACAGCGGAGCTGTTTATAAAGAGAATTACACGACTAAGAATAGCCAAAAGCAAAAAGCTAAGAAGATAAGGATTGACCATTAGACATAAACTAACTCTAGTTTAACACAACCCATGTCGTAGAGCACACTGAGCAGAAAGAGTCTACTTTCTACGCCTTTTAGGCCAACTCTTTTGCCTAATATTTTGATTCAGGTGCTCATGGACTAGATTTAAGGGGCAACTTGGTGTAGTTTGTAGATTGACCATTAAGGGGGGTATTAAAATAAATTAGATAGTTTCTAATGGTCAATATTAGTTTCTTTTCAATAGTTTCTAAATCTGTTTTAGTTTATCTAGTTTGCTTTATTAGCTGTAGTTTCCTTGTGGAACTCCTGTACTCATTTTAGAAACTTCTATAAACCTCTTTATATAGAACACTGCTCTATCATTGTAAATAACTCATTCAATAATAATATTTGCATATTATTCAGAAATGTAACAGTATATGCCTCTATTTTTGCTATATATACAACACTCACCTGTCATATTTGCTAGTCAAATGGAGTAATGTGAGCATTGCCTAAATTCTCTTGCATTTTTGCCTCGTGAATCCTCTCTTTTGAGAATGTTCTCTTCATTCTGCTATTGTGATTGTTGGTAAACAGATTTGTCATTGTGTTTATACACTGAAAACAACTTTGAGTCACCCAATGGGCAGTGACAAAGTTTACAACAGTTGGATAGATCGCTATTAGATTAATAATCTTCCTCTGCATTTGAGAGGGGTAGCTCCCTCGTATGATAAGTTTTAATTTTTCTTGGGGTATGCTTTTAACTAGAAAGTAGGAAAGGCATAAAGAACGAAAGCCTAGAGGAAAAAAAAAAAAGAAACCCTAGGTATGGTTGATATGAGGCTAAGACTGTAGATTTTCAGAAAGAATAAAACTAAATTTTAAATTAGGGTAGGGACAAACAAAGAGATTTATTCCCCTTTTATAATAAATTGATTTTTAAAAGGGTATGAAACTAGGGTTTTGAAACTTGAATATAATCTAACATAAGAAATGTTTATTCAACTAGGGATTTTTTAGACTCAGAGATTAAAAAACAACTATTATTACAGCCTAGATTGCACATATGATAAACAAGTGAATTAAATGAAAACATTTGCATTCTTCACACAACAGAAAACTTTTGAAAGAATGGCTGCAGATTAAACATAAAAACTATCTAAAACATAAATAACATGTATGACATGTAGACTGGGAATATTATTCTTTATTTAGATCAAAATTTGAGAGCACAAAGACTCTTTGTTCCTATACAATGTAAGAGAATCAAAAGTCCTTTCTTTACAATCCAGCCTTGTATAAACATGCTTTTCCATCCATAACTGATTTGCAACTACTTTTAGGTTATAACGTAACAATGCCTTAGGAGAGGTAATAGTTTTTCTAACCTCAAGTTATAAACATAAAATCATTTTATTAAGTCATATTAAAATGACTTAGTTTACAATTTTGAAAAAACAAATAAAAGATAAGTAGCACAAGTCTTCAACTTTGTTGACTCGAAAGTTGTTCTTTCGAAGCTTCAGATTTGGGTGAATGTGACTGCTCCGAAGACGACTTCAACTTGAGAATTCTGAATTGTTTAACTATTGGCGCAAGGAACTTGGCACTCAGAATAATAGTATTCAATAATCTCAACTTCCAGGTTGCCAAAGTGTCATTCAACTCCTCCATCTGCTGCAGGAAAGCTGGTATATCCTTTTGACAAGTAATCAAAAATGAAGAAATGGTGCCGAGTCTTCATAGTATTGGCATCCACGGTATCTTTATTAAACAATTCTCCTGTAAACAAATCCTTGAAGCTCTTTTTGACTACCTAGATGTCTGACAACATAACTTCATCTTCCGCAAGGATGTCACTATCAAAGGACAAGCAATTAGCTCTTATGTCTGATCTTATTTGGTCGCATAATTTGTACAACTTTTTCAGTTCATTTCTTGTTTGCTTCAGAATCATTAGCTTCCATTCTACACCTTTGTACCATGCAATGGCGTCATACTTATCCGCGTTATTGATGACCTTTTTAGTATGAGTAGGTTGACATCATATTTTGCCATGTTTTTTAAGTCTTGCGTCACCCCTTGCCAAATTGCGTCTTCTTTCTTGGCTGCATTGATTTCGGCACATCCAATTCTTTTTTTTCTCATTGACTTTTTGATACAACTTGACTGCCTCCTCAATGAAATTGAGGCGATGAAGAGTAATTTGCTCAACTTAGTTCTTTGCTGCCCTACCATATGACTGAAATTTACTAATCTTTTCAATTGTATCTTTGCTGACATCTCCCACTTAGCTAGTAGGAATTGTAGATATGTTCAACCGCTGAGCAGAGGTGTCCACTATGGATTTGATATAAGAAGTCAACACTAGGACTTGCTCTTCCAATTGCTCTCTTGTCACTTTTTCTTTTTTAGTTCTCTCCACTAGTTTGGTTGTAATGTCCCCTTTTTAGCATGATCCTGTTTTATGATGGTTTAGCCTATCACTGGCCCTCGTAGGCTAACACAAATGGTTAGAGGGTCCCTTTTGGCAGAGATCAGTGTGTTTTCTCCATCAGAGCTCAGTATGGGTTTAGGTTTGGCCTTTGTTGGACTCAGTTCTACACACTTACTATTTATAGTAAGTCATCTTTCCTAAGTTTCTATTTATAGCAGGGTATCTGGTCATGTGGTGATTTCAGTGTTGTTCCCCAGTTTCAGCTGGTGATAAGGTTGTTTAGAGGTCTTTGGTCCTGTATTGGAGGCTCTTGCTGTTTTTAGCCGATTGAGGTTGATAGAGATGGACCCCTGCTATTTTTGGTAAGATGGTTGGATGCATAGAGGGTGTCATGGTGAAACCCCAGGTTCAGATAGGACTGAGAAATGATGTCTAATTATGGAGATAAGTGACCTTTAATTATTATTAAAGGTAATCTTTAATAATAATTAATTATTATTATAAGGTGGGGGTCATATAATGATATTAAAGTCGTGGATTAAAGTGCTAAGTGAAGTTATATTATAAAGTTTTTGAAGTCACTTTATATTCAATGGGGCCATGACCCATCATTAAAATCACTTGAAGTACATTTAAATTTCATGGATTGGAGCACCCATTTATGAGACTTATAATAAAGTTTTATTAAAAACCTAAAGTGGATTTGAAAGTGGATTTAAAAGCTATTAAGGAGATTGGGGTTATAAAAGGACTCAAAAAACAAATCAACCTCATTATTATTGATGATCATTTGACTTTGCTTTAGAGAATTTCTTGAAGTCTGTGCAGGAGACCAAGGGTTTCAGCAGATTGTCTTCATATCAGCATTGGAGAACGAAAACTCTTCATTGTTTGTGCAATCTTGAGGCTGTGAAAGATTAGCTGAATCATTGCCAGAGAGTTGGTTTCATACAGGAGTCAAATTGTGCTTAACTAGAGGGAGAAATACAGAAATTATTTAAGGGTTTCAAGAATATTTGTTGCAGATCTGAAATTTTTATTGCTGCTACAGTACAGCAGTGAATAGTAACGCGTGAACAGTAACACGTGAACAGTGACCCATGAACAGTGCGTGAATAGTGCGTTACAGTGCTCGTGAACAGTGCGCTACAGTACTTGGATCAGCAATTTGGGCATTTATATCTGAAGCTTGGCATTGCAAATTGGAACTAAATAATTGCTGATCATCTTCAGAAATTCATCATAATCAGCAATCATCTTTCCGGGTATGAATTCATTGTTGTGAAAAGGAAATGAAAATCTGATTTGAACTTTTATTATACTTGCAATAGAAAGATTTGTAATCTGATTTCATATACTGAAATAATCATCAATTGCATCAGCATATATCTTGTTTGAATGTGTATGTGTATTTCTATATCTTGCCTGGCATTATTCCTAGAAATTACAAATATACTGTTGAAGAGCCAAAAACAAAACCACTCAAGAGAACACATTTAGAAAATTATCAGCATAACCAGAGTTGAGGAGAACAGGGCTTCTTACATTGGTAGCCGACACTTGGAAATTATGAATGTCACTTTCATGTGTGGCTGGGCCAAGTTCAACCGCAGAGACCTTGTAATCAACTTCCATTATTTCCTCTTCGTTCTTATCTGTGGTGGGCTCGACAATCTCTACAGACGGTGCACGGGAGGAAGAATCCACCATCAACCTAGAAGTGGTATGAGCCTTCTTTGGTTGTGGGGTCATTTGTAGCATTTTCACTACTGTATCAAAACCTGGATCAATTTCTTGAGTATGTTTCCTTTTCTTGGTTATCATATCCTTCAACCATGGGAAATCAGAGGTAGTAGGCACCTTTGAGGGACTAGAAGAAGGGATGATAGGTGGGATGGTGACCTTAGGGACATTGTTGTTCCCTGTGAGATTAGGTGGTGGAGAATGAGGAGGGGATTTTTGAGGTGAAGGAGAGCATACCGGAGAGTGTGGAGGTGAAGAAGTAGGAGGAAGCTGAGAAGAAGGCTTTGAATTTGGGATGAATGATTGTTGGCTTGGATTTGCAGGTACTTGGGAATCTACCTTTGTATCTTGTTTAGCTGGTGGGGGTCTCTTTACCTCTAGTTTCTTCCTTGGTTCGGCTTGCCTTTCTTCACAAGTACTTTTTAAATCAACCCCTTTCTTGGGGTCGTCCACATCACCACATCACCACTGCCGGTGGTGCTGGTTCTAGATCTTGTAGCATATATAGCTGTGAAATGTTGATTTCCAGATGCTCCAGTTTGTTTCTCCGCCTGTTTGTTCTTCCTTGGGGTGCCATGTGGTCTAGTGGTGATGTATTTCACAATTTTTGTGTTTAACCACTTGTTACTTTTCTGAATGACAAACAAAGATCTTTCTCTGATGTCCTTTACCTCTTTGTCAGCCTAGTTAATGGGTGTGAGTGGCTGAAACTGCAAGGTGGATGTGAAGATTTGATTGGTCATATCATTGCCATCATCCACAATATCCATAACATCCCAACCAAGATTGAAGGCTTTCATCTGATCAATAGTCATCGTCATTCAGTCTTTGTGCCACACCTCTAAATCATTTTTGCAATCTTCCCAATAGTCTTCCAATTGGGGTGTGTGAAAGTATCTTGGTCTCAACTACAGATTGTCCCTGACATAATTCCTACTGTCAAATGGGAACCTCAAATCATATAAATATACAGAGACCTTGGCCAGTGATCTCTTGATATTTTGAGCATTAGTTGAACTCTGATAAGTATAGTAGCTTAGACCCATATGGAAGGGGTACCCAACTTTATTTCTCTCCTTACACCTCTTATTTATTTCCCCCATTTGCATGCACACCTCAATGAGAACAAGGTGGTCGCCTACGTACCTAGGTAGTTTATATGGATAAACATCAAAACCTCTAGTTCTGATATATGTGAACTTGGGGAACTGAATGAAATAGTTGCCATACTGAGTTATTAGATTTGTAGTCTCAGTGGAAATTCTGAGCCCCACATTCCTGTCTAGTTCTTGCACTGACAACATTATAAAGGCATCATTAACTCGTCTAAAGTTTTGTTGTTGACCTCTAACTATAGTTGTGGCTATAAGTCATAGATTTGCATTGTATTATCATACACCCCTTGTGACTGCAATCCTAGCCACAACTTCATACTAGCAATTGCATAAAAGAGGTTTGAAGACATATACAAATATTGATTGTTTGGGAAGTTTACTAGTTGGTCATGCAAGTTATCACTAATTAGTTTCCCCCAGTCAATATACTATGATTGATAGCAGATGACTGTGACAAACTTGCACATCCAATATTCAAAGACACCTGTTGCTTTGTTCCCCGGTACCTTGTTAAGCAAGGTATTAATATCTGAAATGTCTTCATTAAAGTGTGATCTCTGAAGGTTTTTGGGGATTTGTGAGTTGCCCTTCTTTGACACTTTCTGTAAGAGCTAATTGATGAACTCTGATACCATGCAAGAGTTGACTGATCAGCTCTGATAGCATGTAAGAGTCCCCAATGGACTCAAATTCCCAAGATCACCTGCAAAACCAGAGGTTTCCTTCTACAAGAGAGTTACAAGAGGATAAATTGCTTGCATATGGATGCAAATAATGATATTGGAATGAATAATTACATGAGAGACCTTGCTTTTATATTGCAAGGTTAGAAGACTTGAAGTGAGATTAAAAAAGCCCTAAGGTAAACTTAATAAAGTGTAATTAAATAAATAATTACACCAACAACCCCCCTTAAGTGCAACTTAGGGAGAATGAGAAATGCAAATGATGCAAAGATGGGTCCCAACTACAAGGCCATATTAGGTACCCATGTATAGAAAGATCTCTCTCAAACGGAGCAAAGGAGAAAACCACATGGGAAAAAACTTATCCCCAAAGGAGAGAAAAGATGAAATATGTACGAGTGATGGATCACAAACATTCAAGTCCATCACAAATACACAATGAATAATCCCCCCACCCCCTATAGGAGAGAGCGAATGAATGAGATGATAGTTCCGCCCTACAAAGAAGTAGCTCCTATGCCAATGATGAATGGCCAAAGACAAAACATAATCTATTGCTCGCAAACAACATTTATCCCTTTCGAAAGAAACAAATCCATTGGTGTATGTAGAAGCAACTCCCACAATCTGGATGAATAGGGAATCCAAATCAAGATGTGTGTTTCATAATACAACTTCGGTGACCTCATGTTGGAAAAAGATGTCTCATCCAAAACAGGAACTAATTGCCCAATCAAAGAATTAGAACCATGAGAGGAAAGATATTGAATTGCATTTGAGAACATTGAAGATGCGATGACATCATTGCCATCAAAGAGGAGAGATAAATCCTCAAATTTGTCTTCCAAATTTGATAAGTGAGACTCCACAAATAAGGATGTAATGTTTGATAAATAGGAATTCCAATAAGGTGGATCTGAAAGACTGATGTGGTCCTGCCGCAAAGAATCATTGGAAGCTCTAAAAGAAGCAATACTGAACTCTGAAGTAGCAATAGGTGATGAAGGTGTGATCCCGATAGGAGAAGGAGAAGCAAGAGAAGTCTCTGTGTCATTTGAACAATCAAGTCTTCCTAGATATTCAAACTCCTCTACTATAGCATCATGAAAGAGTATATGATTTGCATCATAAGAGGTATGAGGCAATCCATAGAAGGATCATCTGGGTATGGAGAGAGATGTGGGCCTCCATAGATCTCCCAAATTTTGGCCCAAAAAGTGCATGGGCAGTGAATATGTGAGATAGAACACAGTGTCAAATTCAACACTAGAACCAATCAATCCTATTTCTCCATGCAAATTTCCTCCTAGGCGTATCTAGTTTAGGTACGAGTCCATAAAGATAAGACAAAAGATTGAGCCACCTAAGATGTGTCAGGATGCCTTTTCGCCAAGACTTATAATTGTCCTTAGTCAGTGTGACCACAAAAGGATGAATATCAAAACCCATGACATCTCCTCAAATAAATCAGATCAAAGATCAAAACATCCTATATAGATTAATGCTGATAAATCAAGCCCACCCAAGAAAACAAAACCTTTCCAAGTTCCAAGATCTCTAGGATATTAACCAGAATGCAAATAACCAAAAAACTGAATAAAAGATACTTGGGACTGAATCTGGAAAAAGTGCATGGATGGCTGTGTAGAGTTCCTCATTACCTTTACAACACCACAAGAATCGCGAAAATTGGAGATTGTGACAAAAAGTTATGATCTCAAAAGCCAAAAAGGTGATCTGGATCTCAAACAACAATAAAATGGACTAGCAGTAAAATCTAGATGAAATACCAGCAAATACCAGTACCACTGGATAGTGTTTGGAACTAGCTTTCCGACGCCTATTCATTTGCAAAATTTCCATGCCGTTTGCCCAAGTTATGCCAGAAAGAAAATTTCACCTCCTTTAGGGCAAAAAAAGCAGTTAAGCCCCCAAAAATTGGCTACTAGTCCTATTGGCGACCAGGTGTTGTGGGCCCTGGTTTAAGCCCTTGCTTCTACATGTGACTGCGGCTCACAACGAAGAGGCTGGTGCTATATGACTAGTAGTGGGGCAGAGTTCGTCGGTGGAGGCGTTGGAAGAGTGGCGGATATCAGTGGCGTCCTTTGGAAATGGGTTGCGGCTTGGTTTGGGGCTGCAATGTTGTCCGCAGGCCCAAATTGGGCCCAACGCGGCTCAAAAAACGACCTGTGCATCCCATTTCAAGGCCACAGGGCCAAAAACTATTAAAAAAATCTGTACAGAAGGCCGTACAGGTGCAATACAACCATGCATGTAATTTTTTCTTGCCCCAGATGCTCCCAAAGCCTTTTTGACGATTTGACAGAGGATCTTAGGGTTTTTAAGCCTTTTAAGTGCGATGGCAAGGTTAGATTTGACTGAAACGCTTCAAAATTGTTACTACTCTCTGGATCTGGAAAAAAACACATGCTTTAAAACTATTAAGAAAATCCGTACAGAAGGTCATACAGGTGCAATACAACCATGCATGTAATTTTTTCTTGCCCTAGATGCTCCCAAGGCCTTTTTGACGATTTGACAAAGGATCTTAGGGTTTTTAAGCCTTTTAAGCGTGATGGCAAGGTTGGATTTGACTCAAACACTCCAAAATTGTTACTACTCTCTGGACTTGGAAAAAAACACATGCTTCAAACTTTCACAGATTTGGCCTCTGGTGCTCAAATCGAGCTAAATAAAAGGCTAATCTTTCTCGACTACTCTGAATCCAATAAAAAGGTCTGTTTTACATAGAAATACAACCAACAAAAGGCTCTTACTTGATTTTGTCTGGATCTAAAAAGGGGATTGTAGATTTGAAGCTCTGATACTGTGTAAGAGTTGATTGATAAGCTTTGATACGATGCAAGAGCTGATTGATGAACTTTGATAGCATTTAAGAGTCCTCAATGGAGTCAAGCTCCCAAAATCACCCGCAAAACCAAAGATTTCCTTCTACAAGAGAGTTACAAGAGGATAAATTGCTCGAATATGGATGCAAATAATGATATTGGAATGAATAATTACATGAGAGACCTTGCTTTTATATTGCAAGGTAAGAAAACCCTAAGTGAGCTTAAGAAAGCTCTAAGGTAAACTTAATAAAGTGTAATTAAATAAATAATTACACCAACACTTTCAACTAAGACTTTGCAATATTGTTTAGGTAGGGATCTTTCTTCTCTTGGAAATATCTGCTCGCTTCGACCAAGTTCATATCAACAAATTGGTCTGTTTGAGGTAACAATGTAATGCTAATAGAAGGACCATCTAATTTGGTTATCAGCTGGATATCTATAGTCCTGATTTCTCTTGTGTTTGTTTTATAGTGCTTGACATAGGCAAGAACTAAATCAATGCACTTGATTGATGTGGGGAAGTCACCAGCATGGGCTATGCCACAAACAAAGGTAGCTTTAGCAATTGGGTTTCTAGGGTTAGCCTGCATCTTATTCCAGAATTCCTCTAAGCGAACATGCCCGAGGTTACTATCCTCTACTTCAGACAAGGTGTTCTCCAAAATGGCAGTGTGCTCATAACCCTGATATTCAAACTTCATCTTGTGTGGTTTTGAGAGGAGCCAAATGAGGTGAGTTAGGGTTAGGAGTAGGTTTTGATGAATTGCAAGGGAGAGGAAATTATCTTGGTTGATTAGATAACTAAAATGGGTGCAATTCATGAATACAAGGGTTGGAATTTGGGAATTTCGATTACGCAACAAGTAGACGGGATTTTGAATTAACACAGCAAAAATCGTGGAGAAAATGCAGTAATTTAATGCAAGATGCAATGGGCCTACTTTGTGGAGCGGATTGGAATCGATGGGGGGAAGAAATTCGTTGTTGATTGTAGAGAAATGGCGGTAGTAGGGCATCTTTGGTCATGGGGCAGAGTTCTTTGTTTGAATGCTTGGTAATTGTAAATGAGTCGTGAAGATCCCTTTTATAACTCACATTTTTCCTTTGTTAGTGTTTTTGGGCTCCATTGAACTCTATCGGTGATTTTAAGGGTGCATGAACTTTAAAATATGCTGGCACTTTTGAGTTGTTCCTTTAATTCTGCCAATTTCATGATGGATCACTGAGTGTGATCCGAAACGTCAAAGCAAAAACATACATAGTTAAATCTAGAAGCACTCTCTTGCATTAATTTCATGAACTGTCGAAATTGTTGAAAAGTAGTTCATGAAATTGCCGAAACGCCTTTCCTTTTTTATTTTACTTTGCTTTTTAAGGCTGTATTGGCATTTTAGCAATTTCTCGAATTTGCTAACTCGTCGAAATGCTTTTCCTCTTCTTTGTTTTCTTTGTTTTTCAAAGCTCTGCTTGCATTTTGGGGATTTTGTGATCTTGCTAACTCGCTGAAACACTTTTTTTCTGCCTTATTTTGTTTCATGAGATTCTATAAGCATTTCAAAGAGTACACAAACTCACGAACTTTAGTTGTGGCTTGTTTCTTCTTCTTTCAAAAACTTGTCGGTCTTTCGGCGATTTTGCTAACTCATGAACTTGCTGAAAGTGTTCCCTTTGTAACTTTTGAAGTGTGCCTTTGAGCTTGTAAAATAATCTTTGTCGGTGATCCCAAAGATTCACGAACTTTGAAAATCACCGACAACTTTATCTTGTCGGAACCTTTAAAAGTTTTAAAACTTGGAGAAAAAGAGACAAGTTAAAAGGGCCTCTTTGTTAGTGGTTTGAGAAGTTCGCTAACCTTGAAAATCATCGACAAATGTTTAGTTTAAGTGTCTTGTCGAGGTTTCGAGGAGTTTGCGACCTTGTGAACTTGTTGACAAAGGTCAAGAAATTTGAAAATCACCGACAAAAGGGGAAAAAGACATGGAAATTTAAGAAACTTTAGGACATTTTGGGAGTTTTGGTAACTCAAAAACATGCATGGCTACTCCCATGAGGTAGATATAACTATTTTGAAATTTTGGTGAAGGACTTACACAAATAAATGAAGGAAATAGTGATGTTTGATCATCTATCGATTGGAGTACATGTGATCTACGATTGACAATATATCTTGGTTTAGATTCTTGTTTCTCGTAGAATCTAACATCGTATCAGAGTCTGATTGTTTGGTATAATTCATTTTATTGTTCTATTGTTTGATAGATTTGAGGCTTATTATTGCTAATATTTTTTTCAAAAACCCAGTATGCCCTTCTCTTGCATCCTTGGATGATTTGAAGAAACAAAACAATTTAATGTAAAAATAAGCATATGGTAATTAATCTTGGTTTTTGGTGATTTTGGGTGTATACAACATTTCAGTAATCTTGACAACATTTTCAACTCTTTCATTGTGTTTGGAAGGCTTGAGAAAGTTAGATTTGGCTTTTGTTTCACTCAAATTGGAGATCTAGAAGCGGAGCTTCATTTGGGCGTTTTTTGTTGATTTGTTTAGATTTTATAGGTGACACGATTCGAGGCATGTTGGGCAAAATCCGAGTGCGCCATTGCGTTCGAAAGGCCCAAAAATCCCTATTTTTATATAAAATTTGTTAGTTTTCGAGTTCCTGGTCTACAGAAGGTTATTTTTTTTGGCTTCACACTATTCATCTGTATGGCTGCACCATCGTACTTGCTGTCCATGTGTGCAAAGTTTTTTTTGTTGCTGATCATCGGATGGATTGCTGCCGTCATCGCTTCAAAAAAGTACCCGTCTCTGTTGGTTGTTTTAATTTTGTACCCCAACTTTGGAAGGCCATATCACAGTCATTTAGACTCAAAATCGGGTGCATTCTTTTGATTTTGGGTAAATTTTCATTGGGTTCATGTTGGTGTAATCAACTTTCAAATTTGACTCCTATTTATGGAATTTGAGTTTTATTTGAGATTTTGCTATCCAATTGTGTTTTTTGGAACTTAAAATGCTCATAACTTTCACAAACAAGCTCTTGTTTGAGTGTCATTTTTTTTTAAAGTTGGTATTTTTCCAAGCTCGACACTGTGGTGTAGTTTTTTTTGTTCCTATTCTTAAAAACATATTATTTTTAGTATTTTGGTCATTTTGGGTCTTGTAAAACTCTGTAAATCTGATATATGCATTGTATATAGCACTAATTGTAAAGTGCCATACATTGTACTTGTTGGGGGAGTCATTTCAACAACTAGTAATATGGGACTGTCTTGCGTTCACTTGTTTTTTTACTTTCTTGCTTTTTTCTACACTATGGCACAAGAATCAGTAACTCTACTTACTCCATATAATTATTTTGAATGGAAACCTAAAATGCTAATTTCATTAAGGAACAAAACGTTATTTAGAATAACAATGGGTATAGAAATTGAGCCTACTGATGCTACAAAGAAAGTAAAATTTCTTAATAAACGTGATGAGATTTATGGAACATTGTGTTTGTCTGTATCTCCCAATCTTCTCTTTCACATTGAATACTCCCTATGAGATTTGGACCAAATTGACACTCTATTTGTGGCTGAGGATTCCATGAGAGGTCATCAGTTGGAGAATGAGCTCATTAGTTTGAGCTCAGGCAATTTTTACACCATTCATGACTTTTTCACTAAGTTGAAAGCATTGAGATTGTAGCTGAAACAGTGTCGAATTGAAAAGAAAGATGAGCAAATTGATCCTTAGTATTCTGTCCAAACTTGGTTCAGACTATTCAGTCTTTGTTTCTACCTTCCATGTCACAAAGAGTGCTCTAGGAACTCAATTCACTATGCCATCTTGAGATGACTTTGTTATCTCTCTCACTAGGGAACAAGATAAGTTCATCTAGATGGGTACTCTAAATCCTTTAAGTCACATACCCTGGTTGCCAACCAAGACACAAAAGAGTAGAAAGGATCAGACAACAAGGATAAAAAACAAAAAACACAAGAAATAGAAAAAGGATCAAAAGTTTGCTGCTTCTAAACTAGCCTCTAAAACCTCTTCTTCAAAAGATGACAAGGCTAAGAAAGAAAATGTCAAGTGTGCCTATTGCAAAAGGCTTGGTCATGATGGACTTTAAGTGTTTGAAAAAACAAATAGATCACTTGACACATATTCTAGTGGAGAAGAATAACATCAATGTTCTTGAGTGAGTAACACAAAGTTCACATGAAGGGTCTACTAAGGCAAAAGATAAGGGGCAAGGAAAGGGCAAGGCTCTTGTAGCAGTTGCATTTTCACCATTCACATGGATTCTTGATTCAGGTGCTTTGCACCACATGACTTCATCTTAGGATGACTTCATATTCTTGGAGCCTTGTACTACACTAACTATTTTGATGGGCAATAGCACTCCTGTTGAGGTGTGTGGGAGAGGCTCTGTTAATGTGGGGGATGACACATTTCAAGATGTTCTTTGTGTGCACCCACTATTAACTAATCTCCAATCAATTTATTAGATCACTCACATTGGTTCGGACAAGTGGGTTGAGTTGGCTCTTAATTTGGTAGTTATTAATGAGATGCATAATGGTTCTACAGTTGCAATGGGGAGAGTAGATCATTAGTCTTGGCTTTATCTCTTTTCTCACTTTGTTCTTGATCCTCTTTCGACTGTTGTACTCACTCATTCTGATGAAGTGAGTAAGTTATGGCATAAGCGGTTTGGCCATCTTAATAACAGCTACTTACAACAACTCAGTGAGCAGAGCACGGTTATAGGGTTGCCTTCTGTTCGTTTTTATGATGTTTGCTAGGGCTACATACTTGGTAAACATCTTGAAGAGAATTTTGACAGGGTCAATGCTTGGAGAGCTTCTCAGATATTGGAGTGAATTCATAGTGATTTGGTTGGACCATTTCCACATCCTTGCTTTAGCAAGGCCAAATATGTTCTGACATTCATCGATGACTTTATTAGGTATACTTGGGTGTATTTTCTTTGATAGAAGTTTGAGGTCTTTGAGTATTTCCAAGACTTCGAATCTTTTGTAGAGAAACAATTAGGGAAAGTCATTAGGGCTTTGCACACAGACAATGGTGGTGAGTATGGCAACAGTTGTTTTGAGCAATTTTGCACTAAAAGGGGATTGATTTGTAGCACACAATTCCATACATTCCTTAGCAAAATGGTGTGGCAGAACGAAAGAACATGTCTTTGAAGGAAATGGCGAATTGCATGGTACACTCTAGATCTCTTGCACCTTAGTATTGGGCGGAGGCCACTAACTATGCTTGTTATATCTAGAACCACATTTCTCATCGAGGCTTGAAGGGAGTCACTTCCTTCTAAGCTTGGAGTGGTCGGAAACCAACAATTGAGTACTTTAAAGTTTTTGGTTCTCTCGCATGGGCCTACATTATTGCAGAGAAATGTAAGACCATGGATCTGCAAAGCAAGCCTTGCATATTTGTAGGTTATCCAAATTGTGTTAAGGGTTATCGACTACTCCACCCTACTACACACGAGCTATTCATTGAGAGGAGTGTTCACTTTGAGGAGGCCTCCTCGAGTTCCATTCTTGACACTTCTCATCCTCCTACGTTCACATTGGAGTCACTTGTGCTAGATGACAGTTCTTTTGTGGATTCAGATCCACCTAGGCATATTCCTGATGATGGGGAGTCTTCTTCCTCCACTTTAGATGTTGGGAGTGATGATGAGGATTCACTTCCTTACTCTCTTAGTCATCATTTAGAGGTTGGTGATTCTCTGACCTTAGGTCCATTTTGGGCTCAACTAACACTGTAGGTGATTGGGTTGGGCATCCATCAAACACTAGGCGAACATATTACAATTTTAGTGACTTCCACATGTCTACATTGCTATTGCCTCTGATCCACAATCTTTTCGAGAGGCATCTAAGTGGGATGCTACTATTTAGGAGTATAGTTCCTTGATTAGGAACCACACTTGTGACCTTGTCCCTCTTCGTTAGGGAAAGAAACTTGTTTGAAGCAAGTGGATCTATCAAACAAAATTTGCAACATATGGTTAGTGGACAAGTATAAGGCATGATTGGTTGCAAAAGGTTTTTCCCAGGTTCCTGGTATTGATTACTTTGAGTCCTTTTACACTTGTTGTAAAGATGAATTCCATTCGACTTACACTTGCTATCACTGTTGCACATCGCTAGGAGGTTCACTAGATGGACATGAAGAGTGCATTTCTTCATGGAGACCTTGAGGAGAAGATATACATGGAGTAGTCATAGGGTTTTCTATAGTATTCTTCTTTGGTTTGTAGACTTAGGAAATCTACCTATTGCTTGAAACATGCCCCTAGGTCTTGGTATGCCAAGATGGATTCCTTGTTTCTCATAGTTGGGTTTTCTTGTTGCGATTTGGATTCAAACCTCTACATTTTGTAGCAGGATGATTCTCTCCTCTTTTTGATTCTCATCCATTGCGGCAGTGAAAACTACCCTTCATAACAAGTTTTTGATGATTGACTTGGGTTTTTTGCATTATTTTATCGAGATTGAAATAGTTCAATCTACTTTTGGGATCACAATTGCATAGTCCAAGTATGCTCTTGTGGTTTCACATGGTTGATTGTAAGCCTGCACCGAGTCCCTTTCTTTCTAAAGCCAAACTTGAGGCTTAGTGTTCCTCACCCTTGGTTGATGGTACCTTGTATTGACATCCTGTTGGGAGCCTACTCACACGAGCCCTGATATTTCATATGTTGTTGGCATGGTCTCTCGGTTTATGTAGGAGCTGTATGAGTTGCATTGGAAAGTAGCCAAGCGGACTCTCCATTACATTCAAGGTACTCACTTTTGGGATTCACTATGTAGTGGGCATTGATATTGACTTGGTGAGCTATATAGATTTTGATTGGGCGGGCGATTCTCAGGATCGCAAGTCGACTTCAGGTTATAGTTTTTCTCTTGGTTTAGGTCCTATTTGTTGGTCAAACAAGAAACAAAATACTATAGCTCATTCTTCCATAGAGCCTGAGTATTGGGGAGCCATGAGTGTTGCCACTGAGGCCTTTTGGCTTCAACACATTCTCATTGAGTTTGTTATCCTGTTCATATGATCATATGTCATATTTTGGGACAACTAGAGTGCCATATAGATTTCAAGAACCTAGTCCATCATCAGTGGACCAAGCACATAGAGCTTCACATGCACAACATTTAGGAGTTTATCCATGGACATGTCATCGATCAATGTTACTGTGTGACAGTAGAACATGTAGCCATCATTTTCACCAAACCCTTAACAAAGAACCAATTTCTTCATCTATGAGCTTTGTAGTCCTCTCTCTATTCTAAAGGGGTTCTTTCGTATCTCTATTTTTAGGGAGGGCTTCCTCTCTTTCGGGGGGATTTTTTTGTACATGGGTACCTCATTAGGATTCATTTGCTAGGACCCATCTTTTCACCCACCTAAGCTATGCTTAAGGGGAGGTGCAAGTGTAGGTTTTTTTATTTTCCTTATGTTGAAGGATATTTCTTTTTTCTACACATATTATTAAGCTTGCTTAGGTTAAATTAGACACGGTTATTAGGAGAGCACATGGCATAATCCATCAATTACATGCGTCACTTTCAACCACTTTGGGTAGTTGAGTCTTACACCCTCATTTGGATTTATTAGCCATGTCTCATAACCATTTGTTTATCTTTATCTGAGTAGGTGCAACCATGTATTTTGGCATTTATCAAGTAGGTAAATCTCTTGCCTATTCTTGGTGGTTGGAGTTATTACTCTTCTTGTATGTATATTTATCCATTTCTGCTATATATACAACACTCACCTCTCATATCTGCTAATCAGATGGAGTAATGTGAGCATTGCCTAATTTCTCCTGCATTTTGTCTCGTGAGTTCTCTCTTTTTAGGATATTCTCTCCATTTTGTTAATGTGATTTTTGATCATTTATCATCTAGAGTACGTGTAATCTACGTCTGACACTAGACCTTGGTTCAAATTCTTGTTTCTCATAGAGTCTAACATCGATAGCTTACAAAGACAACTTGATGTCCTTTTTGAGTTTTGTCTTTCGTAAACTAGTGGTTAATCTTAGTAAAACTGGGGTTATGGTTTTCAACATCACCAAGGATGCTCTTTCAAAGTTTTGTATCTTTTACAAAGGGGCCTAATGGAGATCACCACTTTTACTTATTTCGGAGTTTAGTTTATTGGTCCTTTTATTTCATTGCGGCTTGCGTCGTAGATTTGACTTTGCAAAGGATATGTCTTAGTCTTAAACATGCATTGCTTCGATGCAATCATTAAGCCCCTGTTGCTTTATATATAGTTCAAAGGTTTGGGGCCCTAGCTTGGGGTCTAATGATTAGGCTTGGGTTGAACCTGGGGGCACTATGTAAACTTGGGGGAGGCTAGTTTTGAGGAGTTCTGTGCTCTAATAAAAACATTATAAAATCTCATGTAAGCATCATTTTTTAAAACATAGGGATTATAAATTATGATAGCTTTCATGTAGTCCAGAATACATGCTCTTCATTTTGGCATATATTTGTGTCTCTGTTTATCACTATCAAAGAAGAGCTACGCTATTGGAGTACTTCATTTTTTTCTTTTATAGAAATTGACATGTGATGCCCCTTATTAACATTAAGGGGGCAGTGTTAGAACATAGTGTTATTAGGGGTCATACCCTTATAACATTTATATATTGTTCTAATATAAGGTTATAAAACCTTATGTTTATAATAGGCTTTTTAAAGCATATACCATTTAATAATTAATAATTTAATAACTATTAGATTATTAATTATTTACAAATGGTTGCTTTGAATAGGTGTGACTAATACCCCATTAGTTATTTTACCACCCCTTCCATATTTAAGGAGGTTCTCTCTCATTGAGACAATGTGAATTTGGAGATTTATAGTGAATTCTATCACTATGCACATGAGGTATTATTGACCATATGGATTTAAGTAGAGAAGTGTTCCCAGGTTCAGTCTATTTTGTGTAAGTGTTTTATAATAAAATAATGTGTTATGGGGTTTTTTACCGGGAAGGGTTTTTCCCATGTATATGTTGTGTAATGTGTTAAATTTATGCTTGTATAATTCTCATTTTATTCATTTTAAATTTTATTTATAATGATTAGTATCTTAAGGTCCTAATTTCTAACAAGTAAGTCTCGTGAGCTTGGTACACAAAAATTGATTAGCATCCTCGAGATTCAGGGTTTAGAAGAAGTCTTTTTGACATGAATCCTGTCAAAGTGATGATCATGACATTGTGGTTATTGTTGTCTATGTTGATGATCTTGCCATCTTAGGGAGTACGGCTACTACTTTGCATTTTGTGAAATTTGATCTATTTATTGCTTTTGACATGACTAATCTAGGCCTCCTACAATCTTACTTAGTTGTAGAGTTTTGGCAACATGGCTGTTTCATTTCCATGGTCTAGGTCGGGTGTGATACAAATCTTCTAGAAAGTTTTCACATGATAAATATAATCTTTTCACTACACTTATAGAACTTAGATTGAAGTTGCCTACCTATGATGATTCATCACCAATGGATGGGTCACTTTATAGATAGTCGGTGGGCAACTTGAAATATCTTACGTCTACATTACTAGATCTTTGATTTACTGTTTTTGTCTCTTTCGGTTTTTGGCACAACCGAAGTTCATTCATTGGCAGGTAGCAAAATTTGTGTTAAGATATCTCATGGTACATTTGACTTTTGCATTCTATGTTTACTTTGATTTTAGGTTGACGAGTTCTTCGAGGACAATAGATTTCAGGTTGACGAGTTCTGTGTACTTTGATTGGGGGGATCAGTTGATACTTGGAAATCAACTATTGGCTATATTTTCTCTTTGGGCTCAACAATTGTTTTGGGTAGAGTCAAGCTTCGATACATTGTAGCTTTATCTTCCATTGAAGTAGAACACACAGTAGTTGTTAGTGCTAATTGTGAAGTATTATGGGTATTTTGCATTTTATGCTTTCTTCCAACAAAATTCAGGGATGGGGATAGGATGACGTGTTTTTGGGAGGCCATTTTTTAGGGGACAACAATTAAAAAAATAGGGAAAATAAAAAATAATAGGAAATTTCAAATATTCATATGATAAGGCACTCACCATATTCATTATAAATATACAACAATATTAAGAAACATTAGAGCTGAATTAAGAAATCACATGAATCAACATACAAATTAACAAAAAATCAATGTCTAATCATTTGAGTTCTCATTATGAATGTGCACATACAATAAAATGAACAGGTTGAAAGGTAACAACTACAAAATGACAATGTATAGGAGTAAATCTGCTACTGCTATGCCTTTGCCTCATCTTCATCTAAATCAAAATTAGAGTTTGAATTTGAGTCACTACCAATATGAGGGACTGCCTCATCTAATGGAACCACAACCAATCCCTTCCATGCCTTGCCCTCATCATTCTGTGTGGCATCTTGGGGATCAACATCCCATCATGTAGGAGGGTTTTGTCGATATGTAGGGGGTTGTCAATTCTAAAGTCGCAAGGCACTATGTATGGCCACTAACTTCTTAACTCATCAAGAGGGAACCTATTCCTTTTGATTGACGAAAGGAAGCTATATGTGGACCAATTTCTCTATGCAATTTTGGTGCATCCTTGCCATGCCATGTCACCATTCAATAGGGTCAGATTGAGCTAATGTAGCCCTATTTGTCCTTGCCTTTGGTTTGCCAAATGTTGGACGTCAAAGATTGTCAAAGGCGAGCCATTGTGTTCGAATTACAATTGCCTCCTCATTGCCATATATCTTTTGAAGGGACTTCATGGACCATTCTTTCACCTCTTCATCATTAAAAGGAAGCACTCTTCAAGACCTTAGTGCGTATCATTTGGGATGTAGAGCATAGGCTGCCATATGAAGTGGGGTATTCATAGTGTTCCAAATCAGGATCCCTGCTATGAATTGCTTTCCTCATATGATCAAACATGCTGTCAAATGTATCATAAATCTCTCAAAGACTAGGAGAGTCTATATCAACACATCTAATGACCCACACAATAGGTGAGATGAAAGAGCTAATGTATCTGGAAACAAAAAAATAAAAAAAGAATAAGACTCAAATGACAAAGTGTAATGCTCGAAATCTTTAGTTGTTGCGTAACAAGTCTTCAGCTTTTATTGCTGTGCAATAGTTTTAAATTGCTTATCTTTAGTTGGTATACAAAATGGCAAAATAAGGGTTTTTGGTTTTTAGGTGTTAGTAGTGTCTTTTCTTAAGATTTAGGGTTGTTGTAAAGGGGTGTGAGGGTCCTTGTGCATCCCCCCCACATTTTTGCATTAAAAAAAGAAATTGAAACTTTTGTAGGCTAGGCTGAGGGGACGGCTAGCCATCCCTGGGATGGTTAGGAGATGTCTAGGCATCTTGTGGCCGCCCCTTGTGAGTTTTTTAGCACACCGGAAACATTTCTTGTTTTCTTTTTATTGTAAGCTCAGAAATACTTCTAGAAAAAGTTCTAAAGTTCATAAGATTTAGTAAAACTAGCTGGAGGTCTATCTCTTTTATTTGTTTCCCAAGTGAATCTAATTTGGAAATGATGAAAATCCTGTGACTTTTCTTCCTGTTTATTAATATTTTATAGATGTATTTTGTTAGTATAACTTTGGGTGTTGTTCATAAAACATTCGCCATTGCTAGCACATCCAAGAGTCAATAGGTGATACCATTTCTAAAACCAAATAAAAGATATAGTAGTCAATTTTTGGATGGAAAGAGAACTACAACATTCATTTGTTTGGGTTATGCTTAAGCATGTCATCTTGAACTTGAATATACTGCATAGGATAGCCACATCTAACTGATTCCAAAATGCATTTGTGTTTCACATAAGTTCAATTTCTATGTTCAACTTGATGAGGAATATGACATTGGTGATTTAGCAGAGACCTGAATTAGCTTGCACAATTCAAAATATATCAGCAGTGGATTTTCTCAAACATCTTAACCTAACAGATAGCAAGATCAAAATGTAAAGTTAGTTTATGTTACATAGTGTTAAAGTGCAACATTCAGTTCACCAGTGTATCTTTAACTTAAAAGGAAAATCATGTCAAAAAGGAATGAGTTTTTGAGACTATATGCAAGAAACTGATAAATGAGGTGACAACGCATTTATGTATGGGTGAAGTTCAGTAATCTATCATGGCATACTTCACAGTTCATCAATCTACTAAGTTTGAAGTCAGTGACAGGTGGACCTTTTACTGCATTTCCAGTCTCCCCATTCGTAGTAACGATGCATGGAAGCATTCCTTCTAAAATATATTTTTAATTTGTATGTTATTTTGAGAATATATAACTCTTTTAACTGTGCATAGATAAACTATTGATATGTTACACACTCAGCTTGTCGGCTACTCTGTGCCCTGTTTCCTTATTTAAAACAAATGCTTTGCAGATACTGGAATTGCCAGTGAGAAGGACTGGGGCATCAATTTGCTAAGTGAAAATATCAATGAGTCTGGCATAAATGAAGATGGTAGCAACTGGTATCGAGAAAGTGGAGAAGATACTGGAGAAAATGGATACAGGTGTCGTTGGACTGTTATGGGTGGCCGTAGTAGTGATGGTGCTTCAGAATGGAGAGAAGCAGTTTGTAACTTAACTTAGCCCGACTATCTACTTTGTTTCTGAAGTTTGATTTTGTTTTGAGGCTGCTTTGAGTTGGATATTGCTTTTGATTCTCAAATTTAATATTTATTTAGTTCATTATATTAATCAGTTGTTAGTGCAGCTATTGTTTATTGTCAGTGCTTGTTTTCTCACTGTATTTAGATCTTAATGGAACTAAAGTTAATCTATATTCTGTGTGATGCTTGTATTTCTAAGAACATATTGAAACCTATATTTAGGCTTTACAGGTACTCGGTCCTCAACATAGTAGACAGCATAATCTAGACTGTATTTCAGCTAGTGTGTATGGACTGAGGGCACACAAATCTTATTTAATACTTTTACTGTCATTAATTCCTTGATCTGAACTTAATCTGGAGACCATATGCTATTTATGTATTATACAAACAATAGTAAAATACAGTCATCTTTTTTTCATTATTTGATGTTGTTCACCCCAGCATATAGTAATTAGGAAGGAACTGCTGAGTCAAACTAGGAATCCAGTATAACCCAATGGGAAGGAATTTAGATATAATAAACAATAAGGTGGATGACTAGTAAGCGGCAAAGGTATGCTATAACCCTTATTGAATAAAACTATGTTGCTGGTTTGGTTTTGGGTTCAAGATGTGCCGATTTTTTCCCTAGGTTTGGAACAGTTGGGTTTTGGCCATACTCTCTCTCTCTCTCTCTCTCTATATATATATATATTATATATATACATATATGATGATGATTTCTTCTATTGATTTACATGTGCAGATGCACTCATATAAACCATTTTGATTTATCTTTAATTTTTGACAGTTGACACTGCATTATCAATTATCATTTGTGTTATGTATTTAATTTGTACATTTTGTGCAAATAATCCTTGTGTGTGTGTGTGTGTATACACTCTCTGTCTTTGTGTGTATATATACACAATCAAATACATAACACAATTGATAATTGATAATACAATGTCATGTAAGATCCCTAATCAGATCTGCCCTAAATTTCTGAATTTTATCTTTCAAACCCTAGGTCTGAAATCTGATTTAGGTTCACTGGGGTATCATATCGACCTAGGAGGGTCAATCTCTTAAAATCCAAAAACAACAATTTTTTAAAGAACCCACAAATGGGGAGAAAAGATCTTAAAAGAAATGTGGAAATTTATAATAAGATATATTCATCAAAATGGAGAGAAAACTTGTCTTAAGTTACGAAAATCACTAATTATCAACTCTTGTCGTTGAGAGATATTGGGAAATACAAGTATATGAATCAAAAAGAATGAGACGACAAATGAAAAATACTAACGTTGGCAGTTGGATTGAGACAAGAAGACTAACAACAATTCTCGAAGAGATCGATTTGGGATCTTGATGGTTTCAGAAGTATTCTAATTATGATTGCTTGAGGACAAGCAATCTTGGGCGGGGCGGACTGTGATGTTCTGATATTAAGGCATTTTTTAAATTAAAGATTTAAACATCATGATAAAAACGGAGAAGTTGCTTTCGTAAAATATGGTGTTTGTCATGTCCTTTCTATCATCAATATGGATGATAATTGAGAATAATATTGTTATTAAAATTAACAAAGAAATATAAATATAAAAATAAATATAAATTATAATTTATCTTGATATAAGACAAACTTTAATAAGACAAAAGTGCCTTATAAAATTAATATTAATATAAAATTAACTTCAGATAGTGATTATTAATAAGAGGCAGCTTACGTATGAAATAACAACAACAGTCATTGCAATATTAAATGATTATAATAGGCAGCGCTCCTCATATGAGGACAAAGGTATTTTATTAAAGACAAAAACTGTCTTTTGAAATGGTGCGATTAATATTAAGGCAGCGAACATTCTGTTAAGGTAGAAATTAATTTAGGAGATGTATGATGTTGAAGAGTTGTGTTTATTAAAAAGACATCCTTTTAATAAAGCTGTGTCCCTTGAGGAATGAATAATACATAAATAGGAGCAGATTGAGAGAAGAGTAAAAGGAGAGAAATATTATGAAAATATAGAGTAGATTAAAGGCAGGAATAATAAATATTTTCGGAGTATTAAGAAGGATATGCAAAAGGCCCCTACAGATCTGAATTTGGAAAGAAAAGAGGGAGTTGGAAGAATATATATCTCCAAATAAAATATATATCTGATATATTTGTCAAGTGAACAGGTACACTAGCAGCCTTGTATGAAGCAAGGAACAATGTATATGGAGCAGAAATAAGAGATATTTTCTGAGTAATAGGGAATAATGAATTATTTTTGAGTAAGACCTAAATTAAGGAAATTATAATTTGGAGTTTGAAAGATAGATTCTAATATAGATATTCTGAGCATAACAGTAAAAGATATAAAAAGAATCATACCTGAATTCATAGGAAAGGAAGTAAGAATAAATATAAATAGTATTCTGAATTTTAAGAACACTTATACATGTCTGATTACAACAAGAGAGATCAGCAAGGAATTGAAGCAAGAAATAACTAGAAGAAATCACTGAGTATCTCAGACCTCTGTCATGCAAATAGGTCAACACTAAAATCTTTAGATCTCCAAGGATACAAGGATACAAAGGCAAGAATTATATACCTGGAATTAAATCAAGCCAATGTACTCTCTAAGCAAGAATTTAGGGTAAAGTTAGTATTGTTCCTATAAGGGACATTACAAATTTGTACATTTTGTGCAAATAATCCTTGTGTGTGTGTGTGTGTGTGTGTATACACTCTCTGTCTTTGTGTGTATATATACACAATCAAATACATAACACAATTGATAATTGATAATACAATGTCATGTAAGATCCCTAATCAGATCTGCCCTAAATTTCTGAATTTTATCTTTCAAACCCTAGGTCTGAAATCTGATTTTTCTGTATCTGAATTTTTAATGGTTTTGTACAGAGAACAAATGTATGCCAATTGTTCAAATAAACATGCCAATTATGCAACCTTTTGAAGATAACATCAACCATGAATTCTACGACATAATATGATCATTCAAATGCAAACAAATGACATATAATTCTGATTTCTGAATATTAATGGCTGCTGCTACAAATCAGATTATTCAGAATTGAAATTACATCAAGTTTATAGGCTCAAACATGCCCAAACATAGCCCAAATCTCTACTGTTACAAATCAGACCTTTATATTGACAAATAAAGGCTCATACATACCAAAAATGATGGAGAATGATGACTTCACTCAAACCCTAGATGGGCGAACTTGGTTTGGCACTTGATCATTCATCCATGAACTCCAAAATGAACCATGAATCCTCCTCAACCCCTCCAAGATAGGCGGTGCTCCCAATAGATGGAAAATAATATGTAAATGTAGGGCGGCGGCTAGGGTTTGGTCCTTTAACGCATCCAAAATACGAAATCGTCCTCCTTGGGAGGTGGCACTCACCTTAGGGTAAAACCCTAGCAAGATTCTCCAATCAAATCATTCAAAAGATGGAGCTCCCAATCTACTCTAAAATCTGAATATAACTTTCACTCTTCAAAATTGTATTTGGCCACAAATCACACAATTTTGGCCCTAGGTCTTTGAAGCTCAATCCTCTTCTCAAAATCACCAATGAAGTGCAAATGTGAACTCCGTATGAATCAACCTCAAGGTGAAATTGGGTTTTCATCCAATCCACCAATATTCCTAAGGGTTTTCGGCCTTGGAATATGCTGAACCTAAGTTGCAGCCACAAGAGGAAATCTCCAATGAAAATGATATGAAAATGAATGATGGAAATGACTTGCTTTTTGCCTTCTTTTATAGCCACCAAATAACCTCCACCTTGGTCAACCTCCCTTTTGGCAATCCACTTTATTTAAACCTCCTTTTTGCCCGACCTCCCTCTTGGCAATTCACTTTATTTTATTTTATTTATAAAGTCATTTCACATTACAAATAGGTCTAGCCTAATTAATTAAATAATCCAAAAGTGACTTAGAATTACTTAGTATTTAACTAATTAGATTATTCCCTTGTACTTCCGACTTAGCCTATGGGAATAGAATAGGCTAATCGACTCCGTTGGGTGATCACTCGGAAAAAGGGGACATTATAGGCCTCCCTTCCTGGAATTGCTTGTCCTCAAACAATTGCAAACCTGGATGCTACAAATTCTGTTCACCTTCCCAAGTATCATCCTCAAGGGGCAAGTCTCTCCATCTAACCAAATATTCCTTGATCACCCTATTTCTCAACCTTCGCTCCCTAACATCCAGTATAGCATCAGGAACAAGTATGAGTTTCCCTTCCTCATCCAATAGTGGAAGCTCTGGAGAAGATGTAATGTGTTGCGCAATTTCCCTTTTGAGGCAAGATGCATAAAATACATTATGAATTCGGCTACCCTTGGGCAACTCCAACTCATATGCAACCTCTTCAACTCTCCTAACAATCCTATAGGGACCATAGAACTGAGGCTTTAGTTTTTTTGCACCACTCCTCTTCAGTGTAGACTTTCGGTATGGCTGTAGGCGCACGAAAACTAGATCACCAACCTCAAATGTCCTCTCCACCCTGTGCCTATTTGCATACATCTTCTGTTGATTCTGAGCACGGTGTAGATTATCCTCAAGTGCCTTAAAGATAGCCTGGCTATCCTGCATCATCTCTCTAGCTTTGGGAGCTCCGTTGTCATCAAATGCTAAGTCTACAAAAGACATAGTGTCATAACCATACAAGGCTTTGAAAGGAGACATGCCTATTGACATGTGATAGGTGGTATTGTAACAATGCTCTCCTAAGTACAACCACTAGATCCAAGCCTTTTGCTACCCCGCAACATAATTGTGTAGATATCCTTCCACCCACTTGTTCGTAATTTCTGTCTGCCCATCTGTCTGCCCATCTGTCTGAGGGTGGTATCTAGTGCTCGGGGTCAACTCCGTACCAGCCAATCTGAATAGCTCCTGCCAAAACACACTGAGAAATCTGCTATACCGATAGCTGACAATGGTCTTTGGGAGTCCATGAAGTCTAAACACCTCTCTAAGCAATAACTCTGCAACCTGAGGCACCTTATAATAAGATGAAATAGCAAAGAAATGTGCATACTTAGTCAATCTGTCAACAACCACAAATATGCAATCTTTGCCTTGGACCTTCGGAAGACTTGTAATGAAATCCATAGAGATACTCTCCCACTTTTGTTCTGGAATAGGCAATGGCTGAAGTAAACATGTTGGGAAAGTATGCTCTGACTTGTTCTACTTACATCATCCTTGAGACCCTTCCATGAGAATCTCTTTCGCACCTGCCTGTAGGTCTTGAAGAACCCTGGGTGTCCTGCTAAAGGAGTGTCATGAACAACCCTCAAAATCTCATCCTTCATTTTAGATTCAGGTACCAAATAGATTCTGTCCTTATAGTATATCACATCATCAATCACCTTGTACTTGTTATCCTGAATCTTGCCGTCCATGAACTCGCATGCAAATGTATTCTTGGAATACTCAACCAAAAGGTGAGCTGAAATCTCTGTCATAGAGCATAGTGTGGGTCTCCTAAATAGTGCATTGACAACAACATTTTTTTTCCCCTTAACATACTCAATATCAAAATCATTTGCCTGAATCTTACTTTCCCACTTTTGCTGCCTCTCATTCAAATCCTTCTGCTCTAGAAAGTATTTCAAGTTGTTGTGGTCATTCCTTACCACAAATTTTCCACCCACCAAGTACTGTCTGAACTTTGGCAACACATGCATGATGGCAATCATCTCCTTATCATAGGTGGAATACAATCGCTCCGCGTCTCTCAATTTCCTACTCTCATACGCTATGGAATGTCTATTCTGCATGAGAGCAACACCTATCCCTTCACTTGATGCATCACATTCCAACACAAACGACTAAGAGAAGTCATGTAGAGCTAATACTAGACAAGTGCTCATCATCTCTTTAAGTCTATTGAATGTTGCCTGAGCCTCATTCGACCATCTGAATGTGCCCTTCTTAGTGGGATCTGTAAGAGGTGCTGCCAGTTGTGAAAACCCATTCACAAACCTCCTGTAGTAACTGCATAGCCTGAAGAAACCCCTCAAATCTTAAATGTTCTTCGGCGGCGGCCAATCTAGAATAGCCTGTATCCTCTCCTGATGTACCTTCACTCCACCAACGCCAATCACATGTCCCAAATATAAAATCTCTGTCATTCCAAAGTCACATTTGGAAGCCTTAGCAAATAGGGACTATGCCTCCATGATGCCCAACTCCTCGTCAATATGCCTGAGGTGATCCTCCCATGTCTTACCGTATATCAAGATATCATCAAAGAATACGAATACAAACTTCCACAAGTGCCTATTGAAAATATGATTCATGTATGATTGGCAAGTCGCGGGAGCACTGGTAAGACCAAAGGGCATAACCAAGAACTCAGTGCCCGTAATGACATCTAAATGCGGTCTTATGAATATCCTCATCATGGACTCTAATTTGATGGTACCCTGAACGGAGATCAATCTTGGAAAAATATACTGCTCCATGTAACTCATCCAACAACTCATTGATCTTGGGTATAGGGTACCTGTTTTTGATGGTCCTCTTGTTCAATGCATGGTAATCAATGCACATCCTCATTGTGCTATCCTTCTTCACCAAGACCACTAAAGATGCAAAGGGACTGGAACTAGGTTTGATGTGTCTCATATCCAAAAACTCCTTAATCGTTTTCTTTATTTCTTCCTCGAATCTCCTAGGATGACGATAAGGAGTGGTGATGACGGGATTGGATCCCTCCTATAACTCAACCACATGCTCAAAGCCGCGATTAGGAGGTCTGCTAAGAGGAATCTCTTCAAATACCATGCTGTACTTATCTAGCACTGACTGGATATCCACATGATACTGTTGGTCATTGCTACAAGAAGATTTAGAAGACACAAAACATTGGACTGGCCATGCAACATCACCATGTCTAAATAATGGTTTCCTCCTTTTTGCTGTCACTATCCTTGGCGCTCCATCTGCCAATGCTCTCAACACTACCTCCCATCCGACATGAACTCCAACTCCATTTTCTAAAAATCCTGAATGTACCTGCCAAGTGAATGTAACCATTGGATGTTTAGAACAACATCGGTATGACCAATCTCAACTAGATAGAAATCACTGGTAACCGTATAGTCACCCAATTGGACAGTCAACTGCGAAATCTTCTTAGTGGAACTCATCTTGAATCCATCCACAACCATCACATTGAAGCCTGAAAACTCCTCTGCTTGCAATCCTCTCTTCACCACCAAACCGTCATCAATGAAGTTATGAGTGGCCCCACTGTCAACCAAACATGTGACCTGCTGTCACTTTAGGACTCCTCAATCTAAAAGGATGGTACTTAGGAGCTTTCGACAGTGTGGCAATAGTACCATGTACTGTGTCACCTGTAGCTGTAGCATCAAGCACTAACTGCTGCTCCTCATTCTCACTGTCCAAACTACTGTCTTGGACTCCATCATCATCAATGTCGGAAGTGACTTCTATGAAATGAGCTTTGCCTTTCCCAATGTTCCTTGTATGAGAAACACTTCTTCCTCCTTAGTTCATTCTTGGCTTCTATGTATGGATTCGTCCTTCTAGGCCATTCCTTCTAGAAATTTCTCTTGGGATCCTTTCTTGAAGAAGTGAAGGGTTTGCTTTGAAACTTGTGCTTGGAAGGTGCTGAAAATTGCATGCCTCTAGCCCTCTTAATAGCATCCTGCAATGAAGGTGGATCTAGGGCTTTCACCCAACCACGAAGAGGCTCCTCTAAACCCTCAATGAAGAGATAAGGCAATCTACTTTTAGAAATATTCGGAACCAAGATTGCAAGCTTTTGAAATTCAGATATATAGGCATCCACTGAATCTTTTTGTTTGAGTTGGGCTAACTCTTTGAAAAACTATTTGGGGTTAGTCTTGTCAAACCTGTCAATCAACGTTTGAGTGAAATCTGCATAAGTAGTGATAAGGCTATGGCCTTGTGTAACCATCCCATTGTACCACCAATCATGTGCATCTCCCTCTAAGTGTAAAGTAACAAATTGAAATGCTCCTTCTCGAACATAGGGTTCAAAGTGAGACAGTTATCCATATTTTGAATCCATGCACGCGCCATGCATCTATCCGAACCATCGAAAGGAGTAATGGTTACCTTCCTTGACTTCATTTGCAACTCATGGTTGTGATTTCTGCCTGTTCCTATACTTCAATTGATTGAAATACTATAGAGACATTGCAGCTTCAAACTGATCATCTAGAGATTGCCATTCCCTCATGTAATCATTGAAGCTCTTGTCTGCGACCTGCTGTCCTCCATCCTGTGGTCCTTGCTGATCCAAGAAAGTAGGCATGAGAGGTCTACTTACGGAAGCTTGAGTAGTTCTAGTGTGAGTGTCGGTATTATTTCCCGCATTCCCAGCCTCCTGTAATATCGCAAATGGGATATTTTGAGCAATTTTGGTTTTACGGGCTTTCCAAAATATCCAACTTAAGATTTCTGCTCAAACCCTAATTTCTGAATTTCTGAACTTAAAATCAGACCTCAACAAACACATAGGGCAGCTCATAAAACATAGCAAATCACCATAATTTCATCATAAATATGAATATCAACCATATGCTCGCCTTACACAATCAAATGAGCCACAAGCCCAATCCAAGTATCCAACATAAATGACTGAAATTAATTTCAGAAGTGTGCTGCTACAAAAACCGAATATGACAAGTCTTCAAATACATCCAAAACATAGGGCAAACATGATAAACATGCCCAACCAAGTTCTGCCCTAAACCCTAAGATTGTACATACCAAAATAATGACAAATTGACCTTCAAAATGATGAGAACTGATCTCCAATGAGTGCTGCTCCAATTAGGGCATCAAACCCTAAGTCTTCAACTCTCCAACGCAATGGAAATCAACTCCAAAGTGGTGTGCTCAGGTCTGAGATGTTCGCTGTTCCAAATGATGATGCAAATGATGCCAACAGAAGCCAACAAGTCCAACAAATGATCCTCCAAAGGTGGCACTCAAGTAGTAGGGTCAAACCCTAGGCAAATTAGCACCAATCCACCAATGAATCACCTCCAATCTAGGGCAAATCAGGTCTGCTTTGCTGCTGTGATAAATTTCTGCTCTTCTCAAACCCTAATCAGCAAAACAACTCCCAAATATGCAAGTATTCTCCCTCCAAGAGGTGGTGATCCAAGCTAGGGCAATACTTTTCACAAATGATGATCTATCCATGCCAAGAATGCCTCCAAAGATGATCTCCAAATCTGATTTGCAATTCTGCTCTTCTTCTTCACAAAATACCAATGAAGCATAAATGAACTCTCTTCACAGAATCCTCAAAATGAAAGAGCTAGGGTTTCGTCCAACTTGTCCTAGGAACTCAAGGTTTTCGTCTTAAGCTCCTACTCCAAGAGATAACTCCAAGTGTGAATGAATGAATGCTGAATGATGGTTTGAATGCCACAAATTGACCTTGTATTTATACATAATTTACCTCCTTTTATCCTGGCCGAACTAGGGAGAGTTATTTCTTTTTATTTTAATAAACTTATCCCTCTAAAAAGGCCGACCAGCATCAAGTCTCTCGGGCGCCAAGGTAAATTCAAATTAAAGATATGATTTTATTAGTCTCCTCTTCTTTCCCACGACATCTACCTCCAAGTGCCAAGGAAAGGTATTAGTTTGTTAGTCATCCTTCCATCACAAGTCGTCCCAAATCAACAATGTATATCTTCACAAGGTTGGCGCACACATGCATAGGATCCAAATATTATTTGTCTCATCGTCAAGGTGGCATCAAACATAGAATTTGCTACAACCTCATCTCTTGGCTAAAATCCCTCAACATGACAAGTCTCCACACTCACGATGACAAATCTCCATATATGCAACTCCTCCAAGTGATTCGCTCCTAGGGCAAGATTATAATACTAAATGAAAGAGTCATATCAACATCATTAGGAGAATACCTTCAATCCTCAATTTGCCTTCCAAAATCCCCTTGAGTGTGAAAACAAGTCCTATCCTCCTGTGGTGATCACTCCGAAAATGGGGACATTACAGTCCTCCCTTCTCGTAATTGCTTGTCCTCAAGCAATGGCAAATATGCAACAAGTGAGGTAGTGTCAAAGGACATGTAGCTTCATCCACCCGAATATCTTGCATCCTGTGAGATAGTGTCAAATGACATGTATCTTCATCCAATCAAATGCCCTGTGACCACACCATGTCTCCAGTTGTGGCTGTACCTTCCAAGAAGAATGTGAAGAATGCAATGTGAAGTGAGTTCCTGTAGTCGTAGCCATACACACTCAAGCTCTACATGGCCCCATCCTTCCAATTCTCCAAGACTCCCAAGGATCCATCCATCAAATAGCTAGTCCAAATCGAAGCCTCGAAGAGAAATATGCGTGCCAACAGGTGGTGAAGAGTGTGAACTCTGAAGCTTGTCCACCTGTCACCAAGACTCGGCTGCTCCATGCTGTTGTCGTCCATACTCTGAAGGTTGTGAAGCAACCCCTCTAGATCCCAAGTGTCAGTCTTGTCACCTCCTGGATCCCAAATCATCACACTTCTACATCCATAGAACATGAGATAGTGGAAGCATCTCGAAGTGTCCTCAACACCAAACCATCCTCTAACTCCTGTAGAGCTCTCGTGGATGCGAAGTATGCCTAACACAGGTGCAAGAAAATGTATGACCTCTCCCACTAAGTTGCTGATATAAAACCAAACAGCAACCCCATGATAGTAAACCAGTCCTATGTAAGTGCAAATGGTATCTCTGATGGCAAAGGATGATAGGATATCATCACTATGCCGTATTCCCATGATAAGAGGATGATCCAACTCCCCTTTCAACTCCCTAACAACTGCTGTCCACCTACTCAGTAAGAAATCCATGCACCATAAAGTAGAATAGTCATCTCTAACCCATGCATGCAAAAGATCTTCATGGACTAGAGCTGGAATGCCAATGTCATCATGTTCACCTCCAACTCTAATGTCATAACCCAGCTGCAATACAAATCTTAGTGTCTCAAAATCAGAAATTAGGACAATGTCTCCATACCTAGGCATATGAACCAACTGCATCTCCGAAGTATGCCCATCCAATGCAAGTGCCTCTATAGTATACATCACCAAACTCAGACATAGAACAGCCTCCAGCGCTGCCAAAAGATCAATAGAATGATAGAGTTGTATCACATTATCACCCAACTCTACATCTCCTCCAAGAATGATCAAGGGATCATCACAAGCTGAATCCCTTATGACTCCCTCTTCAAGTGAAGCCATGATATTAGTGGTTGATCCACTAATTGTAGTCTCAACAATTACAATCTCCCCTAATACTTGGGCCTTCAAGGGGCTCCCAAACAAAAGCAACTCATGAAGCAAATCAGGTACAAGAATTTCTAAATCATACCTCTCTATTTGTCATGCAAATCTGCATACTCTTCTTGTTTGCTCTTCTCCATAGTCTCCTCCTTCGCTTGTTCCACTGTGATGCTTTCTTCCCTTGGAAGGAATAGAGATCGTAGATGTGCTTCCTTTTGCCTCCTTGCTTGGTCTAGCTGATGACACCGCTCTTGGACCTCGTGCAAGTGCTGTCTTGCCTGGGCAGCCAACATCTTTGCCTTCCTTGCCTGTTGCAGCCAATCATTGCATAAGTCTTGAGTTCTTTCAACATCTTCCGTGGTATGATGGATAAATTCAGGCTTGTTGTGACTTGCAACTTCCATATCCTCATCATGCTCCATATCCAAATCACAAGTGTCCATCTTGGGGGCCTCGTCTACCATGTGTTCCTTATATGAAGTAGCTGATATGAAAGAAGTAGGTCTGCTGTCCTGAATCAGAAAATCAGACTTATCATCATATCTTATCAAGTTGTCCTCTAGCTCCTCCATCTCTTTCTCATCCTTCGCCACATGTCCTCCTACAAGTGCAGATCCAAAAGGGGCCTCCAACTGAAAATCTCTTGCCTCTAATCTGAATCGAACCTCCATTCTTTTGGCTGTCATACTCACAGGTGTGCTGCTGTTGATGGCCCTTAATATGAGTTGCTTTCCATTCAAAGTAAACTCAAGCTCCATCTTGTTGAAGTCCTGTATGTATCTCCCAAGGGATTTGAGCCATTGAATTCCCAAGACAACTTCAGTTTCCCCAATGCCAACCACATAAAACTCATCCTCAAAAGTGTAGTCCTCCAATTGAATGCTTAGATGAGAAATTTTCTTTGTACAATTCATTTTGAATCCATCTGTCAATAGAACACTGAACCTTGGAAATTCCTCTACTTGCAATCCCTTCTTAATAACAAAGCCTTCATCAATGAAATTATGCGTCGCTCCACTATCCACCAAACAAGACACTCTTTGCCCTTTTACCACACCTCTAAGTCTAAAAGGGTAATGCTTTGAAACACCGGAAAGGAAAGCAATAGTACCTTGTGTATCATCAAACTCTTCTTATTGTTCCTCCCTGTCTTTCTTCGGGCTAGTGTCGAGAACCTCCTCTTCATCGGAAAAAACCTCAATGTAGTGTGCCTTTCCCTTGCCTTGACACCTATGCCCTGGCACCCATGGCTCCTTGCATGTAAAGCAAAGCTTCTTCCTTCGTAGCTCGTTCCTTGTCTCGAAATCCATAATGGGCTTCCTTGGTCCATCTTTCGAAAAGTTCTTCGGATCCTTCTGAAATGGTTTGCTTTGAAACTTCGGTTTGGATGGCGCCGAAAACTTCATTCCTTGAGCCCTCTTGATTGCTTCCCTCAAGGTTGGTGGATCTATTGCTCTCACCCATCTACGAATTGGCTCCTGGAGTCCCTCAATGGAAAGCAATGTCAGTCGTGTCTCCAAAACATTTGGCACCAACATGACAAGCTTCTGGAATTCCGTAATGTATGCATCCAAAGGTCCATTTTGTTTGAGTTGTGCCAACTCCCTGAAGAATTGTTCCGGATTTGACTCATTGAATCTATCAATCAACCTTTGAGAGAACTCCAAATATGTAGTGTTGAGGTCGTGGCCTTGGGTTACCATGTCGTTGTACCACCAATCAAAAGCATCGCCTTCCAAGTGGAGTGTAGCAAGCTGTATGGCATCTTTCTCGATCATAGGGCTCAATGTGAAGTAGTTGTCCAACTTTTGAATCCAAGCTCATGCCGTGATTCTCCTTGAGCCATCAAATGGAGTGATATTGACCTTTCCCAACTTCTTTTGCAACTCATGATTTTTGTGATTGTTGTTCCTCCCTTCATGAGGTCGGTCCTTGTTCCGGTATTTGACTTGGTAGAAATCGGTCCATGGCAAGGATTCTTTGCATTCATCGCTTAGTGCCAACCACTCTCTCCTGTAATCTTCAAAAGTCTCTCCTTGAGCTTGTGGTTCATTCTCCGCAACCCTTTGCTGATCCAAAAATGTAGTCATGAGCGGTCTAGGCATGGTTGTATGAGATGTATGCACCGGAGTACCACCTTGATTCCTGGAAGTGCTTGCATCATTGTGCCCATTGTGTTGATTGCCTCTATCACCTCCATTATTGTCGTTGCCTCCATTGTTGCCAAGGTTTTGCCTCATAAATCTGTTCAGGAGCTGAAGTAATTCATGTTGCCCTTGAGCCAGGTTATTGATCATTTCTCTTGTGCTAGGTTCTTCACGGCGATCTTCATGACTATGGTCACTCATATTGCCCTCTTCTTCCGATTCGGACCCAACAATACGCTGCCTTCTTCTATAAGTGATGTATCTTCCATCTTCAAAATTCACGAGCCAACATTAGATGATCACCACTTCAGAAACTCCACATGAACTCTACAGGCTGGCAGGATCCAAGCTTTGATACCACTGTAATATCCCAAAATGAGATATTTTGAGCAATTTTGGTTTTACAAGCTTTCCAAAATATCCAACTTAAGATTTCTGCTCAAACCCTAATGTTTGAATTTCTGAACTTAAAATCAGACCTCAACAAACACATGGGGCAGCTCATAAAACATAGCAAATCACCATAATTTTTATCATAAACATGTTTATCAACCATATGCTTGCCTTACACAATCAAATGAGCCACAAGTCCAATCCAAGTATCCAATATAAATGACTGAAATTAATTTCAGAAGTGTGCTGCTACAAAAACTGAATATGACAAGTCTTCAAATACATCCAAAACATAGGGCAAACATGATAAACATGCCCAGCCAAGTTCTGCCCTAAACCCTAAGGTTGTACATATTAAAATAATGACAAATTGACCTTCAAAACGATGAGAAATGATCTCCAATGAGTGCTACTCCAATTAGGGCATCAAACCCTAAGTCTACAATTCTCCAACGCAGTGGAAATCAACTCCAAAGTGGTGCGCTCAAGTTTGAGATGTTCGCTGTTCCAAATGATGGTGCAAATGACGCCAAAAGAAGCCAACAACTCCAACAAATGATCCTCCAAAGGTGGCCCTCAAGTAGTAGGGTCAAACCCTAGGCAAATTAGCACCAATCCACCAATGAATCACCTCCAATCTAGGGCAAATCAGGTCTGCTCTGCTGCTGTGATAAATTTCTGCTCTTCTCAAACCCTAATCAGCAACACTACTCCAAAATATACAAGTATTCTCCCTCCAAGAGGTGGCACTCCAAGGTAGGGTAATTCTTCTCACAAATGATGATCTATCCACGCCAAGAATGCCTCCAAAGATGATCTCCAAATCTGTTTTGCAATTCTGCTCCTTTTCTTCACAAAATACCAATGAAGCACAAATGAACTCCCGTCACGGAATCCTCAAAATGAAAGAGCTAGGGTTTTGTCCAACTTCTCCTAGGATCTTAAGGTTTTTGTCTTAAGCTCCTACTCCAAGAGATAACTCCAAGTGTGAATGAATGAATGCTGAATCATGGTTTGAATGCCACAAATCGACCTTGTATTTATACATAATTTACCTCCTTTTATCTTGGCTGACCTAGGGAGAATTATTTCTTTTTATTTTAATAAACTTATCCCTCTAAGAGGGCCGACCAGCATCAAGTCTCCTAGGCGCCAAGGTAAATTCAAATTAAAGATATGAATTTAGTATTCTCCTCTTCTTTCCCATGCCATCTCCCTCCAAGTGCCAAGGAAAGGTATTAGTTTGTTATTCATCCTTACATCACAAGTCGTCGTAAATCAACAATGTATATCTTCACAAGGTTGGCGCACACATGCATAGGATCCAAATATTATTTGTCTCATCATCAAGGTGGTATCAAACATAGAATTTGCTACAACCTCATCTCCTGGCTAAAATCCCTCAACATGACAAGTCTCCACACTCACAATGACAAATCTCCATATATGCAACTCCTCCAAGTGATTCGCTCCCAGGGCAAGAATATAATATTAAATGAAAGAGTCATATCAACATCATTAGGAGAATACCTTCAAACCTCAATTTGCCTTCCAAAATCCCCTTGAGTGTGAAAACAAGTCCTCTTGTCCTCTTGTGGTGATCACTCCGAAAATGGGGACATTACACCTCCCAATTGTTTCCATTGTTTCCATTTTTTGCCATGTTATGCCACACAATTTGGGACAAAAGCTGCATTAGGTCACGCTGTCCTCTAGCAATATCATTGAGGATGTCTCTAGAGTTGGGATCCTCATGATTCCTGTCACCCATGATGTCTCCTTCTTCAGTATCCAAGCCAATAAACTGCTGCCTTCTCCTGTATGTAATGTACTCTCTATCCTCAGGATTCATAAGTCAACATTCCTTTCATATAAACCCTTCAGGCTGTCAAGATTTCTTGCTCTGATACCACTGTAAGATCCCTAATCAGATCTGCTCTAATTTTTTGAATTTTATCTTTCAAACCTTAGGTCTGAAATCTGATTTTTCTGTATCTGAATTTTAAATGGTTTTGGACAGCTAACAAATGTATGCCAATTGCTCAAATAAATATGCCAATTGTGCACCCTTGTGAAGATAACATCAACCATGAATTCTACCACATACTATGATCATTCAAATGCAAACAAATGACATATAATTCTGATTTTTGAATATTAATGTCTGCTGCTAGAAATCAGATTATTCGGAATTGAAATTACATCAAGTTTATAGGCTCAAAGATGCCCAAACATAGCCCAAATCTCTGCTGTTACAAATCAGACCTTTATATTGACAAATAAAGGCTCATACATACCAAAAATGATGGAGAATTATGACTTCATTCAAACCCTAGATGGGCGAACTTGGTTTGGCACTTGATCATGCATCATTGAACTCCAAAATGAACCACAAATCCTCCTGAAACCCTCCAAGATAGGTGGCGCTCCCAGTAGATGGAAAATAGCATGCAAATGTAGGGCGGCGGCTAGGGTTTGGTCCTCCAATGCATCCAAAATATGAAATCGTCCTCCTTGGGAAGTGGCACTCACCTTAGGGTAAAACCCTAGCAAGATTTGCAAGCAAATCACTGAAAAGATTGCGCTCTCAATCTGATCTAAAATCTGAATATAACTTTCACTCTTCAAAATTGTATTTTGCCACAAATCACACAATTTTGGCCCTAGGTCTTTTTCTCCAAATCTGCAGAAATAAATAGGTCTTTGAAGCTCAATCCTCATCTCCAAATCCCCAATGAAGGTCAAATGTGAATTCCGTATGAATCCACCTCAAGATGGAATTGACTTTTCGTCCAATCCACCAATATTTCCAAGGGTTTTCGTCCTTGGAATATGCTGAACGTAAGTTGCAGCCACAAGAGAAAATCTCGAATTAAAATTATATGAAAATGAATGATGGAAATGACTTGCTTTTTGCCTTCATTTATAGCCACCAAATAACCTTCACTTTGGCCGACCTCCCTTTTGGCAATTCACTTTATTTAAACCTCCTTTTTGGCTGACTTCCCTCTTGGCAATTCACTTTATATTATTTTATTTTATTTATCAAGTGGCTCACTTAGATAATGAGGTCATTTCACATTACAGATAGGTCTAGCCTAATTAATTAAATATAAATAATCCAAAAGTGACTTAGGATTACTTAGTATTTACCTAATTAGATTATTCCCTTGCACTTCCGACTTAGCCTACTAGAATAGAATAGGCTAGCCGACTCCGTTGGGTGATCACTCGAAAAAAGGGGACATTACATGTCAATTGTCAAACGTTAAAGATAAATCAAAATGTTTTATATTAGTGCATCTGCAGATGTAAACTCAACATAAATCATCATATTGCTTATCACCAAGAGCATCAGTTTTATCAATTGTGTAACCTCGAGCCCCTCATCTTTGATGAAGACATACAAAAGTTTTTTTTTTGGTTGCTCCTTTTCGGTAGGCTTTTTGGGTCCGAGGCAGATTCTCCCTAGGTTCACCTTCAACCAAATGTTGGAAGCTAAGAGCACAACAAAATCTGGAAATTTGGTGATTGTGGTTCTTAGGTCACACCAGCCAATCAATCCCACTCGCATATGGTTATAGATGAATAACTAGAGGTAAGGAAAATGGGGTAAATTGGCTGAAAGAGGAATATGGTTGTACTGGTTTGAATGTTGTAGAGTGTTGGGGTACAATTGGATTAGTTTAGAATTCTGGTTTTAGCAGAAGGATGAAAAGCTTGGATAGAAGCAATCAATAAAGTAGGTACAATGGATTGCAAAAATGGTAAGACAGTGTAGATCTCTGCTATGTCTGGGCTGAGCTAAAAATGGAGTTTTCAAGAAGATTAATTCTCCTATATGTTCAACCTCTCATTCAAAATGAGTCTAAAAGTTCTTGGGAAAATTCTAGAGATGCAAGGGTCGAAGGGAAAGCCGAGGGATGGGGTAGACGAACAGATAGAAAGTTCAAATGTTCAAAATTTTCGTGTGTCACGGAAATTATCGGTTTCCATGCAGGGTGGTTTTGAAACCATTGTGTCAAATATGCAATCTTTGCGGTGATTATGTTTCCATCGTGTTGTATTCGAAAGACTCGGTGCAAATTACATTACTGCTGCAAGGATTACATGAGTGTCACGGTGATTTTACAACCGCAATTTGGATATTACCAGTGGTTTCAATGACCTGTAAAATACCCTACTAGATATGACTGAATTTTTTCCTCAATATTTTCAATGCAATTACCAAATGTTCAATTATAAACACATAACAATATCAAAGATCACATGAGAAAGTGAATGCCGAAACCTCCAATGCTTATTATTGTCCTCAATGATGATGTTTACAATTGCAAGCCTTGACTGATTTTAAAATCAGTCCCCATATAAATGAAATTGATGAACAAATATGTGATGGTGATAGGTTGTCATTTGATGTCAAAAGTGTGTCTTGTAGGATCTTGGGTTGATCAGGAGTTTAGTCAGTGTGAATGTTTGGTCATCAAGGTTGGAACAAGGATGAGTTGATTACAAAATATCAAGACAGAACAATGAAATGATCTTTGTTTGAAGTTTACAGATGCAGATATTACTGGCATACTCTGTATCAAGGTTGTTGGTTTCATGAGTGGTTTGATATGCAATTGATCTACATTTGATATGGTGTGATCTCACTATTCAGTAGCATAGTCTTCATTTGATCTCAGTTGCAGTTGTGAGTTGATCTTCATGCAATCAGTGTTTACTTCACAATGTTTGTTCCATGATAGTATATTCATGTTTGCAATCGTTATTCCCATGATGGTATGCTTATGTTTGCAAGAGATGAGTAGTCTTCATGTTGGTATCCTCAAGATCTTACTTGTTGAGTTTATCTTGTATCAGGAGAATGTTATATGGCAGAGGTATGTATTAAGAAGCTATATCTTCCTTGAGTTAATTATGATGTCCTGTGATCAATCTTGGAGTTGATTCTTAGGGAAGATGTTCAAGATATGTGTTGAGTTGTCGACAAGTCTTAATTCTTCATATAAGGTGCTTGCCAGCTATTTTGTTTTATGTCTTCATTGCTAACATAACAAGGTTCTATCAGGAGATTTGCATCTTAATGATATTCTCATGAAATCATAGGTATGGTGTTGTTGGTAAAAGATCATTGGATTTGATAATATCTTGAAGATAATATTGTTATGCATATCATATTACTGATTGGCATTTCATGCCTATTGTGCTCCATGCCCATTGCCTATTGGTACTCCTTGTTAAGGAGGTATGGTTGAAAGTCATGTTTGATGTCTCAAAAGATAATGCAAACATATCCTTCTCTGCCCGTCTAGTGCATATCACCTTTTCTTATGTTTGAAAGGTGACTTATAATGGAAGGTTAATAACTTAAAACATTACCGCTTGGAGGGTTCTTCATCATATACTTGACCGGCCCTTCCCTCTTGCAGACCGGTGGCATCGGTGAAAGTATAATGTGCGCGGGCGCCAAAACAAAATCTGTGGCTGTGTTTAAACTTTCAATAGGTGCGAAATGTATGATCAGTGGTCGGTTTTTAAACATAGTCTCCTTCATCTTATGCTTGCACATTGACGTGCATTCAAACGTCAGGTTTTTATGACTGCAGTTAAGGCTACATTTAGTCACTTAAAAATAAGGCAGATTTGTTTCTATTTTTTAAAAATCATCTCGTGGCAGGGAGAATATCAAGGAAGAGTAGCTGATCATAAGTTTTATTTGTGTCTTTCAAAAATTAAAAAGAAAAGATTGTTTTTAGAAGGAATATGAAAGAGTTTTAAAAAAAAAAGGCAATATTCTTTGTGGCAGCAAAAACAAGGAAAGTTGGAGTTTTAAAAAGGCAGATTCTTTTGGATTTTTTATAGAATTTTATTTCTAATCTCGTGGCATGAAAGACTATTATGAAGGAATTTGAAAAGAAGATGAGAAGTTTTTATTTTGCAGAGTGATTATATTTTTGAGAAGATATTTGAAGAACAAAATGGTTTCAGAAGAAATGTTTTATGAGATCTTGAAGAGTCATTTCTACAGATGAAGATAAAATTGCACACAGATTTTTTGAAAAAGATTGTTTATACACAGATGTTTGCAGATTGAAGAATGTGAAGGGTTTGAGAAGATAAAAAGTTCTCAGAGATTATTTACAAAGCATTGATTAGATTGAAGATGTTTGTTAATATCTTATGGTGGATTTTTTATGATTTTATTTATGCAGGGAATGAAGATTTTTTGAAAGAGATTTTATTTTTCTCTTACAAGGGCAGGATGAAAAATAAATTGTTGAAGACTTTCATTTTGATAAAGATGAAAATTGAAGAGAAGATGAAAGGTTTTGAAAAGAGGATAGGAGAGATGATTTATTTTCTTTGCAGATTGGAGAATACAAAAAGAATATTTAAGATAAAAATGAAAAGACTAAATATTCAGTTTGAAAGAAATTTTATTTTCTCCTACAAGACACTGATTGAAATGTTAGAGAATAGGAAAGGTCATAAAAGGATGAAATTGATTTTACAGAGAAGAGGAATATCAAAAGTTTTTTTAACAATAATTTTCCAGGTGCATTGATGCAACCTTATAAATTGACAGAGATGAAACATACAAAATAGGTAGTGTGGTTGAGAGGATCTGGAAAAAAGGATTGATTTTGAATAGAATGGCCATTTGACAGACAAAGAAATGTTTTGTATTGAATGGAAACAGAGTATCCCTCTGATTTGTTTATTTCTTCTGTTGGTGATTCAGTTTGCCGGTGAGGCACAGTTTGCCAGTGAGGCACAGTATGCCAATGAGGCTTATGGTCAGTGAGACCTTAACAATTGTCAGTGAGACACATATTGTAGCCAGTGAAGCTTCTTTGTAGCCAGTGAGGCATGTTTTTTTAGTTAAGCCAGTGAGGCAGTTCTGGAGTGGTTTTTCTACCCCTGGAGGGTTTTCCACTCGTGCAATTCTTGTGTCTTGGTTCATGTTGATCTTCTCTCTGTAGTTGTATGTTTTACTCATGAGTTTTTGTTTTTCATTCTCAGTTATGTGCATATGTATTTGACAATGTTATGTGATATATGTTTGAGAAATTAATGATAGCTTTCTCTCCTTGTGCTCTGCAAGTTAAAGTTTGTAAAAAGATTAGAAATTTCACACAACACTGATTCACCCCCCCTCTCAGTGTTGTCCTTGACTCCTACAATATGTAGCAAAACCTTGGCCTAGTGATAGGTAATGAAGTCCAATGATGAAAGACCTTCAACTAGGGATGTATGATGGCTGTAGCTGACCTTATATGCCCTTATATGACTGCTGTACCTGCTGATATGGCTTCTGCAACTGTACAAACAACCCAGATTTGTCTAAAATGCAAAAATGATGCCAAAATAAGCCTCCAAAGGCTAGCGGTTGGGTCAAGGAGGGCAGCAATTTGTCTCTAGAGTGTTCTTTATGCTTCAAACCCTTGAAATCTTCACTTGAATGATGTCTAACAGCCCTGTACCAATTTTCCAGTTTGCTGATTCAAAAATCAGAATGTCATATGATAGCAAAAATACATTGAAATAGCCTTTTCATGCAAATCAGCTACCTTGGAAGCCTTCAATGATGAACCAATGCTTCAATGACTTCAAATGCAAACAATACATCCTTCAATATCACAATGAAAACCTACAAATCAAGAATCATGATGAAATCCTTATGATATCATCTCACAAATAGATATGGGATCATCTCCATATCAAAATCAAGTGATCATCTCCTTGACAAAATACTGAAAATTGCAATTTCCAGCCAAAACACAAGTGTATGAAAACTTACCAAGTGATCAATAGTTGCAAATCGATGGCAAATGGCTCTATTTATTCTCCTCTTGGCCTAGGTGTCCCAATTAGCTCCAATTTTGCAATTGTTTGAAGTCCACCAATGAGAATGCAATTGTCCAATGACAATTTTAAATGCAATGTATACCCCAACCGCCATCATTTCAAAAAATCTATATCTTCTTCACATATGCGTACATCTTGTCTTGGAGAATAAAATACAATTTTAAATGAATTACCTGTCCTCTTGCTTGGGCGGCGATTTCCATGCACTCAAACAATATTTTTTAAAATGTTTTTCCTCCTTATCATGGGGGCGATCCTTTTCTAGGAGAATAAAACATTTTTTAATTGCTAAAAATACCTCTTTGTTGGGCAGCAGCTCCTTGGGCAATGAAATTCCACATTTCATTCATCTCTTCCCTTGGCGTGGGCTCATAATCCAAAGCAAACAACAATATTTTTCTAATATTTGAAAACTCCTCCTAGGCGTTGGGTGCATGATCCAATGAAGTCAATATTTTATTGTTATTTTGAAATCCATCTCCTAGACGTTGAGCACTTGATCCAATGAAAATAACTTGAAATCACCTTTTCCTTTGAGTGTTGGCACAAAACCCAATCAACAAACAAAGTTTTATTATTATTTTATCTCGTCCAAGGGTAGCGTCAACCTCCAAATGGTGTTGAAAAGCTCTAGATGAAATATTTTCGAAAATGCAATTAAAGATTGGCATTTTCCCTTGTGTCCACTTGGCATCAATTTGAATCAACCAATGAAATGATGAAAATACAATTTAAATACTGCATTTCCCATTTTCCCATTCTCTATCCTCTAGAAGAACATGATATTTTGGCTAAATAAACAATATCACTTAGCAACACTTAGCCAAAAATCCAATGAAAACACTAGTTGAGCCAACATTATAGATTTCCATCCTTTAGAACCAAGCTCAAACCAAAATCATTCCCTTACCATATGTATTAGCCTACGGGAATGGTGAATAGGCTAATCATCAACTCCACATGTGATTACTCCGGAAATGGGGACATGACATGACCAACCTACTCCTTTTATGTTTTTAGGGTTTTTTTTAGCATTTTTTCTCTAACAGGTCACCTTTTTTAATGCACCAAATAGACCAAACTGTTCACTCTTAAGAAAAAGGGACGTTCTCTTCAAGTCGCCAAGTCCCCTGGACGTCCAAGACATAATCTAGACCTTGGGGATGCATCCCAATGGAACATTGCAATATAACAAGATTATTTACCCTAAGAAACCCTTTTGGGAAAAATTGATAAAAAGCAACAATCGCTTACTATATTAACTCAACTATTCACAATACAATAAGATATTCTATACTTGTATTAACCCTTCCATGTGTGAGTATTTATAGGCACATCAGTATAGGAAACTGCTAGGTGGTATTAAAATACAATGGGTGGAAAACCAAGGGTTGAAAAAACCAATTATAAATGGCCCTTTTTTGAGGGTTCTTGACCTTGAACCCCTGCATGGGTGGTTGCTGCCCTCCAAACCCTAGCCTAGTTGATTCCTTGAACCTCACTAATTGTGCCTTAGCGTATGGTCAATAAGAGACATGAAACAAGCCAAGTACTTGGTTAATAGAAAAGACATGTTATTTAAGCTGTTTACTTTTTTCGCAGTTTCTGAGTAACTGTAAATTGCTGCTTTTTTTAGGTTTCTTGACCTTGAACCCTTGCATGGGTGGTTGCCGCCTCCCAAACCCTAGCATAGGTTATACCTTGAACCTCACTAATTGTGCCTTAGCATACGGTCAATAAGAGACATGAAACAAGCTAAGTATGAACACATATTGAACAAAACTATGCTGTTTGGTTAATAGAAAAGACATGTCATTTAAGCCGTTTACTTTTATTTGCAGTTTCTAAGTAGCTGTAAATTGCTGGTTTGTGGGGTTTGAAGCTGCTTTGCTTCCTGGTTTTGGGTGTTCTCATACAATCCAGGAAATGTTTGTAATTTTTTTCATCTATAGGACGGATGCTGTCTTCCTTTTGCTTCACCTATCAAAAAGAAATAGGGTAGACAGAGAGAGAAGTGCGGAGAGATAAATTGTTAGGAATAAGACTTTTCCACCAACCTTAAACTCTGCTTATATCTGGAAAACAAATTCTGAAAATTCTACCTATCTTGATTCTTCTAACATAAAACTGTCTTTTTCTCTGATATTGATAAGAACAAAACTAAATATTTTAACTTATTTGTCCAATTTGCTGAAGTTTCAAGAAATTAAAAATTGTATAAATATATTTTTAGTTAGTTTTCCAAATTAAAATTCAGTCTTAGTCTTCTTTCTAGACTATATATGCATACTTTATCTGAAAATACTTTCAGTGGTATTTTTCTACTTTTCCATAAACGACATCTTGATCACTCTAATAACTGCGCACTTTTGGACTATGTCACAGGGTTTGCCGAATTTCTTCTATGGAGTTTGAAATTCGGCGGACTTTAAAACAATGTAAAAAATTCTTTCAAATTTGTCATAATATTCGTACAGAGAAAGGACATTTAAAAAATAAGGGTTTTTTTGTCATTTTTTCCCTTTACTGTGAACACTTGCGAGTGGGGAAAAAAAATAATTTGAAATTGTGTTTGGGTATTTTAGAAGATTTTGACTGGGTTTGAAATTGCATTTGAAATTGGTGTGGCAGGTAGTCGAGATGGGGATGGGTCGGTATATCACCCCCCCGTCTCGGGTAGGATGCATTTAGTATTTCCCCGATGAGGAACCCCCAGGCGGTAGTGCTGTTCTCTTCCCCCGATTAGATCTTCTGAATTGATGCCTCCAACATGGGTGGGTGGAAATAAGGATGTGCTGGGATTATAATGTTTATAATATTATATTATACTATATATTAATAATATATTTATATATTATATATTAATATTTAAATATTATAATATGATATTATTAATATGTAATATATTATTATATTATTAATTTTAAAAAATATAAGTAAATATATATAATATATAAACATTATCGTTATAATATTATAATAATTTATATATATTAATAATATATTTAAATATTATAATATGATATTATTAATATATAATATATTATTATATTATTAATTTTAAAAAATATAAGTAAATAAATATAATATATAAACATTATTATTATTATTATTTTTTGATCAGTAAACGGCCGAGGCCTTGATTTTATTATATTAATTTTCAATAAATTTACATTTTTTCCTCCGTTCGTGCGGGCACTGGTAGGAAAGAACGGGGAAGAAAACCTCCAGTTTGGCCCAGGACGTGAGTCCAGAAAATATTAGCAAGTACAGAATTCCTACAAGCGTAGGTTTACAAACTCCCTTTGATGGAGACGAGAAGGGCATTCCCTTTCTAATACAAGTTAATGGAGGCATACGTCCATGATTCAGAACATGGCTTTTATTATACTTTGATTACATCGCTCTTATAAATTGAGCTGATGGGCATACCCATCTTTTACAATACATAAATTCTTATCAATGTTTCGTATTCTAATTCCTTATCTTTTGTAAATAATGTATCTCGTTTTTCTTTCAGCTATCCTTTTGTGTGGTCCTGCCATTGCTTTCTCTTGCCATTGCCTTTTATGTCTTGCCCTCGCATTAATGTGGTTTCAAGCCTTCTGGTGTTTGTATCTGCTTTTATGAGCTGTTATACTTTCCCTGTAAACCTGCAAAAAAGGATAGCATCCCACCACCTCTATTCTTCAAGTTAAATTTTTATGATTCTGTCTATATTAATTCAATGTGCCAGTCCAAGTAAAGAGTTAACTATACTATGATGCTACAAGTATTGACATTTGTGTTAGTAGCCATATTGCAATCAAAACCATTACCACTTTGTACATATTCATTTTCATCATAGACTGATTATTGTTGTTATAACATCATCTTCAGTTTATATTCATATGAATACACACTTTTTTGTTCCTGCAAGATAAGAATCTACTACACCAACTCTGCTCACCACACGGTTATAAATAATTCTGAATTATTTCATATTCACCTTATTCATATTCATCTTATATTGCATAAAAAGTACCAAACATTAGATATTCATATTGAGAAGTTCCTAACATATGTATTTATTTAGCTACTCTCAAATCTTTGGTGACTATACTTTATAGAGGTAGTTTTATTCAGCAAGACACCCATAGTAATTAACAGGTAGAAGCTTAGTGACACTATACTTTATACTTGATTTCCTATTATGAAATCGCTTTTCTTCACCTTCCGTGTATTTCTCTCACACATACATCAATTTCTTCGATTTCTTGCCCATCGGCTCCTAGGTTAGCTAATTTATCTGCGTCTGTATTGCCCTCCCGATAGATGTGATTCACTGTATAATCTCCTATATCTTCAAGAGTTTCCATTATTTGTTCTATAGCACTATTTAGTTTCCAATTTAGTGTTCTACCCTGTCTTATTGCATTTATTATTATTGCAGTTATAATATAATAATAATTTATAAATATTAATAATATATTTAAATATTATAATATGATTTATTAATATATATTAATAATATATCAATATATTATAATATATTTATATATTATATTATTAATATTTATATTTTATAATATGATATTATAAATTATTATATATTAATATATTATATATTATTATATTATTAATATTTATTAATATTTATAAATTATTATTATATTATAAAGACAATGTTTATATCTTATATGTATTTACTTATATTTTTTAAAAGAATCAAATTTAAATAAAGCAAATTTAATAACATTTTTTTTTTCGAATTTTTTCGCCTTGCCGAACTTCATCCGAATTTTATCATTGCCGAACATTAACTCAAACTCGAACCTTGTGACATAGCTTTTGGATGAGGTATGTATTTGTTAAACAAATTTAAAATCCTTTACATTCTATAGTTTGTCTTTTAAAATATATATTATACTGTAGTCTTTCATTTTCTTGGCTCCTAGTCTTGGATTATGACAAAAATTGATGTACAAAAATGGGCCTAAAAAATACAGAACTATTAGAACATAATGTTATTAGGGGTCATACCCGTATAACATTTATATACTGTTCTAATATAAGGTTATAAAACCTTATGATTATTATATGCTTTATAAATCATGTCATTTAATAATTAATAATCTAATAAACTATTAGATTATTAATTTTTTATAAATGGTAGTTTTGAATAGGTGTGACTAATATTCCTTCAATTATTTTGCCACCCCCTGTCCTATATTTATGGAGCTTCTCTCTCATTGAGAGGTAATTCAATTTGAAGATTTTATAGTGATTTCTATGACTATGCACAAGAGGTATTAATGGCCATGTGGAAGTGAGGAGATGTGATATCCCCATGGTTTTTCTATAATTATATAAACAATTTTGTAAGTGTTTTATAATTGAATGATGCTTTATGTTGTTTTTTATCCGAAAGGGTTTTCCCCATGTATATATTGTGTAATGTGTTAAATTTGTGTATCATGTAATTCTAATTTCATTTATTTTATATTTTATTTGTAATGATTAGTAACCTAAGATCTTAATTTCTAACAAGATCAGTAAAATCTATTATTCTTTATCAAGTTTTTTGTACAAAGTTAGGGCTAATGCGTTTCTTTTCAAATTCTTTGATATTTGTAAGTCTCAATTACCTTGGCATTTCTTCAGATTGGCATCTTAGGGTGTAAGTTTGGATTTTTTTTTTGATCGAATGTTTGAAAACGTCTTTAGATGTTTTGATATATTGCTTCATTTGGGAAACACATTGTCTAGTAGGTATCTGAAATTTTCTGTCTATCTGGACTGTCTTTATTCTGCATTACATAAAGGAGTCTCTTCCTTTGGTTTTCCTTTGAATTCTTCAGGTGAGTATGTTGTGCTTCTTCAACAACAGTCTTTTCACTAGTTTGGGTACTTGTTTAGTCTGAAAATATGTATAAGGCATTTGATTGCAATCAATTTATCTAAAAATTATATATGTTGTGATGAATTATGTTGTTGAGCATTGTCAGGCTAGCAGTTCCGTTGTTGTTTGATATGTAAATGAAAGGAAGGGCAACTATAGCCTCCCACCCACCCTGGGAAGATAATAAAGTTGGGCTTGAGACTAATATTTATTTTTTCTTTCCCCTAAGAAAGATATTATTGAAATATTTATCTTATATTTCAAAATTATTTCCAAACAGTTCTTTCTAAGCTTTGTATTTTGGTTTCATTAAGTACTCTGGTAAATTTCTTTTGTCCTATACATTGATTCAACATGCTGGTATATGTGTACTTGCAGTGGTGGGAAAAAAGTGATTGGACTGGCTACAAAGAACTTGGTAAATTTTAAAGCTTACCTCTAGGTACATTGTCAGTTTATATTCACAATCTACCAGTCCATTGAAATTGCATATAAAAATTCAGCTGTATTAAAACAGTATGTTTTCAGCATAAATATTATATTTTTTCTGGAGAAGGAAAATGATGCACATTCTACAAAAGCATTTGAGTATATCTGAAGTAATTTTTTTTTCCTGAAAATGGAGATTTTAAAACGCATATTCAAATTTTCTTTGCCTTTGGTTTCTAATAAGCAAGATCATTTTTTTTTTCTTATGAACAATTTTTTTGTTGATGAGAGGATAAACGTCTTGAATCATTTTAGCAACCCGTTGGTATCGGGAGACGACCTCTTTCGGCTTAGCGCCAAGGACTGGGATTTCCATTCCGCTAAATTTTCTCGGGGCACGATCCCGGCCTCATTCCTTGATTGGGTCAGGCCTTTTGTAACAACTAACTTAAGTAAGCAATGAAAAACAACTCTACACAACAACATTAAAAATTCATTGCACAGCATAAATGATTAAACAAGTATATGAATATGATTCAAATTTCAGGCAAGTACATTTTTAAAAAAAAAAAAAACAACAAACAACTTCCTTTATTTCTAAATTCTACCGTAACAATATGGAAAGAAGAAAAACAGTAAATAAGAACAGTGTACCTTATCTATCTTTGATGGTATGACAATTTCAATGCTCCATAAGTTTCTTGCTCTATTTGAAATACTTTAATCTCTCAATTAATCAACTTTTAAGAAGGAAAGGTATCATCAGGGCGTTTAACCACCCAACCACGGACCATCTAGTCCCCCGTGTCATCCCTACTGGAGTGACCCGGCCCGCCGTAGACAGGAAGCAAGAAGAGAATCCAATGCCAACTGAGCTACTGGTGTCTGTCTCTACATTTTCCTAGTCGGTCACGCTCTATAGGTAACTCCTAACAAGTGTGACCATCTGACTGAAAAAGTATCTGAGAAAGAAATTGACCGACACTACTCAAGCTATTAGCGTCACCTTGGCCAAGGTTTATCAACGAGCGCAACATGAATCAACTGGTCATGTGGTACAGTTTGCACCCTACTCGGCATAGGCTCCAATAAAGGAATAAAACTTCCATTTTAAATTTTCGTGCTTCTGCACATTGAATGTAAGACCTTACGTGCTTCTGCACAACTATATGTTAATTTGGCTTCTAAAATTAAATCTTTCCATTCAGCACGAATTCTTGGTTCAAAATCATGGAATTTTGAAAGTGAGGAATTGTTAAAATGTAGCAAGCGGCTTCAGGAAATGTGAGGGGTTTCTTGCTTCCCATACCAAGGTACGCCTAGTAGGAGCTGTTCCCAAGAAAGACTTCCAACCCAGTTCAAAACTTACAGAAGGATTATTGAAGAATACAAGATAGGTTGCAAGAAAGGATAGTTTTGCTCATTTTAATAACCAGGTTACTGTCAAGCCTTTTCGAACCCGATGTCGGGTGTATAAAAAAAAAGAGTTTAAAAGACTTAGCCCTTAATTCCTTGAGGACTCTTGTGAAGATTGAAATCTTTGTTATTTAAAAGTTTTGAATGTCTAAAAGGTTAGCTCATTCGAAAAGACTCTTCTGTGGTTTGCACAGTCACATTTAAAGCTCAAATGTCTTCCGACTGGCTCTTGAGAAGTTCTAAACAAAAGAAGATACAGACTCATCGTTGAAATGCACAAACATTATTTAAAATTTACCACGTCTACCATGTTGGCTCAAATAAAAGCTCTCTGCAAAAGATTTTGAAAGACACTACGGTGGGATTTCCACTGACAGAAGACCCTTTAAAAGAATAAACTACGTGGAAAAAAAAAAGAGAAACGTGCCTGTTCTACTGACGACGTCTTTGGAACTCCTTGTCTCCTTTGTAATCTACTCTCCGTCGTCTTCCTGCTCACGTTTTTCCCACACTCCTTCCTTCGTAAAACTCTCGAAACTCCTTCTGCTTTCCTTTTTGTTTCTCCTGATCAAGAACCGCGCCCAAAGCAAGGTTTTTGTTTTCTTTACATAACACTCCGTCATCCGAACAAGAAGCAACCTCCCGAAATCTTCTTCACACGTCTCTCCCTAAAATAGAAATGTTACCATCGCCCATCTTTTAAATCCACCGTGGTAAGGTTAAGGCATCGCCCATCCTTTAAATCCACCATGGTAAGGTTAAGGCGCATATGCAAATCCCATCGCCACCTAGTATCCTAATTCGCAGTTGAGAAGTTTTAATGGCCGACAGTTCAATGGGTCGGGTTCTTCATTAAACACATGGGGTCGACATAAGCCAAATGATAACTATTACATGACTTAGATTTATGTTTTTAACGTTGTAGAAATAGACTACAAGTGTATGCGTTCTGTCGATAGGATAACTTAAAATTTGATGGTCAAGAAGACTCACGGGTTGAGGGTTAAAGAAATAAACAAGTAAAATAAATATTGGAAATAAAAGAAATGAGTATCGCTTGATAAAAGTTAAACTTTATATACAAGGAGTTGATCAATTATTATTTCACAAGGAAGTTGACAAGATGATGTTGACTTATTGGCTAGGAAGGTCGTAACGTATTTTGACTTAAGAGTTTTATTGACCACTCGGGTCTAAACATCCCCAACCCAAGATTGTGACGACAGTTTCGACCTATGAAGGTTCAATTGGCATTGGACTCTTCTTCTTTCATTCTCTCAAACCTGATGATACATTTCCTCCCTTCAGAGGAGATCTACCCTGCAACACTAGGTCAATTTGAATAGTTAGTCCGAATCATATTGAAATTATTGCATCCATATTAAAATAATAACGAGACATCCATCAATGTGCTTAGTAAAAACAAAACATTTATATACATTGCATACATCTGTGCATCTATTGATTAGCATCATTCACATGTTTTAAGTTTGAAAGAAGAAAAACTAAACATAAATGATGTTCAATTTTGTACCCAAAGGTGAAAATAATGTTTGCCAAAATCGGGAAGTTACTCTAGCGTCCCTATCAGATATTATTTTCTCTGGTATTCTGTGTAAGCGGAATATTTCCCGAACAAATTTATGAGCAATAATAGTCGCACCATCAGTTAAATTTCCCGGTATAAAGTGTGCTACCTTGGTGAGTCTATCAACCACTACTAGGATGGTATTATGTTTATTGCTAGACATGGGTAACCCCTAGATAAAATCCATACTAATTATCTGCCACTTCCAGTCAGGTATTGCATGAGGTTGTAATAGTCCCGCGGGATGCTGGTGTTCCGCTTTGACTCTTTGGCATTCAAGACAACTTGCTACAAATCTTGCCGCATCTTTCTTCATTCCCTTCCAAAAATATAAGGGTTTTACATCTGCCATAAGTTTGGTAACTCCGGGATGCCCTGAATATGGCGCTGCATGAGTTTCCTTCCAAATTAAATTCCTGAGTTCAGTATTTTCAGGTATGTACATTCTACCCTGATATCTTAATAGTCCATCCCCTTCTAGTCTGAATCCTTCATACCGTGGATCTAATGGATCCAGTTGAAGAGCCTTCTTTACTTGCTGGTAGTATGAATTATTCTTCAATTGTTGAAGTACTCGGTCTCTGAAGTCTGAGTGTACTGAGATTAACACATTGACATGCCTTCTGCGGCTTAAAGCATCCGCTACCTGATTTTCTTTTCCCTTGATATAACTGATCTCGAAATCATAATCTGAAATCAACTCTAGCCATCGTCTTTGTCTGGCATTTAAATTTGGTTGGGTAAATATGTACTTTAATCCTTGATGATTAGATCGGAGTTCAAATGGTTTCCCTAACAAATAATGCCGCCACATTTGTAAAGCGTGAACAATAGCAGCCAATTCAAGATCATGAGGGGCATAGTTTTGTTCACAATTCTTGAGTTTTCTAGATTCATATGCTATTACTTGTTCATTCTGCATGAGTACCCCTCCTATTCCTTCCCCTGAAGCATCGGTTACCACAACAAAGTTTCCCTCGGGATCTGGTATTTTTAATACAGGTGCAGAAACTAGTTTCTGCTTAAGCAAATTAAACGCTTCCTGACATTTTTCTGACCAAACAAAACTTTTTCCTTTTCTTTGCAATGAAGTAATCGGATAGGCAATTCGTGAAAAATCCTTTACAAATTTTCGGTAGTAACCTGCTAAGCCCATGAAGCTTCGGACTTCTTGAACATTCTTGGGAATAGGCCATTCCGTTATTGCTTTTATTTTTGCTGAATCAACTGCTATACCCTTTTTAGATATAATATGCCCCAGATATTGAACTTCTTTCTGGAAGAAAGTACATTTGGATAATTTCCCATAAAGCTTGTTTTCACGCAGGCGTTGTAAGACAAGTTGAAGATGCTGATAATGTTCCTCTTTATTCCTTGAATAGATTAAAATGTCATCCAGGAAAACTAACACAAATCTATCCAAACAGTCATGAAACACACTGTTCATCAAATTCATAAACGCAGCTAGGGCGCTGGTAAGTCCGAAGGGTAGTACAGTGAATTCGTAATGTCCATAGCGAGTTCTGAAGGCCGTCTTAGGAAATATCTTCCTCCTTTAACCGCAACTGGTGATATCCTGAGCGAAGGTCTATTTTGGAAAAGACTGACGCTCCTCGCATTTGATCAAATAAATCATCTATGCGGGGTAGAGGGTATTTGTTCCTGATAGTCAGTTTGTTTAGCATCCTATAGTCTATGCATAGTCGTAGGGTTCCATCCTTTTTCTTTACAAAAATCACGGGTGCCCCCCATGGTGACACACTTGGTCTAATTAAACCCTTGTCCAGCAATTCTTGAAGTTGGGCCTTCAACTTTATAAGTTCAACAGTTGTCATGCGGTAAGGGGCCTTTGATACAGGTGCTGCTCCAGGGACTAACTCTATAGAAAAATCAAATACTCTCTTAGGGGGCAAACTTGGCAACTCTTTTGGGAATACATCCTGATAGTCACGAAGATAGGGATATTTCTTTACAAATGATTCTTGTGTCTTCTCTCCCGATTTAAAATCGGTTTCTCGAACTCCGCTAACTTTTTCCATTTTTACTGCAAATATCTGGCAACCTTTCCTTCCACTTTGTTTTAATTGCGAGGCAGAGAGTCGTCGTAACTTGACTTCACGTTGAACTCCTTGCATTTGAACTTTATTTCCCAAATCATCTTCACACTTCGTTTTTGTATAACAATCCACCTTGGCCTTGTGTTTCTCTAACCAACTCATGCCTAAGATGATATCATATGAACCTAGGGGTGCCACATATAGGTTTATCTCAGAGATGAGGCCTGGAAGTTCAACCCTGGCTTCAAATAAACATTGCTCTACCCGAGCTCTTGATTGGTTAGCATATTCAACCATCCAATAATTTGCCATGTATCCTGCCCTTTTCGGAAATCTACTCAATAACTTCGGTGAAATGAAATTCTCTGTAGCCCCGGTATCTATGAGTATGGTTATAGGATTTCCATAAAGCATACCTGGAACTTCTATAGGTGTGAATTGATACTCTGCTTGTCTGTTATCCACTGCTGCGTGAATTCTCTGCTGGAAAGTTGTCTGTTGGTTGGGTAATGGGTTCTTCTGCTGTGACCCTCCTTGGTTCCTTGTGGGACATTGATTAGCATAGTGTTCACCCCCACAAGTAAAACATCCTCCTGGGGGTCCCCTTTTTTCTGCCCCTCTGTTGTTTTCGTCATTGCTTCTCCTGAATTTATCAAAACTTCTACTGTCCTTGGATTGGTCTGGACGGTTTCCTCTGTTTCCTCTTGGATCCCTGTTTCTGTAGTTGAAATTGCTTTCCTTCTTTTTGAAGGGTTGAGAATTTTGTGACCAGTTCTGCCGTTTTCTGTTTCTATCCCTTATGGAGTCATCCTTCTTAAGTTTTTGCTCTTGTCTTATAGCCTTCTCATAAGCTTCATTCATGCTGGTAGGCGCCAAAACATCTACGGATCCCCCAATGTGATTGTTGAGTCCCATGATAAATTTTCTCACTTTATACTTCTCATCTCTATGGAATTGGGGTACATACTTAAGTAAACGAGTAAACTTCTCCCAATATGCATGCACTGTGAGTTCACCTTGTTGTAGCTCCTGAAAATCTGTTAACTTCTGTTCATAAAATAGCTGAGGTAACCATCGTTGTCTAAAGGCTTCCACAAATCGGTCCCATGTCATATCCACTGAAGACCATCCCAGTTCTGCCTTTTTATTCTCCCACCATCCAGCGGCTTCTCCTGTTAATTGATAAGCTCCCCATACCGCCTTCATGTTCTCTGTATATTCTCTTATCTCGAAATACTTTTCCATACTTGTCAACCAGGCTTTGGCAGCATCTCCTACTTCTGATCCATCGTATTGTGGGGGTTTTACTTTCTTCATGTCGTCTGAGATAATACCACGCAGTACCTTATCCCTAACAGGCTGAGTTATCGTGTGTTCCTCATTTCGAGTTGACTGAGTATGAACATTCTCCGAATTTCTATCCTTCATTCGTGACTCATGTTCCTCATCTTGGTTCCTGATGTCCCTGTTCTCTCTCTGCTCTAGCTGCTGGAGCCTAGTCTGAGTATCATGCATCATCTGAAGGAGTCTGTCTAATTTTGCAGCAGAGGTCTCGGGGAGTTCAGTCCCCCCTCTTCCTTCAAATAAGTGAGCCATTCCCTCACTATTAAAACCTATTAAGGTGATTATGTTCCTAGTTTCTCTATTACCATGTACATTCTCATAATTATACAGCAAATTAAACATAACAACATTTATTGTATTTACACTGCAAATTTTTTTTTTTTATTAACACACTACAAAATTTGCACTACAATTTTTTTTTTTTACAGTATTTTACATAGGTCTTTTGGAGCCCCTTATCTAAGAGCTTTCATCACTACCGGTTATGGGCTCTTCCTGCCCTTCAAATTCTGAATAAGGAATCAACCGGTAACCTGGAGTAGGTACTCGAGTTTTCTTCACATTATGGAACATGTCAATGTTGTCAGCTGGAATTTCAGGTGGTTTGTCATCTGTCAATGTTCTAAGTTTTAAGGAGATAGTTTCCACCACTTTTTGTTTGGTTTTAGCTTGGTTTCGTTTTTCGGTCTTGAGCCGTTTGCCAGCATCAGCTAAAGTTTCAGTATCCAGGGGTATAGTACAACACAGATAATCACTTGTTTCATTTACTGTTTTCCATCGTGGAATGATACCTGGTTCTCGTGTTCTCTTACGTTTTGCAGTGTAAACCCGCATCCTGGTACAAAACCAAAATGCTTGTTTCAGTTCTAAGAGTTCTAAGCTTGTTTCAGTTCTAAGAGTTCTAAGCTTTTCGTGGTGATGAGCCCATGGTTCAGTGTCGAACCTGGAAGCTCTGATACCATATGTAACAACTAACTTAAATAAGCAATAAAAAACAACTCTACACAACAACATTAAAAATTCATTGCACAGCATAAATGATTAAACAAGTATATGAATATGATTCAAATTTCAGGCAAGTACATTTAAAAAAAAAAAAAAACAACAAACAACTTCCTTTATTTCTAAATTCTACCGTAACAATATGGAAAGAAGAAAAACAGTAAATAAGAACAGTGTACCTTATCTATCTTTGATGGTATGACAATTTCAATGCTCCATAAGTTTCTTGCTCTATTTGAAATACTTTAATCTCTCAATTAATCAGCTTTTAAGAAGGAAAGGTATCATCAGGGCGTTTAACCACCCAACCACGGACCATCTAGTCCCCCGTGTCATCCCTACTGGAGTGACCCGGCCCGCCGCAGAGAGGAAGCAAGAAGAGAATCCAATGCCAACTGAGCTACTGGTGTCTGTCTCTACATTTTCCTAGTCGGTCACGCTCTATAGGTAACTCCTAACAAGTGTGACCATCCGACTGGAAAAGTATCTGAGAAAGAAACTGACCGACACTACTCAAGCTATTAGCGTCACCTTGGCCAAGGTTTATCAACGAGCGCAACATGAATCAACTGGTCATGTGGTACAGTTTGCACCCTACTCGGCATAGGCTCCAATAAAGGAATAAAACTTCCATTTTAAATTTTCGTGCTTCTGCACACTGAATGTAAGACCTTATGTGCTTCTGCACAACTATATGTTAATTTGGCTTCTAAAATTAAATCTTTCCATTTAGCATGAATTCTTGGTTCAAAATCATGGAATTTTGAAAGTGAGGAATTGTTAAAATGTAGCAAGCGGCTTCAGGAAATGTGAGGGGTTTCTTGCTTCCCATACCAAGGTACGCCTAGTAGGAGCTGTTCCCAAGAAAGACTTCCAACCCAGTTCAAAACTTACAGAAGGATTATTGAAGAATACAAGATAGGTTGCAAGAAAGGATAGTTTTGCTCATTTTAATAACCAGGTTACTGTCAAGCCTTTTCGAACCCGATGTCGGGTGTATAAAAAAAAAGAGTTTAAAAGACTTAGCCCTTAATTCCTTGAGGACTCTTGTGAAGATTGAAATCTTTGTTATTTAAAAGTTTTGAATGTCTAAAAGGTTAGCTCATTCGAAAAGACTCTTCTGTGGTTTGCACAGTCACATTTAAAGCTCAAATGTCTTCCAACTGGCTCTTGAGAAGTTCTAAACAAAAGAAGATACAAACTCATCGTTGAAATGCACAAACATTATTTAAAATTTACCACGTCTACCATGTTGGCTCAAATAAAAGCTCTCTGCAAAAGATTTTGAAAGACACTACGGTGGGATTTCCACTGACAGAAGACCCTTTAAAAGAATAAACTACGTGAAAAAAAAAAAGAGAAACGTGCCTGTTCTACTGACGACGTCTTTGGAACTCCTTGTCTCCTTTGTAATCTACTCTCCGTCGTCTTCCTGCTCACGTTTTTCCCACACTCCTTCCTTCGTAAAACTCTCGAAACTCCTGCTTTCCTTTTTGTTTCTCCTGATCAAGAACCGCGCCCAAAGCAGGGTTTTTGTTTTCTTTACATAACACTCCGTCACCCGAACAAGAAGCAACCTCCCGAAATCTTCTTCCCACGTCTCTCCCTAAAATAGAAATGTTACCATCGCCCATCCTTTAAATCCACCGTGGTAAGGTTAAGGCATCGCCCATCCTTTAAATCCATCGTGGTAAGGTTAAGGCGCATATGCAAATCCCATCGCCACCTAGTATCCTAATTCGCAGTTGAGAAGTTTTAATGGCCGACGGTTCAATGGGTCGGGTTCTTCATTAAACACATGGGGTCGACACAAGCCAAATGATAACTATTACATGACTTAGATTTATGTTTTTAACGTTGTAGAAATAGACTACAAGTGTATGCGTTCCGTCGATAGGATAACTTAAAATTTGATGGTCAAGAAGACTCACGGGTTGAGGGTTAAAGAAATAAACAAGTAAAATAAATATTGGAAATGAAAGAAATGAGTATCGCTTGATAAAAGTTAAACTTTATATACAAGGAGTTGATCAATTATTATTTCACAAGGAAGTTGACAAGATGATGTTGACTTATTGGCTAGGAAGGTCGTAATGTATTTTGACTTAAGAGTTTTATTGACCACTCGGGTCTAAACATCCCCAACCCAAGATTGTGACGACAGTTTCGACCTATGAAGGTTCAATTGGCATTGGACTCTTCTTCTTTCATTCTCTCAAACCTGATGATACCTTTCCTCCCTTCAGAGGAGATCTACCCTGCAACACTAGGTCAATTTGAATAGTTAGTCCGAATCATATTGAAATTATTGCATCCATATTAAAATAATAACGAGACATCCATCAATGTGCTTAGTAAAAACAAAACATTTATATACATTGCATACATCTGTGCATCTATTGATTAGCATCATTCATATGTTTTAAGTTTGAAAGAAGAAAAACTAAACATAAATGACTAGGGCACAAGTGGGATGTAACACCTTTACATTCAACTAGACTTGATCCTTGGTGGGCTCTTTGTGAGCCATTCAACTTCACCACTTGACAACTTATCATTGTGTGGCAGATTTATATTGTCTTTTTAAAGCATTACACACCATTATTTTGTGCATTATACAGCTCAACAATCTATTTTTGAGCTATGAATAAATATTAAATAGAAATATGGGACTATTTTCTTGCTGTTTGCTGAGTAAAAATTATCCATGAAAAATGAGATTTCTCTGTGCATGGTGATTGTGTTTTCTTTTCATAAGAAGTCCCTTTGCTTGAACTCTATGCTTATTGTAAGAAATATTGCTTTGAAAGTAATATTTCTTTTTGGGATTGGTAAAGGACATGAAGAGAGGCTTCTTTGCTAAGTGCTGTAAACAAAAAATTATTCGTCTTCATTATTCAGCCTATTTTAATATTTATTAAATCTTTCCATTGTAAATTCTGTTATCGGGCAATCTTTTCTGTTAAATTTTTGTGGAATTTTAAAATTTTCCGATCATATTTGAGATGGAATGGCTGCCAGGGTTTGAGCTTGGGTAATATAACTGCTTTAAAAATAAATCATAAAAATAATGTTGTGATGGCCATATATTCATTCTTTAGGAGGACTAGCTGTTATGAACCCTCTCATCTATTTCATGTTTTGTAATCTATAGATCTTGTTGCATTCCTAAATGTATCACAGAAAAGCAAACCCATAATATATTGAACAGCAGGAAACAAATATGCAACAAATGGGGCACCTGCTTGCCTGAGATGGATTGCACATCCATATCTGGCTGTTTTACTAGTATTTACGCATTGGCCGCTCATTGTAACGCATTAACAAAATCAATTTGAAGGGGGTACATCTTCTAGGGCTTTCTCTCACTATATACTTTGTAGGAAATGAAATCCTAACCAAGCCAAGCTGTGACTTGTCCCTTAACTAATCTAATAATACTAGAAACTAGGGATTAATAAACATAAATCTAATAATATGTCGTGCCTAGGTACACAACATGTCCACCTTGAAGATCTTTGTCCTCAAAACTAGTAAAGATTTTATAGTTAAACATGCTAGGTGAAGGAAGCACAAAACATACAAAATGTTGGAAGCCATAAATCCCAAGTCACAAAATATAGCTCAAATGGACACACCAAAGAATACAAGTTAACCAAACCCATAAATGAGAACAGGGCAGTTTTAAAAAGAATTGCTTAAGCCACTCTATATATATTGGTACACATTTTTTGAGTATGGTATCCTCCATAGGAAAACCCTTTCATTTGATCTTCTAATGTGTTGTACCCATATGATTTTTTTCATATTTAGTCAAATTTCAAATCAAAACCTTGTCTTTTCTTGTTTGTAAGTTGTTCTTGAATCCTTGATTGCAATAGTTGTCAATGTTGTTGTCATCAATTCTAGTTAACACCTTTGCAGGGTCTACAAGATGAGGTTTTCAAGCACATAAGGCAAGGTGGATATGGTAACTTGGATATAAGAAAAGGTGGTGAAATACTAAGGTAAGGAAATGGGCATTGTGACTCTTGAAACATGTTTTGATAGAGAATTACTTTGACTACTTAAAGTCAGGGAAAGGTGCATGGATGAAGCAGAGTGTGCCTTAGGGAAGACTAATGAATTTCAACGAGAAAAAACAAGCAAAAATGGCCTCTAAGAGATCCAGGCCACACCCAAGAGCTTGTGGATGTCATTTTTGGTGAACTTTGATTCAAAGTGCAATGTTAATGACAAAATAGAACATCAAATCACTTAAGTGGAAAAAGTTCATGCACTTTTCAATGTCAATGAAAAATTAGAATGTGAAAAGCACTGAAGTGACTCAAAATTGCAATTTTTCACTGAAGTGACTAAACTCAACATCAAATTAGAACACCTACAACAGTTGTGATATATTTTATCATTTTCTTGACTCTTCATTTAAAGCACTTCAAGGTTGATGGTCCGATAATTTGACAATGAGGATCATGTGAAGTGTTCATCAATCAAGCACTAAGGTTGGACGATCAAGGTTTCATCTTCGATGTCTAGGGTTTTCAGCTTCAAGTCATTAGATGGTTTGGTGAATTGTTAGTTCCAAGAAGATCAACCATAGTTAGAATGAGGAAGATTTCTGTGAGCCAACTATCAAACTGACTATTTTTAGCCACAACTATTTTTAATCTGTGCTATTTTTAGGCACAACTATTTTTAGTTGTTGCTATTTTCGGGAGACAATTAATTATTAGATGATCTTCTAGAATGTCTATTTATAGAGATATATTCTCATAAAAAATCTGTTTCAGAATTTCTTATTTTAGATGATGTCTTTGAAGGCAATATTGTATATTTTGAACTTGCTTTGTGTGTGAGCAAACTATTCTAAGAACTTATAAATAATTAATAAGTTCAAAGAACTTATTTTGAACTAGCATAGGAATTATAGTTGTTTTTTATATTTTTATAATGCAAAATTATTCTAAGAACTTATAATAAGTGCTTTATGGACTTATATTGAAAAGAAAGAGGATAATTTTTATGGCTACTTGTTGAAATTATTGTCGAAGCCCACTTATATGTTCTTGTGATATTGTGATTTTGGGAGATAAATATTGGATGATACCTAGTGCAGGTTTTGTATTGTAGTAGTTATTGATTTGGGCTTTGTGGCTTTGTATACAAATTTGTGTATGTGATTCATCATATCTTGTGTGTGTTTAATCTGATTCAAGCTTTGTGTTGTAGCCACGCTTTCTATTCTATCCTTTTAGTTACAAGGAGTGAGCATTTGTTAACCACTTAGGTTGTTTGCTTCAATATAAAAGACTTAAAAATCTTAAGTCTTTTATAGAAGTGCTGATAAGCCACTAAAAATGAGTCATCTTTGAGTTGTCCAAATTAGCCTTGGAATTTAGAGCTCCCAATTTTTATGTTGATGCAATTCCCTTTACATTTGATGCATGTTGGAGACAGCACTCTACTTTGCTATTTTTAGCTGATGGATGAGATTTTCTTTGTTGGAGATGGGTTACACTTTGACGATGCATGCATTTTTGAATTTGGGTTCTAATTGGACAGGAAAACTACAGATTATGCTTGGAAATTGAAGGAGGGTTGACACCCATAGGGTTTGATTAGAGGTTGAAGAAAGAAAGAAAGAAATACTATTAATGTTCACGAATGACCAAAAGTAGGTCAATAGAACTCAAGAGAACAACAATATACAATAGAGAGATCTAGGAAGAGAAACCTAGAAAGGTCCCACCAAGGGGAAGAAAAAAGTAGAAAATACAAAAACAATAGGGGACCACCAAAACAAGTGGTCATCAAATAGGTACAAATTGTCAAATAGTCGAAAAAGAGAAACAAAAACCTCGAAGAGCAGAGAGCAGCCATAGAGGAAGATTGAAGATCATCAAGTATCACTGTCTGGACTAGAAATGGTGGAGTTACTAGACCAATTGTGATAGCACAAGTTAGCAAAACTCATGCACATGCTCTGAATCTTTTATGGCTATCTCGCCAATCACTACCCGTACCCACTCTCGAGGAACTCGAGCAAAGAGTAAATCCTTAAACAATAACAGGAATTCAGAATCTCTACTTTTCAGCATTCAAAAGCAAAGTGACAGGAACTAAGGATATGGTGACAGTAAGCAAACAACTTCATAAACTCAAAACAATGACAGGAGCTAAGACGTACTCCTTACGGTCTCGACACTTCAAATACCAAACGACTAGAAAATATAAATATTCAGATTCTTATTAATGTCTAAATCACGAAATGCATAATGGAAGTACACCATCACCCCAATCTATTTAGCTACCCCAACATAACCATATATCTAAATATGGGCCTGCACAATCGACCCCAAAAAACACATTACAAATAACTACTCGTTATGCCTCAAGTCTCTTTGTCGATTCGTAATCTCCTCCACCCTTGACGGCCTGTTTCTTCTTCTAACTGCATGCAGCCTGACTGTCTACGACCTTGCTTTTCCCATTAGCTCGCGGCCTCTATCTCTGTCCTTGGGCCGTTCTCTCTTCTATTCGTCGTCCTCCGATATTTGGCCTTCGGCCTTATTTTATAACAGGTCGGCTTCCTCCAGCTTGTCGGCCTCTTCCTTCTGGTAACTTCTTCTGTCCTCAACCATCAGCCTGCAACTGATTAGTGTGCTTCCACCGCCCTTCTAGATTATTCTTCATCAAACGTTTCATATTCCTCCTTTGCTGTCCATAGCAAATGCATCTCCTTGTGTTTTCTTCTGTCGATTCGTTTTCTGCCCAATACGTCTTCTTTTACCCGATTCCTTTTCAGCTGCTAACATTTCCTCTTCTCCTTTTGCACATTGCCTTGTAACTGTCTTCTTCCAGACCCCTTCATCTTCTAAACTATCAAGCATTGTCGGTTTTTTTGGGAAAATAACGGTTGGCCGTTAGGAAGACTCAATGATTCGAGTTACTGTCACTCGGTGACAGGAAATCGTTATGCTAGACTGTAAGCGGCAGGAAATACTTTGTTTACGTGGCGACAGGAGCTTCATTGCTACACTAGCGCGACATGAATTTCCTTTCAATACTCAATTTGCCCAGTGACAGGAGCTCACCCAGAATGATAGAAGACTAGGAATTCTGCACAAAAGACAACGAAAATGCAAACAAACCAAAACATCAAAAGAACAATTTAAATCCAAAAATTGTCTAAGCTCAATGCCCCTGCATCAAATTGTAGATCGCTATGAAGGAATCAATACAAGATCTGATAATGCTCATTGGGGGGTGTTGAGGATTGGGAGAGGTACCCCCATTAGGATCACACCTAACATCCAAGGTTGAAGTAGCACTAAGAATAGTGAAAAATCTCGTAATATGCACTGTCGCTATGGTTGCATAGGTGGTTGGAGAGTTGAAGATCTAAGGTGATGAGAGGAATCTGGGCCTCATCGTTAGGAAGAAATAGGACCGTGATGTTGAGGGGGAACCTGTTGAGGCAGAAGTTGTGAGAGATGTTGTCTCATAGGCCTATCTGAGAAGTAAGGGTATCCAAATGTTGTTTAGGGCTACCGGTCTCCTAGATGTGCTGAAAGGAGGTGATTAACCTAGGGGCTCTAGAACCTCGAGAAGCCACATGTAAGGATATGTGTCAAATGGTGATGGCCTTTCGGAGATAAAGAGCCAAACATTGCTCATCTGATTGTAATAAATGGGGCATTTGAAGATGAAATGCTCTGTCTCAACCTCCTAGAGGGAACAAACATGATAGATTCGGTTAAGGTGAGAAATATGATGATTAGTCTCAACCTGTAGCTGATGGGAACAAACCCTCATTTGACCAAGGAGAAACCTCAAGCCATGTGACAATGACGTTGGAGATAGTGATGGTGGCAAAGTGTATCATCTTTGACATGTAGCAAATGCTCAGCGTAAAAAGCAAGCTTCAAGTTGAGTGGTACAGGAGGGGAGGTCCAAGTGACTTGGACGTACTATTTGTAAATGTCCCTCCTAGCATCTCTAGTGATGGTCTTCGTTGAAGGAAGGAGTCAGGGAGGAGCGTCCAAGGAATACATGAAAGGAGGTAGTCTATCAATAGAGATGCCAATGGAAATGAGGAGTGAGATAGCCTTCGAGTACCAACACTGACAATGTGGAACTGGACCCAATGAGGCAATCCGCTTAAAAGAGCAAAAAGCTAAATATGAATATCTATCACGACTAGAAGCGCAGTCACCCATGGATCTGAGTCTATGTATGTAGAAAGTAGGTCGGAAGATAGTCTCAAGATGCAGAGGTTGGGCAACAAACTTTGCTTGGACAATGCTTTGAGGAACAATACGCTTGCACTTGATAAGACACTATAGCATGAGAATTTGGACCCTCTCAACATGGGCCCAATCAACGGAACCTAAGCTAGGCTCCCAAACCTCTGAGCCATACAAAACTATGGGCTTGATGATGGTGTCAAAAGGACGTATCTTGGAGGGGATATCTTGGAAGTGGATTTGGAAACACTAGCATTGAGAGAGAGAGAGAGAGAGAGAGAGAGAGAGAGAGAGAGAGAGAGACCCAAGTATGTGTAAGTGGGTGTGATCTCCAAGCATCATCTTGAAGGAAGGATGAAATTATCTTTATTGTTTGTGGGTCATTAGGAGCTCAATTGAGAAGATTGAGTATGCAATGTGTGGATATATCTAGATGTTGGATGAAGGAGATATTTGTTTGCATGTCATTTTTGTAGGTTGAGATTGTTGATTTTGCAAGGGAAATTCTAGCAAAATTCCCCTAGAATCTTGGGTGCATGTTGTTGCGTAGAGATCTGAATTCTAGTGGGCAACTATAATTTGATTTAGAAAGGAATTGTAATATTTATTTAATGTTAGGTATTCATAGATGAGGGTTAGATTTTTTGTTAAATCCATGCATGTATACTTATCTTCTGTATTGAATAAGATTAGATCCATCATTAAGAAAATCCTTGTGCTAACATGAGTATGAGTTGTTGCATGTGTTAATATTGTGTTGTTGAAACTCTTGTGGGTGTGTTTCGTTATTGGCTGCAAGGAATAGGTTGCCATTCATTTGGTCCCCAATCCTTGCCTACATGAAATGGTATGAGAGCTGATTTGTCTTGCATGTGTGTGTGAACATCGTCCAACAAAAGAGTATTGTGTAGAAGGGGTAGATAAGAGGGAACATCCTCCACTGAGTTGGTAGCAGCATCTGCTCAGTGTTTCAATGTACAAAACAATGAAATTGAGTTCATTTCTGGGTACATAAAGGTGGCAATTATAGTGGAGGTCATCAAAGAAATGCTCTTGTTTGAGGAACACGACACTGATGACTTGATCTTTGTTGTACCCAATCCGAAATCAAATTGTGCTAATAAGAAATTCCTTTGTCATCTTCAATTGTCACGTGTCATTCTTGTTGTCAACATCAAGGTCATTCTTCGATTGAATTGTGTCGCATCTCAAAGTCAGTTGATCGTTTGTCAATGTTAAAGGCTTTGTAAAATGGCAAGTTGTTATGTTGTTGAAGTTGTTTTGTCTTGTCGAAATCCTGAATACATCAGTTTATGTTCATATTGCATTGTGTTGTTGTATGTTGTTGTGTGCTCAATATTTGTTGTTTTTGTTCATTTTAATTTAAGATAATAATTTTTTTAAAGAATTTAAAAAGTAGGTAAAAAAGAGCCTTTGCAAAAGAGAGCTTCATGCTAAAGGCACACACCTGTTCAAAGAGCATTCCAAAATATAAAAACAAAAAAAACAATGCAAAATTTTTGAAAGCGCCTATTGAAGGCATGCCACGCGCTTCCATACAGGCATGCTAACTTCCCAAACACGCTTCATAAAAAAAAGAAAAATATTATAAGCTTTTCACACATCTAACACGACTTATTTCAGCACATAAGTCAAAGCAAAGACTGAAATAATTGTTTGAAGCACCTCTCCCTCATGCAACACTCACTAAAGGCAACGCCTAAAAAGAAAAACCCACGTCTATACACACATGCCCATGCTAAGAAAAACTATGCAAGCAGAAGTCAATGAAGGAAATAAAGACAAATTAGTGCCGAAAAATTAAAAAGAATCATGACTTTAAGACCAAGCTGAAGGAATTGGCCACAAAAGGAGTTAAACATTTGATGTGCTACCTCAACGAAAAGAGGAAATGGCAACACTTTCAATGCCCAAAGACCAATAGAAAAGAATATGAAGATGCCAAGTCATCATTACACACTGTTATGCTAAGCGCATCATGCCAAAAGCAAAGGAGGATAAGGAGTCCCTGTAGTTAAAGTTGCCTAGCAAAATACAAAGTTACCTAGTTAGTAGTGGTCTTCAGCAAGGAATTAGTAAACAAAAGAGTTGTGGTCAATGCCTATACAAGGAGATAGCGCCTTCCATAGATCGAGCCAAACCAATCAGCAGACAAAGGTTATCATGAAGAATCATAGCTGGGGAGACAAAGGCGTCGGTCAAGGATGAGATCACCAATAAAAAAGGAGTAAAAAGAAAACCAAAATCAAAGAACATCAAACGCGACCAAGTCTTGGAAGGTTCCACTAAGATAATCGACTTCAGCCAAGAGACTGCACCTCCATCAACATCAAAATAAAAAGTCCAGAAATCATATTCAGAAAAGACAAAATAAATTGCTAGATTCAAGTCACCAAGATTGAAATTTCATGAGAGGTTCTCTGGATTCCGTCTCCACACTGAAAAAGCATTGTCAAATCAGAATTGCCCACAACCACCTTCAAAGTTATATTTTTAGCTCTTTTGCCACTATTTTCAGGAGGGAGAAAAAATTCAGAAGTTTGCTATTTTTAACGTTAACCTAGAGTTGACCTTTTGTTTTCTTAAGGACAAGTCATAGCTTGCAACAAATTTGATCTTCAGTTTAATTGAAGGTTGCATGTTTAAATGTTAGCTTAACTAACAGTTGCATGCTTGTAATTTAGAATTAGTGGACCGAATGAATCATAATAAAGTTTGCATGTCATGCAAGTAGTTAGAGTTAGGATAGGAGTGTAGTTAATTTATTTTATTTATTTTTCATGCAATTGTTTGTAAGCAATATAAATAAGTGATTTTTGCACATAGAGGGGGTAGTATCTAGGTAGTTATATTCAATATTATAGATCAGTGTTGTATCAATTATCAGTTAAGGAATATAGAAGAATGACAATTCTCATGCCTGCATTATGCTGAAATTGTTAATCATATGTTGTTCAATGTTATTGTGGCTTTGTGATTGATTCAATGACATTTATTATGCCTGTTTTGCTTATGAATGTTTATTGAAATTTGTCATCATGTGTGTTGAAAGTTTAGTCACTTCAATCAATCTATAAGCTTTGTATTGTGGGCGAACTTGAAGATGACATTTGATTTAACCATAGCATTTGTGATTATGTGTTTATGTGTTAATCAATTCAATCCATGTGTACTACCTTGCTTAGTCTTTGTTTTTAACTAAACAATGTAAGCGTCTAGCAGTAGAGTTTTCAATTGAAGTCAAAAAGTACAAAACCCTTACCTTGTATTGAGAGTGTGTCTCAACCTTTTGCATGTTGCAAACCCAAAAATATTACATATTTATAGTTTTATTTAGCATGAATATGAACACACCTCTGAAATCATTGTAAAATTTGTAGATTGCAAGTACATATCGTGTAGTTTTAGGTTAAATTTTATTTTACAGGGAGCTTCCCCTTCTAATTTTAAGACTGGTTTTATTGCACATCTGTTCCATTTTGCATTGCACTGAAAGGTGCAAAATAAAATGCCAAGAATCTTCTATGCAGTTGAGATCACCTAAGGATCAAAATGGGAAGGACAAGGAATATGGCCTTATTGAAAATTGAGATGCAATTCCAATGAAATGGCTTGAACTTAATGAACTTGCAAGAGAAAATTTCAGCATCATTTGTTTTCTTTTGGGGGAGATAAATTACCAAGTAATAGAGTGCCCCATCTCAGCTCGCTGCACAGAAAAATGTTTGATAGTTCTAATAATATTTGGGGTGTAGATTTTTTAGAGATGACTACCTTGGACATATAAGGGAATCGTCCAACTTTGTGGCCACCAAAAAAATTAGACATTCAACCTTTTTATTGCATCTCACTCTACATCAAAATTCACACCTATTTTGACATTGGAAATTCTTGTACTCTACCCTTAAGGACAAGTCAAGGGTAGCAATAGAAAGCTATTGGTTCTAGGTTCTCTTCGTCAATGGGGAATCTTACAATACTTTTGTGGATGGGTTTGTGGTGAGGGTGCTCAAGCATATGAAAGGAGAAGACCAATACAAACCCCGCCCATCATTAAAAGCTATATTGTTGGGAGGAGGAGAGGATATATGTAATTCTCCAAGACTACTACATCCATTAGGCTCCATGGATCAAAAGTGCTATTCTATATCTTGCTTAGGTATGATACAACTAGATTGTTTGCAATTGAATACTTGAGTTAGATGGACTTGGTAGATTAGGCTTATGGGGTTGGAAAAAGCAAAAAGTCATTATATGAGATCCTATTTCCTTGTGACCATTATATTGAAGAGGAGAAAAGGAGCAAACTTATTATTAAATCTGCCTGTTGACCTGAAATTAAAGCATTATGAAAGCAATGGGGCATATGACCATGAAGGGATCTTAGCCGCCACTTCGAAGAAATATAAGATCCCTTTATATTTTAAACATCACTATTTCCCACACTTGTAGGTTAAGAGGAATTCCCCTAAATGCTCATTGAACAACCAATATGAAGGGATCCTGAAGTGTCAGGGCGATCAAAGGGTGTGGAGCAACAATTGCTACATGCTTGGAAGTCAATTTATTCAAAAAAATTATGACTTTACAGTAGAAAACGAGAATCACAAACTCAAGGCAAACAAAAAAGGTAAATTTTGCTAGCTGAAATGGTCAGAGGATGAAATTAATGGTTTGTGTATGCTTGTTATTGAATCTAGATTATGGGGGCATATTTATGACCAAATTAGCACAAATGATGTATTTGATGTTCTTTGGGAGAAAGGTCATAGCTAGGAGGGTACTTCTTGATCATTTTTTGTAGAAGAAATTGCTCTCGTTGACCCTAATAGACCAATGCAAGAATCTTTCATAGAGAAGGCAGATAAAGAAAAGTATGATTTTAGGGCAACACTAGTAATAAAAATGGGCTACCAAGGTGAGGGCTTAGTGGATGAGGGACAAGGCCTTCAGGTGCCTATTATTGTCACAGGCCCAAAACAACCCAAAGATAAAAATGAAATTGGTGCTAGAAACTGGGACAATGAAGCTCCCATATTTTTATAGGGCATTTGGTAGACCTACAGATGCTCCCAAAACGGCCCAAAGATAAAAATGGGATTGGTGCTAGAAGCTAGGACAATGAAGCTCCCATAATTTAATGGCGTGTCTCGTAAGTTATCTTAAAAAAACTGAGTAGATGAAGGCACATAGGTGGCCAAGGGTCGTCATTAAAGAAGTCTTGAATGAAAGATTGAAGTTGTGGATGAAAGAAAACCGCAAGTGGATGAACAAATGGGGCATCCACCTAAATATGTGCCCAAATAATAACAAAGAAATACAGGTTTTTGTTATAGAAAATTCTGCAAGTCTATGCGGGAAAAGTCGTTACAGAGAAAGAGGAAATATTACCTTGATGAGTATAACCCCACTTATGATCATCAACAAAAGGCATATTTAGGGGCAAATATACTTTGGAAGGCGAAGATACTTATAGCCCGATTGAGGACTTGCTCACATCATCTTCGATGTGAAATAGGTAGATGGAAGAGGCCTAAATAAGAATGGGAAGAAAGAGATTGTATCTTTTGCATGACTAGGGCAATTGAATCAGAAAAGCACTTTATTCTAGAGTGCGAAGTTTATTGTGACATTTGGGCCAAATATATGGATACTTTAGTGGCTGCTTCATTGTAATATGCTACCCCAATTTTTTTTTCAAATTTGTACAATGATATCACAGCAGGGTTAGCGCAAGTATGCAACCAAATGGAACCTCCACACTTCTGATCACCAAGTTCCCAAGATGGGCGAGGTGAGAGCATATAGTGCTTTGGCTTACAATTCAAAGCTTGCAAATGAAACTAAGAACAATCTTCTACTAACAGTAGGCATCTGCTTTTCAGCAGGCATCCACTTATGCAATGGGAATACTCCACTTATTCAGTGGGTGAAATAAGAAAGACAATTATTGTTTATTCCTCCACATTGGCGGTAAACTATACAGGGGTTACAATATGAGTTTTGCAACAAAACAAAGATTACAATGCTATCTATAGATTGCAAACTAAACCAAGTACCCCTGATTTGCACAAAGTGTCACAGTGCAAATAGTTAGAGAGCAAGCCAAATGAAATCATGAATAAAGCTGACCTAAGAATCTTAGAATCCACTATACATGTACCACATATGAATAATATGGAAGAATGCCCTCGGATTCAATTCTTCAAGCACTGCTGTAGCTGCTCTATGAACTGTAATTATCATATCAGCATTGAAAGCTCCTTCAAACTCAGACCCAAGCCCCATCTATCATACTTGGACATCATGCAATAACATCCTCAAAGGGATCGCCTTCAAACTTGGATTTCAATACCTTATTTCCCATACTCAGAAAACATGCAAGTAACATCCTCCAGACAAGGTACTTCAAACTTTGAACAGCAATAAACAATCAATAATAATCTAACATCAATAATCTAATAATAATCCTCCACTGAGATTAGCATAATCATTTTCTCACATCAAAACTTCCTTTGCTGGTACGGACGGCCAGCCCCTATGGGTGTCACAACCAACACAGAAATGACTCAATCAACTACTGACAATATTTTTATGCTAAAATAAATGGAACATGTTTCAGTCCAAAACACCATCGACCCTCACACAGAAAGCCACTTCAAAACAGCACTGTACAGACTGTATGAGTAGCAGAGAATGAATCATAAGTATGCTAAAACAGTTTAAACACCAACCCAGTTGGCTCAGATTTGGACGCCTGGATAATACAAATGTAATACATTCATTTAACAGGGTCTTAGCAATGTGTAAAAACCAGCATCTATCATCTTCCAAGCCCAGGTACGGCCTGGTACAGGTGCAGTTCAGTCTGATTTAAGCCTTCAAAACTGCAGATAAATCCCTTCAATGGACTGAGAACCAATATCTCACCATGCAGATTAATAGCCTTGCGGAAGTTCTGCATATACTCCAACATTAGATATTAATTTGAGTCTCATTACAGAGGATTGGCCCAAATCGTACTTCCAAGATAAAGATAGTCTTTTTGCCTTAAACTTCAACGATATCTATGTATCATATATCTACAATGAGGCACCTAAATCAGAGACATCATTCCAAAGAAAGTTCAAACCATGCAATAATCAAATTTTCTAAATCCCAAAATTGCCCTTCTAAGGAATGTACGACCTGTCAAGGAGAAATCTGCATCTAAACTTAAACAATCACATCAAAAACTTTCAAGAAATACTCCCAAAATCATAGCAATCAAACTGTAGAAAAGAAACTTCTGATATAGAAACCTCTGAACCAACACTATAAATCAATTGGCACATGCATTCAGCACAATAATAATTCCTGTATGAAACCACACCCAATCTACAAGAGGGTTTTCTTCCTCAAGAGAATTTTGAAAGAGGGTTTTCGTCTTCAAGAGAATATGGAAGAACTCACAGGTTCAATCCATCTACAACATGATCAAATCCAAAAGCCTCTCCAAATGAGCTCTCATTCTCTTTATAAAGGCACTTTAGGAGTTACAAAGGAAATGAATTATTTTTTGAAAATAATAACCTTTTCCCTCGGACTTAAATAATTTCTTTTTTTCTCCACTTAAGTGCTTACTTTTAAGTGCTTAAATAAAAATATATATTTTCCCCTTTCCAATGAGTTATAACACTTAATTACTTTTTAATTATTTTCACCCTTAGGAAGTTAAGTCAAAATAATAATTAAAATAGCTCATTAAATATTACTTTTTGCGGAAAAAACTTCATCCAATTGCCAAATAAACTGAACCAATATGCTCTGTAGGGTTTGGGATGTGAAACGATGCCTTTCGGGTGACTTTCCAAAAAGAGACGGCTCCTCCAAGAATCTTGGAGAGCAATACGTGAGCCCAATCAAATATTAGAAAGCATCTCTGAAATCCTGAACAAACACTGAGCTCAATGTTATAGAAAAATAATCGACTTCCAGAAGGGGAAACCACTTTTATAATTAATATTACACTAAGTTGCTATAATTAAACATAACCTTAGGCAACCTTAGTGAAATATTAATTAATTATTTGAATAATGGTCCCAAGCCATATAAAGCAATAGAAATGCACTGATTAAACAACTTCGACCACTCCAAGAACTTTGGAGTTCTCCCAAACATGCTGGATAGCCTCCGGAAGAATAAGAACAAGCATAATGCGCACAACAATCTATGTGCCAAAAAAGGGACATTACATTCATTGTAGGATTTGTTCGAAGAGGAGAAGGTTGGGAAAACAGGGGAGCTCATCAGCAAGCTTTTTAATAGTAGGCCGATAAGTCAAAAAACTAAAATGGTAGGGTTTGCTATCCCATAGGCTGTCTTTGGCTTCGTGGATACTAAAATTCGTCTATTCTATTCTATTCTAAAGGTGAAATATTGACATAAAAGCACCTTAGGAGGCACAACCTTGAAATGTTGGCCAATCAAGGAGAACATCAATATGGGGAGGCTCCAAGCATACTCAAGGGAAGATATATTCAAGGTTGCTACATCACCTGCTCCACCACCAACAAGATAAATGGTCGAGACAAATTTCTTAATTATACATCACACTGCCTACTAGCCCTAAAAATGGTCCAAACAAACTTCCCAACCATTTGGAGGGCAAGAAGAGTAGATGCAAGAAGATTGATTGGGAGAAACCTTTGGTCTCCATCCTTGACTCCTCTCCTTTGAGATTCATCCAACCCATCCATAATTACCTTCATCATTTCCACTCTCTCATCAACATCCCCATACATGACTTCATCCACTCTGCTTTTCTCCTTTGCACTACTTACCCTAATCCTCACCACTCGTTATGGCCACTTAGTGCTTCTTTAACACTTGTTATTCACATTTCCATAGCTGCTTCAACCTTCTCTATAGGGACTCCCTTAATAATTTTAACTCATGCTCCAACATCCTCACTTGTAAATAGTCCTCTCCCTTTGACTCAAGCTTTGGCTGTTATTTCCCTGCTAACTCTTTTCCCCAGGTCAGTCTGTTTAATCAATTTGCCCTAGTCTAGGAATCTCCTTTTCAATTTCCAACCATTTCTCATCAATCATTGTTTCAACCTTTTTGCCCTACCAGTACGAAATAAGCCATCAAGGGCAAATTGCTGAAAGGTCAATTTGTTTAGTTGAAAGCTTTAAGCTTGCCCATATTAGGACAAACAATTTTAGCAAGGTGAGAGAATAAAGGAAGAAAGTGAATTAGCTTCTCAACTGGCTAAAAATAGGTTATTGAGCCACTTTGACTGAAAACACCAAAGGTTAAACATTGGGACAATGGTCCAAACAAATTGGGGGAGATGACCCCTACAGAGTACAATTCAACTGCAGTCTCTTTAGACTTCAAGGGAACCGAAGCTAAAGACAAGACTCAATTCACAAAACAGAGCAATTAGATGCTGCAAACTAATTGCCTAATAACAACAAAGGAGCTCAAGAAAAAACAAGATGAACTGAAATTAGTCAAAAACAGTTTGAATAATACCCAAATCAAGGTAACTGGGTTAGGAAAGCAACTAAAAGAGTGGAGGGATGAGACTAATAAGGATAGGAACTTGTGTTACAGGAAATTAACTACAAGTCTGCCCTTATTTGGGAAAATAATGTTTTAAAAACAGAAAAGCAAGCTCTTAAGAACAAGATTGCCAAGCTAGAAGCAAAAGCCCAAAAAGAACAGAAGAGGGTATTTCAGTTATACTTGTTTAAAAGTCTAAAAGTTATATTGGGACAAAGTTATTACAGAAATAACCAACCTAAAAGGGTTGTTTGTTTTCATGGATTGAACCATGGTCCAAATGCATAATGTCTGGAAGAAGTTAGACCTTCCCTTAAATGAAAACACTTGAAGGTTGAAAGAAACAATCAAGAGGAACTCTCACTTGTACAGTCTTTCAGAAGAACAATTGGCTTCAATAGGGAGTAGACATGACCTTGAAGGTATCAAGCATGGAAAAGAGAAAGGAAGCTAGCTAATGTTGTGAACAAGATATGATCAATTGTGAAATTCTCACATGTTAAAACTATTTAAGCAGTAGATTTGTTTTGTTTAACATACCTATATGTTAATCCCACTCTAGCACAATCATTGAAGGAATAAGCATGTGAATGTTATTCCTATGTACTACATTAATTGCATTGCATTACCATTAAGTGGAACATGCATTCATCAATATTCCATTACATGAAAAGTACAACGTTTCAACATTCATTCCACTAATCATTTATTCCAAGATACAATAGTACAATGTTATAATACCATTATTGTCAGCTGCCTCCAAGTAACAGTATACAAACAGCCAATGTCTCAATAAAGGAATATATCATTTTCCCAGTGCATGCCACAATAATGATAGCTGTTCTGCTCCTTTTTATTTCGACATGTTTTCTCGATCCAGGTATAGATGAAGGGGCTTAGATAAGCCGAACCAATGGTAGAAACCCCTATTCATCCGATCCATTAATATCCTGTCAGTAGACTTCAAATGGTCGAATAATCCCATGACCAGAACTAATCACATTATGTAGTATGACAAATATACAACATACAATATATCAAATGTATCAAGTAACGAGCAGGACAAGTCACAAGCCAAAATCCAAAACCTCACAAGTAATAACAGACAACATGTCAATCAATGGAAAATCAATCATTAACAATTACCCGTACTAGATCTGGATGAATATCCTAATATTCAAGTTACCAACTCATGGCATATTGCCTATTGATATTCTGACTTTTTGAGATCTATTGCCATATTGTCTATCTAGTTTAACCTAACCAATATCTTAAGTTAAACAACTCTTAAGTCGGCCTTGGCACAGCTGTAATATACAACCCCAAATTTTTTTTCCAAAATATAGAACAATAATAAACAGTGTTAGCACAACTAAACTCCTCCGCACTTCTGATCACCAAGATCCCAATTCGGGCAAGGTGAGAGCATAATGTGCTTTAGATTACAAATTAAAACATTGTGCAAACAAGTAAACATTCATCTGCATATGCAGGCATCCACAAGTTGTGGGGATTCACCACTTTTAGTGGGTATGAGAGCAAGAAAGGAAAAATTACAATGCCATCCACTTATTCAGTGGGAATACTCCACTTATGCAGTGGGTAGAAACAATAAAGGAAAGTTCATTTATCCACACTGGCGGTAAAACCATCCAGGGGTTATAATATGTTTAATTGTTCTTTCCTCCACACTGGCGGTAAACCATCCAGGGCCTTAATGTGATAGAATTTACAAATGAAGCTCTAATTGAATCAATATCAAAGCACAAGAATTGTAATTTGATAATAACTCCCTCTGAATCCTTGATGTAGAAAACATACCCATTAGCACTTCCAACTGCAGTATAAAGCTGTTCCAAGCAGGAAGAATCATATAGCTTATGCTGACTGGTCTATGACAGTAGAAATCAAACCTTGATAGCACAACATGAACTCTGTAATTCCATATATTATGGATGGCTGATGAACAGACCACAAGTAATCACAACATTAGTCTCATCATTGAAAACATGCACCATCCATAGATAAATCCCAATGCAAGGAACTTAGATCCCACAGATACAATCAACAACCCCTCAACATGCACAAAAACTGATATCATTTCTTTCCCAATACTTCAACATTGCCTAGCAATCTTGGAAACCAACAATGAAGAATGTATTGTCAACCAACTGATATGCATTACTGCTGTACGTCAGCCATGGCTCAAACTTAGAATTCCAAAATGACCACACATCAAAGACACTTTTCTAACCTCCATAAACTTTCAACACACAACCAACAACTCCACTGCATATTATAGAGATCATACATGAAGAATAGATTGCACTGCCAGTACCACGATTCCCATACAGGACGGTAAGGCCCGTAGTAACAATATCACACCCAAGATCACTGAAAACTGCCCAGAAATTCAGATTGAATGATTACAAATCATTGTAAACTCATAACAAATAAGTCTGATTCATAAATTGGTACCCAACAACTAAACATAATGCACAATACACAAATCGACCCTGCTGATGTACGGACTCTCATACATGTACGGCAGATTTGTTTCCAATACAACAAGGTCTAAACTCCACCAAAAATAATGCAAATCACTCTCAATGGAATCGTCCAAACATCTCAATAATTCTACAATCCACAAACAGATCAAAGGAGTCAATGATAATTTCTGATATTCATTGACTCATTCCAGGCATGTACGGCTATGGTAGCACAAATGCATTCATATGAATCAACTATGTATTAAAAACCCATGAAAAATATAATGAAATGAAAGATATGGCATGGACAATGATATCCAATCAGTTTTAATCCACATAAACTCCTCTATTATTTATCCTGCCTGATCGTACCATCAAGCTGGTAGGGACTGGGCATGTACGGAAATAATCCCAGCAGTCTCAATACTCAACAAAAAACACTTCAAATCACTCTTAACAGGAGCGCACAAACACATAGATTATTCCACAAATAACAAATGGCTGCAAGATATCACATATATTCAAAATTTTCAGTCGATCATTTCCAGGTTGTACGGTAGCTGCTGAAATGTAAATCCTCACACCCACCTCTAGTATGCATCAAACACTAAGAAATGGGTCTTAAAGGAAGCGGTCATAGCATACAATGACACCATTTAAAGCATTGTTCAAACAACTTATGATTTTATTATAATCTTTCAAAAGAGTTTCATAGATCTACGGCCCTGTAATTGTACGGCACAGCTTGGAGGGCAACAAAACACAAAAGACTCTCTAATACAATCCAAAATGCCTCAAAGTTTTATTGAAATCTATTCTAACTGAATCAAATATCAAACTGCACATGAATCTCCTATCATCAGTTAAGCTCCAATTGGTTCCCTGAAGTAGAAACCACCATTACCAGCTAGGGTAGATATCACACTACCGAAACTGATCTTCTTCGAATGGGTTTCCGTCCACAAGAAGGTAGAAAATGGAAGAACACGCAAGTTCAATCCAACAGAATAACAATACAAATTCCAAGCATACCCCCAAAATGAGCTCACAATGTCCTTTTATAACCTTTTGAGAGGAATATAATATTATTTCCTTTTGACTCTTCGTATTACTTCTCTCAAAGGACCCTTTTAATTTTCCCCGCCTAAAACACTTAATATTATAAAGTGACTTTATTGATTGACATTAAAATAAATCACTTTATAACCTTTTAATATAATTATTTAATATTACCCTTAAACTTAGCAACTTTTTGCCAGGTAACATTAAATAATTAAAATAATTATTATTCCCTAGGCATAGGAAAATTGGGGACATTACAACAGCCTTGGGCATTCCTAACCTTTACAGAGCACTTCTTCTTATTACACTAGCTATATCTAGTAGAATACAATATGCATACTTTATATTCAGGTATAAGTTTTATTCATGGGTGGACTTGAGTAAAAGCAACCTACCCTGTGATTCCTTGTCACAATGTGATGCAATCAGGTTTCGGGAGGCTCGCGTGGTGCCAAGAATAGTTAAAAAATTCAAACTCAGCATAAACTCACCAAATTTTTCAAACATTAAAAACACACAAATTTGTAAAATATTCTTCAAAAACATGGATATTACTGAATTTTGAGAACATTTTACTTATTTCCTTCATATATAGATCAAAATTGGAGTTCAATACACATCATAGTTCAAAAAATGAGTTCAATACATATCAACTACAAGCTCCAATATAAAAAAAAATACAAAGTATAATTTCAATGTTGATAATCTATAAAATCCTTCTAAGACTAATCATGCAATAAGTTGCACAAGGTCTTAACATTTTTGATTTTGTTGAAGGCATCAACTATTGCCAAAATACAGTAACTGGAAAATTGATTAAGGTGCAGTTTTTGCTGCTGTCCACTTGTTAAATAAAATGCTGCAGTCCCAATTTTTCCAAATTTCCTTTTTTTCATCTACTTGCCGATATGTGTTTTTTATTGCATCCTCCAATAATGGCCCAGTCAACTCAGAAGGGCTTAGTGGCTTGAACTTGTTGTCGCTGAAAAATGTTCTGACGACCAATCAACCCTTTTGCCTATCGCAAAGGTGAAAACGAAATCTAACCAGTTTAATTGTGAGTACCTAAGATTAGACTTAAGCGTAAAAGGGCAGTTTATAGTTAGGATTTCTAATAACATGCAGTGGAAAGAAGAAAACCTAACAGATTTTGGGGAAATATCATATCATCTGTGAGAAATAGAAACAAAGAAACAACAAACTAACTAGAAAACAAAAGACAAACTAAATCTACACGACGATCAGCTTATGGAGAAATGATCTATTGAGAAGATCAACTCTCTTACAAGTTGAAAAATGAAACATCTAAATCTATAATATAATCAACTTAGAAAGAAAATGATCTATCATGAAGATCACCTCTTTTGAAAGTTGAAGCATAAGATAATAAAACCTACAATATGATCACCACAATGCGCCAAAAATATATTGGAGATATTTTGGATTGATTGCAATGAATACGTGAATCAATTATAAAAGAACTACTAACCTACTATGTAATCTCACCTTAATAAAGAAACACTTATTATCTAAATCTTCTTTACGTCAAGTGAGAATATAAAAGATTTTTAGTACAAGCGTATGTATGCAAGAATATTCAAAATGAAATATTGATACATATTGCACAAGTCCTAGAGACCAATGAATCCTTTTTATTGATTTGAGAAAATAACTTAAACACGTATGTATTTCATCAAATAAAAGATTTACAATACAAAAAATGATCTACAATCTGAGTAACTTATTGCTATTTCAAGAATATTACAATCCTGTCACAAACTGTTGAACATTTTTGCACGAAGTATTCAATAGTAGATAAGTACAAATTCGAATAAATAATGCATTATATAACAACAGTTCCCCTTTAAAGTAGTTGGCTTTTAGATCACTTACCTTATAAATCCAAACAATCAGTGCGAGAGCAATGACGGAGGTCGAGCTGGAGACCAAACAATTACAGCAATAACCACGGTGAAAATTTTGACAAATGCAATGCAAATGACCAAGGGAAACATCCAGAACAGTTGAAGCCAAAAGATCAACAGCCAAGAGCATTGAATGAGAGTAAATGCATTGTACCTAGCCTGCTGTCAGGTGACAGTAATCAAATTTGTTTGATGCAATAAAATTTTCAATCAACAAAATCTTTGCATGCAACTTTACCTTAGATCCTGATGTGAAATGTCCCGTACCATGGCCAACTTGGGAAAAGTGAATGTCGAACCCTTAAGAAGGCCGACCACCCTTTAGTGCCAAAGACAAATATAATTAATTTGAAAACATATATATGCAGCCATTTAATAACAAGGAACAGCGGTGATATTTAAAAAGGAGCAACGATTATAATTAAAGTGCAGCGATCAAGCAATAATTAAAATGGCAGTGACCAAGTATTACAAGCATTTACAAAGGCAGCAATTATGATTAGAAAGGCCGTGATTATCATATATTAATAAAGCAACGATTAAGAGAAGATGGAGCGCTCCTCACACAAGGACAAAATTATCTCACTAAAAGACAAAATTTTGTCTTAAATGCAAATAGAGTTATGGAGAGGTGCGATTAGTGAAGTGTATGAAGAGTTGCATTTAGTTGTCTCTCTTTGTAAAAGACACATCCATTGGAGTTCACCTCCCTTTGAAGGGGCATTTAGTGGTATAAAAGGAAGGTGTGGAGAGCAGTTTGGGAAGGAGGAAAATAATGTGAATCATTCAAGTCATCAAGCAAAAATACAAAAAGATATATAAAAAGAATCACAACAGAAATAGAATGTATATATATATATATATACATATATACGGCAGAAGACTATTTATTGAAAGACATGAAGTAATCAGAAAGAGAATATATATACGACAGAGATAAGTCTGCAAGGAAGTCATCAACAGTGATATATATATGCAATAATTGATAACAACAGGGAATTATTTATTGCAGCCACTCTATCATTCTATAACTCTATCATCCTCTCATTCTGTTAATCTATTATTCCATCCTTATATTATTCGATTATTCTGTCCTTCTATGATTCTATCATTCTATTGCTCTATGATTCTATTATTGAATCAATCAAACCAGCAAATATCTGAGGTATCAATTAGCAATCAAAGAAAGCTATTTTCATTGGAAGGAAGGCATCTAAGAATCAAGCAAAAGGAAATATATCAAGTATATATATATATTGGCTATACAACAAAGAAGGCATACTCAGAAATAAATAAATAAGAAATCCAAACAGCATTGACAGTTACAACAGATATATATATTTTATATTACAACAACAACATTGGTCTCTTCATCAAGTTGGCCACCCCAGGTTGGATGGACGGGAGTTCCTGCCACTTGTGGGCCAAGGGGTGGAATTATCCGGTATGGACATATTGTGCCCTTGGGCTTGGTTGAGGAGGATAGAGAAATGCATATTAGAGGACAAGCAGCAACACTGGTCCCTTCATCAAGTAGACCACCCCAAGTTGGATGGACGGGAGCTCTTGCCACCTATGGGCCAAGGGGTGGAATTATCCAAGATGGACGTACCACGCCCTTGGGTTTGGTTGAGGAGGACAGACTCGCAGCGCCCTATATGCTTTCTCATAAATTACAATCCTTGAATCAAACTTGAAATCCGTCAAGAGGTACTTTATATTACCCAAATGAGCCATCACATTTGGAATGAATGTGAAATGCATATTAGGGGATGAACAATAACACTGGTCCCTTCATCAAGTAGGCCACCCCAAGTTGGATGGATGGGAGTTCCTGCCACTTGTGGGCCAAGGGGTGAAATTATCCAAGATGGACATATTGTGCCCTTGGGCTTGGTTGAGGAGGACAAACTCTCAGCACCTTATATGCGTTCTCATAGAATTTCATTATGTGGTTGACCATTGGGAATAACCCTGGAATGATTATATGTCTGCTCTGTGAATTACATGTATGCTTCGTGTATGGTGTGTATACTTTATGCTTGTTAATATATGTATTGAATTAAATATCGATTATGCTATGATGATTTGATCTCATTATTTATGTTATGAAGTATTGATCTCATTAATAATTATGCTATGATAGATGAACTTAATATGAATGATAGATGAATTTAATATGAGTAATGCTATGAACTAATTATTATCTAATTTGTTGATCTTTAATAATTCTAGTGCCCCTTTCTAGTGATTGTTATTGTATACAGGTAAAGAAGTCAGGAATATCCTAAAAGGGGACATTACATGATGCTACCTTATAGGCATAAAAAACGGTTGACATTGAAATAATTACTATTTCCATGCACTCCACTACGTAGTGGATCCAATCAATTCACATACATATCGACCTTGTCAAACATCAATGCATGTATCAACCTTGTTAATTTTCTCTCCTTTTTTCTAATTTGGGATCCTGATGACTTTAGGAGCATCTTAGTTTGTGACTGCTTGAGGACAAGCAATCTTGGGTAGGGCGAATTGTAATATTTCTATATTAAGGCAGTTATAATTCGTGATGTAATGGTTGCTATTGATCACCAATTCCAGGTTGAGAAGGAATTCTGACATTGTTCATTACATACTACGTCTTTCAGATGTGATAGAAGCACTATATGCAACCATATGGAGATATTGATCATTGAAGAATTGTAAGTAAATTGGCCCAATATTGTGACTTCGCACAAATTTGGTTCACTCTAAGAATCTTCATTGCCAGCGATTCCATTCCACAATGACTTGGCATTTGCAAAGCAAATAGCTATTGAATCTATTCTGAATCACTTATTATCTAGGAGAGCGTGGGGTTGACCAGCTATAAGGGAGCTGTGAAGGGCCAAGTTATTCAAGTCCTCCATAAAGTCTGAATAAATAATATGAGAGAGTTGCAGTTTATGTCGTTGTTTCAATTCTAATCAACATGAGTTTGATTTCCTTGGGTGAAGAAACCTTTGTCCACATAAATGAAAATCAAGACTAAAAGTAGACATTGCAAGACAATAAGGGAAATCGCTGAAGTTAATAATTATATCATAAAATTGCTTGAGGAAAACATTAAGGACAATGGCGCTAGCAATTTCAAATAGGACAAGAAATAAAGGAATTCAGAAAAAGGAAATAAAAGAAGGAATATAAAAATATCAGCAGTAATATATATTCCAGCCATACAAACAATTGATAACAACAAAGAATGAAATATTGCAGCCAGTTGGACTGAACTTGAAATCCATCAAGAGGTACTTTATATCAATCATCTAACAAATTCCTAAGCAATCGATTTTGAAGTCAAGGAGATACTTTGCAAGTAGTAAGGATGGAGCTTCTGAGTTCACGAGTAATGAGAGGATGGGATGGCCCCCCCCTCATGCTCTTATCAAGTAGGCCAAGAGATTGGCAAGGATGGCCCTTCCATGCTCTTGACCTTAATCAAAGAGGATGGCCCTTTTGAGCTTAATTAAGGAGGATGGTCCTCTTGGGCTTGATCAAGAAGGATGGCCTTCCAAGGTGGACTGGGAGCTACAAGGCAGATGGCCCCCTTACATGCTCTCGACAATATTGAGGATGACCCGCCTTAATATTGCTACTTGCAAATATTCCTAAGCCTTAATATTGCTGCTTGCAAGTATTCCTAAGAAATTCACTACGTGATTGGCTTTGCGGGATTGTGTTATGATGAATTGAACCAAATATTGTTTATGCTTGATGTCTTGATCTCATTATGAATTATGCTATGATAGATGAATTTAATATGAATGATGCTATGAACTGAATATTATATTAATTTTTTGATAACTAATATTTTAATGTCAAATTTTAGTGAGTACTATTGTTTGCAGGTTAAGAAATCAGGAATATCCCAAAAAGGGACATTACAACATCGCCCGTTTAGGGGACATTGCAATGACATTAATTAGTGGTCTGTTTTTGACATCCTTCCATCCATAAAAAATGGACACTCCCATTTTGGGCCATGTATCCTTAATTACTGTTAATGATGCCTCTACAGAAGATTTTTCCTTGGCCAATAAGGTGGTGTGCACCTTTTTATATCTAGGACTAATGTAATCAGCTGGTGCATTGGCAATTGTTGTCACCATATACTGCCAATATGGTGATCAAACAAGGTTGATAAGAAGCCCATTGCTATAAATGCAACGAGCAATGCTCTCATTTGCAACCTCCCTTGCCTCATTCTTGAAGGCCTTTTCAAATGGCCCTCTTTTACAAGAAAGAATGGGGTATTCTCTTCTTGGGAAGATGATGGTGGCATGAAAGGATGTGGGCTAGCTGGTTGTATTAAGCCACTAGGAGGTTTCTGCTATTCTCTTTGAAAGATGATGTACTCTTTCCTTTGCTTTGTTACTTATCATGTTGGCATCCTCTTGTTCATTGATATATCCCATTATTTGTTGCTTTGGCAACGTTTTTTTATTTGTCCTTGAAGAAAATTTTATTTCTAATCCGGTAATAGCGCATAGGTGAGCTTTCAGTCGACTATATGAGCTCTTATATTCATTCCCACATTGGCTACAACACCAATGATAACCCCCTCCACAAGGAAGTTGTTCAACCATGGTTGTACGTCCTCAAAGAGTGACGTTGCATCAAATTTAAACGAGCTCTCTAGATGTGGGGCAATTGATCTAGAACTACCAGCCATTCTATATGAATACAACAAAACCAAAAAAAACATTACAAATTTACAACCCTAGAACTTGAAAAAAAACTAATGGCATTATAATCCCTATATTATGTATAAAAGTTTTAAAATTATATATAAACATTTAAAAAAAACTTGAAAAATAATTGAAAAATCGTGAAAAAATTACAAGATTCACTCACTTTTGATGGAGAAATCTTCCCTTTGCATCTCTCTCTCTCTCTCTCTCCTATTGGTGTAGGTCTTTCTCTCCTGTAGCCAGCACCTTCGAAGAAAATTGTAGCAACCTTCAAAAATGAACAATGGTAGTTTAGAGGCAAAATTGTTGTTTCACTCACTTGTGTTTGTGAAATGAGGCAAAATATGTTAAAAGCCCTCACTTTAGGGTGAATTAGGTGTTGTTAATTTTTTTTTCCGGGTCTGACTGGCTGCAGGTTCGCTCGGGCAACCCCTATTCCCTATGGGTTCTTCACAAAAGAGCCCATAGGGAACTTGGGATGCTTGGGGCGGACCCTGGGCGAACCCCAGGCCGTCCCAGCCCGAAACTGGACCCCGTACCGAACCCATACAGGTATGTAGGGCCTTCTAGAGGAACCTGGTAACTTAGCATTAATCCTATCAGCCACAACTTTAGCAAAGATTTCATTGGATCTTTTTGGGCCACCCTGGTTTGCATATAGCAAATACCGATAAGATTAAATTTGTTCTGTTTCCTTTTTGGCTGGTTTTATATATCTTCTTGACTAGGATATGGCTCCTTTTTTGTTTTAAACTATGATGTACTGCTTAAAAGATTTATTTGACTCAAGAATGCCATAAAAACCATTGCCATCCTATTTTAATTGATAAGCTTTTTAGGTCTATAAACTTTCATTTGGTTGATCGCCAGTTTTTGGTATGGTGTATCATCCAACAAAGTTTGAGGTCTTATATATTACCTATCTGTATAATGATCTTTGTCTTCATTTTAGCTACTTTTTTAGGCCATTTTGCTCATAACTACCTTTACTCCAAGGACCAATCTCCAAAAAACTTTGATTTGGCCTCCTAATTCGTTAGCTTCAGTAATTCCTTAAATAACAGTCATTAGCTCCATCAGAACATTTTTTTGATCCTGCATCAACTGGATTATGCTCGGTAATTTTCTTGGCATTTTATCATGTGTAGTGCATGGAGGGGGCGATTAATCATCCAATCATGAACTTGATTAATGATTTTTTTGAGTTTCTGACACAAGTATCTGAAGTATTAAGATTGATCTAAAATGTTGTTTAGTGATTTCATTTTGTTTAGAGTTCAGTGCATAGTCAAGGCATTTAGACAGTGAAAAATAGGGACTCATACTTTATTTAGAATATGTTAAAAAATTATGATATTTTGCAACTACTGCAAAGTTCTTACTGTTGTGAAACATCAGTTGGGCATGGTATGTGTTAAGGAAATAAATCATTAATGGTTAAAATCTCATGCATTCCGTATTCTATATTAAGTGTCTTGTGTTTGGAGTGAAGGGATACAGGTTGGTCTTACACTATCTTACTGATGGCACCATTGTTCTTGAATGCCAGGTGTTGAAAAGTCTGGAAGGAATGCTCAAGGAGATTCATGGTGGGAAACATGGCAAGAAGTCCTTCGGCAGGATGATTGGAGGTGTGGATTCCAATACACTTTTTCACTTGTATCTGCATCGTGTGGAACTATAGACAAACAGAAAAAAATATTTAATCACAAATTCTTGCTTCCATTTTTGGCCCTTAAATTGAAATAAAAGTATTCACTGTTTCCTTTGCTGTTTTTTTGTGTTTTTGAAATTTAACTCAAACGATAAAATTGCCTGAGCAACTTAGCTATTAGAAATCGTGAGGATATTGATCAAACAACATTCATGGTGGTTGTATTTGCATAGGAAGAAATAGAATTATGGGTATGATGTTTTATCAGGATTCAACTGCGTAGTTTTTGAGTCAAACTCATTGACCCATATTTCATGAGTAGTGGTTCACATGAACCCATTTCTTATGAGCATGAATGATCCACTTAGCACTCATTGCATCTAGGTGATGTTCACAGAGGTGAAGCATCGGGACTTCCTGGGAGGTCACCCATCCCAGTACTACTCCAACTCAAGTGTGCTTCACCATGGAGATTTACCCCAAGGTCATGCCCATTTAGCTTGCTTACCCATTTGCAAAACCTTCAGCAAGTGCTGTGGCTTATGAACCATTCATTATATAGTTTCTTTAGGTCATCCATTGACAAGTAGGAGGTATATATTGACACACTGTGAAGAATTATGGTTAGTAAGTAGATGCCAAAGATCTGGTGGAGAGTTTGTTTACCTCAATCAACAATAGGGTGAGTTTCACAAATTTGTTTGCTTGATAAAGCATTCCATACAGCAAGTGATGAAAGCAAATATCGCTCAAGCTTAGTTTCTTAACTATACAAATAGCTTCAGTATGTAATGGCAGTGACAATTGCAGATTAATAATGGAGGACACTATTATAAATCGTCATATAAAAAGGTACTGAGTTATGGATTTAACTGTCTTGAATTTACAGTAATCTGGCAAGAATAGAGAGAAGTGCTCAGAAGCAAGCCAAGTCTGGAAGTGGTGCAGCTGGTTGGTATGAGAAATGGTAAGAAATTACTCATTCAGAGTCCTGTGCTTGAGGAAACTACATATTAACTGCTTCTTTATGTAAGCTATACTGATCTTGTGTTGTATTTTACAAAATCTGTGAATGTTGAAAGTACCATTTTGCTCAGATTGAGTTTGTTTGGAATTTTTTATTCTAGGTGGGAAAAATACAATGCTAAGGGTTGGACAGAGAAAGGAGCCCACAAGTATGGCAGGCTAAATGACCAGTCATGGTGGGAAAAATGGGGGGAGCAATATGATGGGAGCGGATCTGTTTTGAAATGGTTCTCTTTCTTTTACCCTTTTCTTCATGTCTGCTCGAATACATTGGTTTGCACAATCCAGAAATATATATCTTGAGAATTTGATAGAATATATAAAACACTAATAGGAGATATAGGTGCTTTTATCTAGTTACAGAATAATAGAATAAATAACTGTACTCGAGACGAGCTTTCATCGTGCATCCCTTTGCACATTTAAATGTGTTATCATGTACTCCGTACCATTACATTGTATAATTTTTGCTATTTTCATATACAATATGCAAGAGGGATTACTAATTCAGAACAATGGGTTTCAGCATACAAAACTGTACATAGCAATGGGATCTTTATGCGGTATATGATAACAGAAAAAGTAGGCAGCATCATCAGAAAGATATTTTGTTCATTCCAGTTTATGATGATTGATATCAAAATCTCATGCTTATTAGTCACAAATGCCACGGTTAGACTTCAAACCTGTTTGCTACCCATCCTTTCACATCACGTGAACATAACAATTAAATACAATTATCTTCAAAATATAACTAAAAGAGTCTTTTTAGAGGGTTTATTCCTGATTTCCTGTTTCGTCCTATATCTCCTCCCGCCAAAAACATATTAAGCATCATCTGTAAATGAAGAGTTTGATCCACTGGGAGATATCTTAGAAAAAGTACATCTGTAACTATATCCGCTGCAACCATCTGAAGGTAAGTGTTAACTGTCACCTGGAAGGTGACCCTCTCATGTCTACTAAAGTGGGCTGCTGGTGCCGTGAACTTGTCAAACATTGCTATTATTGGCTAGTCCAGGATACTACTCATCGGCCACACATTCATTTGGACCCTGCACTGAGTTCCAATACTGGTTGAATGGTTCTGTGAATTGGCAGTGACCTAGATTAAATCACTTCTGACCACTCCTTCATTTAGCTATGAATTATTTCCTTTGAACGGGTCAACTTTTTAAATTCATTAAGTTTTCCTCTCACCATTGCAGAGGCATGGATGCAACCTTTTCCATAGGTGTCTGACCATGTTTATTTTTAAATACTCCTGTGAATTCCAAGACTGGTTTATACAACTTCGTCAAAGCTGTATATTTTCCATATTACTCTTCATATAATTTCTATCACTTTTCATTGATCTCATCCAAAGTCTTCCAATTTCATACAATAATACTTTAAAGAAGTAATTTAAGTATTTGAATGTAACCAATCAAAAAAAAATTTAAGTATTTGAATGTGATCACAGTCCATCTTATTTAAAAACCAGTATGAAAATGTTCCACAAATTTTCTCGAACATTCTACCATATTGTAATAACCTTGAGCCTCTACCGCACTGTTTGCTATCTTATGTAATGTCCCCTTCTCGCAAGTCAAAATTTCTCTACCTTGTTCACAAATTTCAACTTGCAAAAAGAGAACATTATTACATTTTGCATTTAAAGCCACATATATAATTTACATAATCACATTGCTTTTATCATTTCTATGATCAAATGCCAACACATAACTTTAGTTCATCATTGGTTACTTTCAATAAATATTACTATCATCAATCTATGATTACTTTTAATGCATATCACTATTACTAATCTTATGATTGCTCTCAATGCACATTATCTATCATTCATATTTCACATGTTATTCTTATGATCACTATCCATATGCCTTGCATATAATTAACATTTCACATGTTACTCTCATGAGCATTATCAATATGCCTTGTATATTCTCTATCATGACATTTCACATGATCTATGATCTTTATCCATATATATTGCAACTTGCTATCTCTTCATATGTCACTCATTAACAACCTATGAGAAATGAGATGAGAGTTGCCGTTATCCACCTTGGGGCTTTAATGTCTCCTATCCTTAGACTCAAGTGGTATCCTTAATACCTTTAGAGTCAAGGCCTCTATGAAACTTCTTGGTACTTTTATGATGCTTTACATCAAAGTAGCCAAGGCCATTACATCACTATCCTTGCACTATGGGTACTTTATACCACATGTGACAAGGCCTCTATGTGATAAATATGCTTTGCACTATGGGTACCTTATACCTCATGTGACAAAGGCCTCTAAATACCCATGAATGGCCTCTTGACACTTTTCTCTCATTCTCCCATATGAAGTTAATAAGTCACATATTGTTATGGATAATTGTATACAAGATACATCATTATGAATAATTGCATATGACTGTCTATACATTACATTGTTAGTGATGACTATATATAAGTCTCATTTCTATCATAATGATATATGTATGAATAACAACAACAAAGATATATAAATAAATATTCATACCTGTATGGTTATAATAGTCCGATCAGAATATGGAAAGAATGATAATGTAAAGATGCTTACTTGCTGATATAACTTTTGGTTGTATTTGCTTCAATACTTTGTTGGCGGATCTGAAATAGTGTCAACTATAATTCTTTAATGCTGTCAAACTGTTAGATATTATTGCTATAGCTGTTTGAATGTTACTTTATTGGATATGCAGACCCGAGTGTTCTTCGATGGGTAAAATAAGAATGATGATTGATGGATGATATTGCTGATGCTCCGATTGCCCACTGATTAAATAGAATGCTTCATGTTTATGTATCCCAGATTGTTCGATGAAATTTCCTCTCCAATTGAAATTCCCGATCTTCCTTTATATACTTGAAGAGTAACTCTCTTGTCCAGCGGTCATCACCCTTCCAAGAGTCGTCACTTCTCATAGTGCTTACTTCGCTTGAAAATAGCCTAATCGCATGATAATTGTAGTTTGTTTGATCATTGTTTATTCTTATGAAATCATTGGGGTTGACCGCTGCTTTATTTATATCATAATCCTTGTTTATAGTGACTGCAGCCTTTTCCAAATGTGATCCCTGCCACTTACTAATAATTGTCTTTGTTTCCTAATCGCAGCCTTTGAGTTTGTTTCTTTTATATTCTTCATGCCAAATAATGCCTTGTCCATGGAATCGTATCCCTTCATATATTATTTGAATAAGACAATTGTAATATTCTCTTTTCATAAGATTCTTATCTTATAGGGATTTGAGTTGGACTTGGTGGGTCACCCTCCATGTCCTTCAATAATTTATAATAGAGACTTTGTAATTTCTACTGTTTTATAAAGTGGATTGGCTGCCTTTTTCATGTATGTAAGTCTTTATTAAATCATCGCTAGACTTGATATTTTCAATAATGACAATATCATATTTAACATTAATAAATAATATTTTTATTCTATAAATACATATAACTAATATAATATCTTTGAATATATTAAATATATCTAAATATATTATATATTATATTCAGTAAATTATATTATATAAAATCACCATTAATATTATGCTTATATTTATATTGATTATTATGTTATTATATAATAATAACATATATGGATGATAATAGTAATAATAATGCTATTACATATATTTATTATTTGTAAACACTAAGTATTATAATAAAATAATATTATAATATATATAAATGATCATTGTTAGAAGCGACTTCTCTATCTTATCATGATGTATAAATCTTTAATTTAAACAATGTCTTAATAACGGGACATGACATCTTATGTGCTGCATGATGCAAGATACTATTTTATATTTTCTTTTCCTTGGTTCCAACCTACCCAGCCTTAAGATGTGTCATTTGAGGTGGAAATAGAATGCATGACTTCCTAGAATTTGAGTGACCAACTTGACCAACTTGCCATGGGATGACATAAATAACCAATCTTCTTTTAACAAAAAAATAGTTATAAACTTCCAAGGTCCAAGCTTGTTCGCATGAGCTAAAGAATCAATCTTCTGTTGAAGAATCTCATCACAGAAATCCATGGCTTCCTGAGCCACTGCAGAATTGATCACCATAGATGATGATAAAAAAATCATCACATTCTGTGGAAATTTCAGGCTGCTTCTTTCTCTCCTCAAAGAATCCAAATTTTAATGTACCCTAGCTTGTACCAATAAATTCTTCACATTACAAGGGCTTTTGTTCATTGGAATTGAGGGGATAAGTGAAAGGCCTTTTGACTGTGGCTCTCCTGATGTCTTCAGTGTTGTACCCATACGAAATTTTTCGTATGTGCATACAAACACCCTAAAAAGATGCCTAAACACACCTCCCAAGCACCGTGTTGCCTTATCATTATTTGCTAACCCCGTAGGTACAAGACACATCAAAGGAGTCAAAGAAGCCAAATTGGCTATGAGCTGTGAAAGACCATTTGGAAACGAAGGCCAAAGTGATGGATTGAAGACCAAAACAACGCAAAGGAACGATGAAGGACATCAAGAAAACATCTGGGAAATCAAAATCAAATTTTGAAAATTTTTGAATTTTTCCTCCAAGGCATTGGAGCATTTTTCCTAAGAAGTGGGCTCCACCTTGGCGTGCGCTCCAAGGGGAAAAGGCTCCAAATGTCAAAATGCAAATGTCAAGTTTGAAGACTCCTCTTCGTCATTTAGAGTGATTTCGGCAAAAAAAAAGTGCGTGAAAAAGTTTTAGTCAAAAAGAGCACTTTGTCTGCGAAGAACGCTCCAACTCCAAAGTGCTCCAAGGTGAAGCGCGCTCCAACTCAAAAACACTCAAAATCAAGATTGAAGTCTCAAAGCGTGAAGATGCCGCATGCAAGATATAGAACACTTTGAAAGCGCGCTTCAAGTTCCAAGGTTTCAAAGGCGGAGAAAGTCGACAATCCAAGAGATTTTCATCAAATTTACAAGGCAAAGAATCCAAGTTTTCCAAAGCAAAAAGGGCATGAAAAAATCATGAAAAAAGGACGAAGGAAGCAAAGTTTTCCAAAGGCGAAAATGTCAAAAATTGAACAAATTTTCTAAGGCAAACTTTGCCTTGGGAAAAGTGTGCTTTTCCCAAGGCGCGTGCGCCAAGGGAAAAGTGCGCCTTCCCTAGGCACGCCTTTCTCACCCCCAAACCCACGCCCTTTTCTCTCAAATGCCCTTCCAAAAAAGCAAGTGAATACTTCTATTTTTGGTGCCAAATAACACATGGAAAGAGCATCTTTGCAAGGGAGAATAAGAGGTTATAAATAGTAGATATTTTCACTTCAACTTCACTTGTTATTTTTGCATGGAGGGGAATTAAAAAACACTATATTTTTAGAGGAAAAGCACATTGAAACCCTAGGAGGTAAAGGCAAGCTATAAAGGAGGTGTTCATGCATTGTTTTTGTCATTTCCAAAGGCATGAGAAAGGTTTAGAGGCTGCGCTCTACTTGAGGACGCCATTGTTGAAGGTTTTTGAAGATTCAAAGGCATATTGAAAGTGCTTGAGGAGCAGCGCTTCACCTAGAGGACTGAGTTGACATATTATGGCATGATTTCATTCACCTCTTTTGCATTCCAAGATAGATTTACATACTAGAAGGCCAGCGCTTCACATTGGCAGCCATTGTTGAAGGTTTTCAAGTTTTTCATGGCACGTTGGAGACACTTTTAGGGCCAACGCTTCATCTAGGGGATGGATTTGTCACTCTAAGACACAATTTTCTTCATTCTCTATCATCTAAAGGCAGAGTTGCAGGCTTGGAGGGCAGCGCTCAGTCCTAGGAAGCCATTTTTGAAGATTTGAAGCTTTTTGTTTTGCTGGTTATGACTGTTCCAGGCCAAAATCACCACCTACAGCCATAGGAAAACGAGTTTTCGAGGTTTCTCTGTCCATTTTCTCTCATTTCTATCACATACCCACCTTGGGAAAAGGCATTTTCCATCAATCTTGACTGTCAAGAACTCAAATCCGGTACATTTTTGAAGGTATAACTCAATATTTTCACTTTCCAAGGCAAAAATACATGTTTTTTTAATGAAAAATCAGAGCTGGACAGCGAAGAGGAAAGTCTGATTTTCTTAGACAGCGAGCTTAAAAAGGTCCGATTTTACCTTTTTCAACGCGGGACAGCAAAGAGGAAAGCTTCTCCAAGCCACAAAGTCACCATGCAATATTCTTCCATCACTATTGAGGCCAAACCGGCAAGGAGTATATGGATCTATTGAAGACAATTGAAGATGCAAGTGTCATCCTGCAGATGAAGATTGCTCACCTTGTTTCCATCATTATACCAGATGAGACTAAAGTTGACGAATTGGAGAGAAATTACAATTTCCAGACTTAGCCATTTTTTAGTATCTGCAGGAGAACTCTATTTTTGGCAACTAGAGGGATTTCCAAAGCAGTTTCTATTTTGAGAACTGACTTTGCTTTTTAAAGATAAACTTATTTTTGGATTTGTTTTGGAAATCATGCAAAATATCTTTAAGTGGAACTCAATTTGTAATAACATGCAAGTTCAATTAACTGAATTGTATGAGAGATATTTTATTATTTTAAATGCTAATAAGCTTGCATGCTTGGCAAGCAACATTAGGGTTAGGTTGGAGAGTATCAGTTAACTTTTTCTTTTATTTCCTTGCACATTTGGTTTTTAGGGTATAAATAAGTGTATTCTACACACTTATGGTAAATGCTGAAGCTTTTATTGCTCTCATTTTATGGTTCAACTGTGTTGCGTAGTTTATTACTTTGAGAATAAATGTATGCTTTATCTTTGTGCAAGTTTTGTATTGTTGAGGTTGAAAGTGAATGTTTATGATTTTATGTCTAATCATTCGTCTTTTATCTTCCTTTGTCCTTAAGTGTTTCCATGTAAAATCAGCTCACCTATATTCATTTGTTTCCTTCAATCTCTGGATTTAATCGAAGAAATCAAAAGTATTCAATGTTCAGTATCCAGTGTTGTATTCAATCAATGAATAAAAAGCAAGGACAATTCTCATGCCTCATTTGCTTAGATTGTCATTCTCGTATATGCACTTGATTGTGTTCTTGTTTTGTTCATTAATGGATTCCAGTATGCCTATTTTGCTTCCAAGTATCCATTAAAATGTGTTATTTGTGCTGAAGGTTAGGTTGATTCAACAAATCTACAAACTTTGCGTTGCAGGTGAAATTGAAAGAATAAGTCGTATCTTTGTATCGCCTTATAGTTGATCTGATCTTGGCATTCATAATTGTGTGGCATTAATTTGTTCAATCAATCCAAATTGTGTACTTGCTTTATTCAGCCTCTGTATTTAGCTGAATAGCGCAAGTGTGTAGCCTAAGTTTTGTTTGTAGTCAAAAAGCACAAAAATCATTGCTTTGCTGTCGAATGTGCGTTTCAGTCTTTCGCACGTTGCAAACCCCAAAAAGATTGTAAAGTTTTTAGTTAAGTTTTATTTTACAGGGAGCTTCCCCTACAAATTTGAAGAGCCGTTCTACTGCACATTTGTCCGTTTTTCTTTCCCATCGAAAGGTGCGAAATTAAACACTAACATTCAGTAATTATTTCTTTTCACCTTCCATAAAACAATTATAAGGTGAAAGGGTAGGTGGTACATTTCACTGTCACTCAAAACTTTGAGTGACAGATTAAATAGTTCCATACTTCATAGACACTGGATTGTTTGGGATAGTTTTAACAGGAAATTTTCTATGCTGATTGTTCCTCAAAGATAACCAAAATATCACCTTGCATGGATTGTTTTTGCTCAGCTTTGGAGAGACACTGCTTGAATTGTGTGGGTCATTCATTTTCTTCCTCCACTTGCTCAGTATCACATTTGTATCACCTTCTTCTGCACAAAAGCCAGTTTTTGCTTGTTTTTTGAACTGCTAAATGTATTCCAATTCTTGCTTAGCCATTATCCGATACCTATTTTTTCCAATGGTGGGCAGCCCTTGATAAGCATATTTGCTATCAGTATCCTCAGAAAATCTTTGTGCTTCAAAATTACTGTGAGAGCTTAATTTGTTAAATGACAAAATGACATTAGAGTTATAACAGGACATTTGCAGATTAATGTGGCATAATCATAAAAAAACAATTCCTCAATGCCCATGTAGAATTGTGGTGGAACATTTCTGTTACCCAGATTATTTGAAATCTTATACTTTGGTTTTGATGTTTAATCATTTGAGTACAGAAAATTATGGGACCTACATATGAGATTCTGTGTCCAGTGGTGTATTAAAAAACCATGGAATTATAATGGTGGATTACTTCTCTCAATATAATTGAATTATTAGTGTTATTCTCTTGATGCTATTAATTTTGATCTCACATTGAATGAGGGTTTAAGAACTTTATAATCCTCCAATTTCTATTGAACAACCCATTGCCAGGAAATTTTTTATGTTTTGAACATTCATCCGGTTCTAATACTCCATTAGTTTATAATTCATCTCATTGGTATCTTTTCTGTTAAGATATTTCAAAGAATCTGAACCATTTGCAGAGGAAGAGTAAAAAATAGAGGTGGATGATGCAAAATGGTAAATTACAAATGGAAGTATTGTTATTATGCCATTTTAATGGGGCAATCTTCTGAGGTGCTCAGGCCACTATTATATATCACTTAGAGGGGACAACCTCCACATTGCATTGAAGCAAAACTTTGCAAAGAGATCAAGTTAAATCATGAGACTATAAAAGTATGTGTACATGTATCCACCCAATTTTTATTTGTCTTCTTTTGCAAAATGTGTCCCTGTCTCACACACAAGTATGAAAGGGAATAGATATCCTGTTATAGATTTAATTACATGAATTATTCATGAATAGTTGGTTGTAGGGATAAATCCCTACACACACCACTCTACTGGTGCATATAAACAATTCTTTTATACTTTTGATTAATATTCTTCTCTAGAACATTATGTTCTGTGTATATACTAACTATTTATATTTCTTGGGTTTGTGTATTTTTGTACCACGCCATCTGTTATCTGGTCCATAATCTCTAGTACAAGTTTTTTTGGGGGCTCATTTATCTATGACAACAATATTGATCTTTTCTGCCTTAAACAGATAATTCGTTGGTAGGAAGACAGGAAAGGAAAAAGAAGCATTTATGAAAAATTCTATTTCCAGTGCACTTGTGACTTTTGCATTTGTTAACCAGAGCTAATATTTCCCAAATATGTAAGCTATCCAAGAAGTTCAGAATAACAAGATATATTAAAAAATAGAGATAGTTCCTTTCACTTGCAGCCCCGGGTTTCCTTATAAGTATCAATGGAGTGTATTAACAACCTACAACAAATGAGACTGACACTAATAAAATATTACATTGAGTGAAGGTAGTCGCTGATAATATCAGCATATAAAAGAACTAAAATCTCAAAGGAAGATACCGAAGTTGCTGAATTGGAATCGGGTATGGGTTTGGGTACATGGGTATGATATGCCGACATGATGTATTTTTTTGGGGGTTCTAGGTATGTTCTGGCTACATCCGTACAAAAACATATAAAAATCATAAATATTATAATACATATGTTTATGATTACTAATTGTATATAATTATTTTAAAATCATATATTTAATATGTACGATTAAAATTTTAAAATTGTATATTTAACATGTATAATATAATTTAAAATCATATATTTTTTTTTGTTATAAAACCCCTGGCTGGGGACCAGGGACCCTTCCAAAATCAAGGCGATGCCCTTGAACAACATACATATAAACTGTCAGGGTGAGAGGGCAAATTACAAGGCCCTCTCCCCAATTACTGTCTTAAAGCTAAGGAAATCTAAACATTAGACTATCTAAACAGAAACAGAAGCTGCTACATATCATCCTTGCTTGTAAGATCCACTAGGTCCATCTCCTCGTTACAGGGGCACTTGAATTCTACACGAGATTTGATGTCCACCTGAAGCCCCATTCTCTCTGCAACCTTCTCTAGCATCTTCCTCGACTCCACTTGTCCGAGCATCAGGTCATGGAGATGATCCAGAATAATCTCATGCCTATTGTCAGCCTCCTTAGAAATCTCTGCAAGGTCCTCATGAACCAATATTGATGTCGCAGCAATGGAAGTGAGGGTGGCCATGGAGAGGGACCGTGCTGCTCCAAAAGACGTTCCAGGATCTAGCAAGAAATTTGATACCGCCTCCCTAAGCTTACCCCCATCTTGACCATCAACCACCTTGGCCATAGCAAGAATTTTGCACATCCATTTCCTCAACAAAGGATTTTGAATTTCGGAGTGAACCAAGGCTATGAAGCTCTGCACAGCTTCGTCTCCTAAAACTTTGGGCTTCCTCAAGTGGGGGGTGTAAGGCCGCTTCTTCCTTCCGCCTATCAACCTGCTGGCCGCCTTCCTCTGTAATTGTCGGCGTCGGGGAGGATGGGTCTCTGCTTGGCCTTTGCCTTTCTCCCTGCAACCACCGCTCGCATCCTCATTCATCATCTTTTCACCCTTCATTCTTCCGGAGATGGTCTGGCTAAATGAAACTGCCATATGACAAATAAACATGATTGCAAAAGAGGCACTAATCTCTACTTCTGACAAACCACCCTCTCATAATTATCCAGCCTGGCCGCTATCCTATCACCTGTTCAGGTCCTTGGTTTCTTAACCAAGTGTCAGTCGAGTGAACGTGCCCATTATCGGGCAGAATTTAAAATCATATATTTAACATTTGCTATTAAAATTTAAAATTTTAAGATCTTAAATTTATATACTATTTTATTAATTATTATTTAATAAAATTTAAAATTATCATGTATAATAAATATTAAATTTACATTATAAAACAAAAATTTAAAACATTATAAAACGGAAATTTGCATTATATTTATAAAATAGAAACACATTATTAAATTTTCATTCACCTTACTTCATTCTAATTTATGATTGCAAATGAAAATGAACTTAAGAACAAAATAATGTGTTCTATGCTAGTGACATGAAGTAAACATTTTTTTCTATCAACATATAAGTATATGGTAAAAATGTTTGTCGAAGTTTGAAATGATAAATCCATTTTTATGTAACCATTGCCAAGCAATTGCTAAGCCTATTAAATTTTTTAGTCATTCAATTATGTGCCTACTCAAGAAGGTTTTTTGTGCATTTGTTAAGTAATCAGATTTGATAGATGTAATTATCACGATATTGAAGCATTTTACATTTCCATGGTACAAGGTTGTAACAGAGCATATTACAAGGCATAAAGTGAAGAAGTGAGGTCTTTATGTCTTAATTGCAAAGTGCTTAATGGAGGAAAATATTTGGTTTGTTATGATATAAGCTTTGTATACAATTAAAGTTTACAAGCTATTTAGCCTAATATTTCAAGTTTGTGATTGCAATACAGGACAGACAAATGGGCAGAGACAGACTTGGGAACCAAATGGGGGGATAAGTGGGAAGAGAAGTTTTTCTCTGGCATGGGGACGCGCCAAGGGGAAACATGGCATGCTACCTCAAGTGACGGACGTAAGTCAATGATAACCCTTAAGCCCATAACATGCTTCTGGTGATTTTTTGGCAGGCTGTCTGAGTCATGAATGTGGTTCAATGACAGCTATTGAAGATCTTAAAGTGCTTATCTTGTTTCCATTTCTCTGTATGTAATCTGAAACTTAATTCAAGTGTACTCAGTCTAAAGGCTTCTCATCCTGTATGCTATTTGAGGTTGGACACCAGTGTAAATGTCTTAAGAGTTCATGGTCTGTTTATCTACTCATGCATTTACTTCATCATCAACATCAGATTCACTTTTAATAGTAGCCAAATATATTTTCATTTGTATTTGATTTCTATGGCATCATTATTATCAGTGTATTATTTGCTGAGTTACCATGATTTTTGTAGTTTCTGGATTAATTTATCTTCTTGTCTTTGTGGAAATGAAATATGAAAAAGGTTATGAAAGATTTCATATCCTTATAGAAGAATAAACACAAATATTTGTCATAGATTCATACAAGTTAAATAATTTTTGTAAAAGTATGATCAATAATGGAGTAACAAGAATACAATGTTTATTTCATGAACACCATAGCTGATGAATTTGAAAGTAGACATATGATATTGTAAAATTTAATAGCTCGAGGATGCCAGCCATTATAGTTTTTTTTTTTTTGATCGATAGATTGTGGACTTGGGGTCCGCTTCTTTACATATATCATATCCAAACTAACTTGTACATCAGTATGAGCATTAACCCTTGAACAGGGGTGCTAGGAGATGGAAAAAAAATCCCCTTCAAAACAGAGGAGATAACACTGCCATTGCTGGAGAATTCAAAAGAAGGGAATATTTTCCACACAAGAATCCCAAACCTATTGAACTACATATATCTCCTTAATTTACCTATGTCTTTTATGACTGTCAAGCAGTCACAATCTAAACAATTATAAGAACATTCTTCTGAAAACTATACAATAGTATTGTATAAACTTTCTATATGGACACTCAGACTTCTGCTGCCAAATAGGTTGTCTACTCAAATATATTAGATTAGAAACAAGTTACAGAGAGGGATTACAACATTTCAGTTGTATTTTGCTCACTGTCAAGTGTCTTCTGGTACAATAACTGAGTTTTCCTTGTGAAGATGTTTACAATCCATTTCTCCAACTTCCAAACCTCGTCAATGCCCTTTCCACACCCATAAATAATGTCTTGGAAGTCTTTCCTGTGCATTGGAAGCCTCCTTGTGTGACATGGAATTCCAAAAGTCATGACAGTTCGATTCATGTGCATGTTCTTTGTGTTGTGATGAAACTGGTGCCTTCCTTGTTTTGGCATCTACAGAATTACTGGTTTTGCTAAACTGGCCGTTTCTCAATCGCTGTCTGTACATAACTGGCAGTTTTGAATGAGGCAAAACGATTGCTTGGACAATTTTGAACATCTAGAAAACCTTCAGTTATTGTTCTAGACAACTTCTTGGATCCTTATGCATGATATCTCACTTCATAGAGAGGCTTTGGTTCTGCAAAAGCTCAACGAGATACTAAGTGAGGAACAATTTCCCCGCTTTCTCCTTGGAGTATCATTAGGCTTACTTCACCATATTTCCTTTGGGCCCCACTTGCCAAGACTCTTGGACTTCCCTTCTGCTCTCTCTTACCTTCCGCTGCAACACCACATCTTCTAAAAGATTCCCCTGCTTGCCATAGACCAAGCCATCTATTGAGGTTAGTATTAGATCTTCCTCTTCTTCATCCAATATGGAGGGCTCATACTAGGTATTCACAATGGACCACTGAGAGTAACCTTATGAGAGGAGGTAGGTTTAATTTGAATGCATTCTCTTCATCTGCTTCTAAGATAGTGAATGGTCTATACTGTAGAGGTTTGGTTTTCTTGGTTTGTCTTTGTAACCACTCTCTTCCTAAGGACGACCACATGTTATGTCTTACTTTGAGATGATGTTCCACATGATGCAGGCCATGCTTTGCTTTGTACTTTATTTGAGACCTCTATGGTTGCTCGTTTACCTTGAGTTGTGTTTGGCAAATCCTCTCAACAAACTTCTTTGCTCTTCCCACCCTTGAATCTTGTCCTTCTTGTTCATCCTTCTGTCCTAGTGCAACATTAGGTGGACTAGTGGGCAAACACCCCAAACATGCTTCAAGGGGTGTTTTATGTATAGTAGAGATTCATCCCATGCCTTTGGGCACCTACTATTATACCCTCTTATGAACAGCACCAATGTGCTATTTACAACATCCATTTGTCCATCTGTTTGGAAATGGAAAATAGCACTCTTATGGAGCTTGGTGTCCACTTTCTTCCACAAGGTGGATTAAAACCTGCTAACAAACCAAGTATCTTTGTCTGAAACAATGGATTTGGGCAACCCGTAGTGCATCCAAACATTGGCAAATAACAAATCAGTTGTCTCTCTCCCAGTGATAGTCTTTTTGCATGGGGTTGGTGTACACATCCTGCTAAATCTATCAGCAACAACAAAGAGATATCATTCCCATGCTTGCTTATTGGTAGACAATCTACAAAATCCATAGAAATACTTTCCCATGGTAGTAGGCATTGGAAGAGGCATGTTGTAATGTCCCCATTTTCGGAGTGATCATCATTGGAGAGTTGATGGGTTGGTTTTCACACTCCAGGATTTTTGGAAGGCGAATTGAGGTTTGGAGATGCCTTGGTATATTTTTCTGAAGGTTTTGATGTGTTCCTTTCACTTAATATATTTTTCTTTCCATGGGAGTGAACCATTCTGAGGAGTTGTGAGTGTGGAGACTTGTCTTGTTGTGGAGATTTGCCATGTGATGAACTTTGCTAAACATCTAATGCCACCTTAAGGAAGGATAAGTGATATTGTTTAATATTATGTGTACGGCAACTTGGAGGAAGACTTATTTGATGCATAGTTGAAAAACTCGCCAAAAGCAAAAACTCGCCAAGCCCGAAAAACTCGACTCACCAAAAACTCAGCAAAAAACTCGGAAAAACTCGACAACTTAAAAAATTGTTTAAATTTCATTAAAAAATGCATTTTTTTTTCAAAATTCAATGATAAGATGCATCCAATGAGTCAATAAATGAGAAACAAGCTGAGTCTAGTTGTATTTGGTTGATTTCAAAGCAAATTGGGTACAAAATGGCATCCTCATGTGGAATGCGCCGATACTGATTGTCTGAACAAAAGGAAAATAGCAAATTGTTTTTGTAAAACTGAAAGTAACTACTAAATACTACATCTTCCTCTTCCCAAGTCTAGTGAAAACTAGGGGAGTGGTAGAACTAGAGGGTCTAGTCCTAGGAATTTGCTGTGGCTCGTCCATCCTCGGCATGACAGACCGTGGCTTAACCTCCATCCTGGATGTAGATGCTGGTAGTGGTCTTGGTGGCAATGTCTCCTCCTCATCCTCAATGTCATCCAATGAGAATCCCAATCCATCGATTCCACCCCCCTCATCCATTGCCTATCTCTCCAAATCATAGATCTCATCCTTGGAAAACAACGAAGACTGCTCATCGCACCCTGTCCAATCACTGTAAGGATCTATCTCAAAAAGTACCCTGTTGCATGGATGGGTTGGTGGAGTTGATTGTTCCACCTCCTATCAATAATCTCCCATATGGGATCAAATTTGAGGCTGTCCCCCTTATAATAATTTCTTATAGCCTCCTTGGCCCTATCCATGGCCTCATAAAGATACCCCATTGGGGTTTATCCCCATCTACCAAGTGGAGGACTCTAACCAAGGGCTCCGATGTATCCAAAGACAAGATGTATCCAATGAGTCCATAGATGAGTACAAAAGTGTTTTCTATTAAATTTGATTGATTTGAATGCAAATTGAGTACAAAATCTCATCCTCATTCGGAATCCTGATGGCTGATTCTAAGTCTGAAACCCTGAAACCCTGAATTTGGCTAAGTCTAAAACCTTGAAACCCTAAAAAATTGGTTAAGTCTGAAATTTGATGGATCCTCCAAAATTTAGAATCTGCATGTTAAATCCCATGGATCCGGAACCTATCTCAAAAATCTTGACAGTATATTTAAAGTATGGGAAATTCAATATCTCAACATATACTTAAATATATTTTGAAATATACTGACCAAGCGTGTTCCTGATTTTTTAAGAGACTGAAATACCCAATGCCCTTTTTGCTGAGTTTTTTTACAGACTCACCGAGTTTTCGGTAAAAACTCGCCAAAAACTCGGCGAGTGAAACAAGGGAGTTTTTGCACAAACTACTTGCCATAAAAAAAACTCGTGAGTTTTTCACGAGTCTTGCATTTATGATTTGATGCATCATGGATATGGACGACCTTTGAAGGAGAAAATAAAGAATAAAATAATATCTATTTTTTTGGCGCTTGGAGGGAGATAGATTGGAGAAAATAAAGAAGACAAAATTCATATCGTTAATTTGAATTTTCTTGGCGCCGACATGTCTTGAGGCTGGTCGGCCCTCTTAGAGGGAAAAGATTATTAAAATAAAAAGGATACCTCTCTCTAGGTTGGCCAAGAGAAAGAGGGATAAAACATGTATTTATACAAGGTCATTTTGTGGCATTTGCATAATCATTCATTCACACATTCGTTCATCATTTGGAGTTTATCTCTTGGAGAAGAGCTTGAGACGAAAACCTAAAGTTCTTAGAAGGAGTTGGACAAAACCCTAACTCTTTCTTGTGGAGGATTCCGTGACGGGAGTTCACTTGTGCATCATTGGTATTTTGTGAAGAAGAGCAGAATTTGAAAATCAGATTGGAGATCATCTTTGGAGGCACTTATTAGCATGGATTGATCATCATTTGTTTAGGAGATTGCCCTACGCCCTTCATTGGAGGAGGAGCGACTAGGTTTTGGAGGCGATTTTGGAGGTCCTTATGCATGATTAGTTTTCTGATTTGGAGCAGCAGAGGAGCAAACCTGATTCACCCTAGTTTTGGAGAGGATTCTGTAAGAATCTTGTCTTATCTAAACCAAAATTTTTCCTTTGCTGCCCTGATTTTTCTGATTGCTTTTGTTTGAAAGTGTTTATGGTTTTGACAAATGATATTCAAGAATGCAAATAGAGTTGCAAATAAAACACAAAATGATCAAATTATTGAACCAAACAACTCACACAAAGTACATATAACATACCCAGAATGAAAGCTTCACTTCTTTATTGAATTCAAGAGCTGATTACAAATGATATTGGCTGTAGATTACATCAGACCAATCTGATTTCAAAATCAGATCTCAAACAATGTGCAAATAAGCCCAAATATTGCTTCAAACCCTAGCCGCTGGATGTAGAATGACGCCTAGCCAAGGTATAATGATCAACTTGATGATATAAGACCAAATCAACACCTGTAGATGATCAATATTGGATTGATATGACTGATAAACCTTGCTATTATGAGTGATGGAAAGTCTGATTATGAATTCCAGCCAATTGAACGCCAAAAACTCCTCCAAAATGAATCGCTAGATGCTAGGAATGAAGCGATTTGTCCTTGGAATGATTAGAAACCCTTATGCCTTCAAAAAAAGATGATCAAACCCTCTAAAAGTATGCTGATAAAACCCTGACGAAGTCTGATTGTGCTGATTACAACCCAGATTTCACAAATCATGGCCAAATTATGCCAAACAGTGAAATCGCTTATGCCTAGGAGATGTGTGATTTGACCCAGCAAGCTTGGAGATGCCAAATAATGCCAAAATATGATGATATGAATCTCTGAAACACAATTCCAGTCGGCTATCATAAAATTCAGAACAACAAATGATGATGCCAAGCCTCAAATATGCCTCAAATTGATGGGCGAATCACCTAGAAACCATTGTATGATGCCAACACATGAAAATATGATGGAATTGACCTCTGATCTGCCTTATTCTCTATTAAACCTGCACACAAAACCTTCAAACCCTAGTTGAAAATGAATTCTTCATGAAACCCTAATTGTTTGAAACCATAACTCCTCCGATAACCTGCAGATATGCTCAATGATGAATTCTAAATGAATTCATCTCTCATGGTGGAATGGGTTTTCGTCCAAACCACTAATATTCAAGGGTTTTCGTCCTTGAACAAACTGAAAATCACTTTCAGCGAAAAGAAACCTCTCACGAAGCAAAAATACCAAATGTTCAAGATATGAAAAATGATGCCAAATGATGTCGTTTTATTTCCCTCAAGATCGGCGACCGAATTAGCCATAAAATAATGAATTTTGGAGTCCACCGCCAATATCAAATATTTTATTTGATATTTATTAAATATTTTCCCTTATTCCTCCAACTTGGACGTCCCACCAAAAATAATAAAATAATATTATTTTATTATATTTTTTTCTTTTCTCCATGGGCGCCAATTTTCTAGTGGGATAATATTTTAATATATTTTTTTAATATTTTTCTCCTTCACTTGGTTGCTGATTTCTTTGGGCAAAATAAAATAATAAAATATAATAAAAATATTATATTTTATTTGTTGTCCAACTTTTCATCTTTCAATCCTTCAATTTGGCCTTCGCTGAATATTATATTATTTTTGGCTTTATAAAAATATTATAAAAAATCATTAACAAAAATACAAGTGAAATAGTTAGTTGAACCAACTTTCCGTTCTTCAAGCCTTCAAGCTCCTAGCTCAACCAATAAACATTCTTTGCTCAAAAAGGGGACATTACAGATTCATTGGTGGATTGGTGATATCTTGCCTAGGGTTTGACCCTACTTCTTTAGTGCCACCTTTGGAGAAGTGATTGTTGGAGTTTGTTGGCTTCTCGTGACATCATTTGCATCATCATTTGGAGCAGCGAACATATCATACCTGAGACGCCATTATTAAAGATATCAGCTCCCGATTAAGGTGACCCCCCAAAGAAGATTAGTCACTGCCATCCATGCTTACACTTCGCCGCGGCATTGTAAGGAGTTCGTAGGAAACATTCACCAAATAGCACCAGCCTTGGCCAATTGATCAGGTATACCATATAAGCAATCAGGGAAGTCAATGATAAAGGGTTTGATGATGCCTGCGACACCAGGTCATTATATCTTTTAAAATTATTATCTGGTGTTATTGGAAATTTGGCTGGTACATTGATTTTCACATCAGAAAATTGTTAAAAACTAGAGTTTGTGAAAAGTATAAATAGGGACATTACATCCCAGGACCAGGCAGGGGCAGGGAAGAAGATGGAAATGACAAAAAAGGTAAAAATCAGCTGATTGTGGCTGTAGCAGAGGTCAGGCAGAGTCTGGGCTGTGCTCTCCTAATTTTCCACTATTTTCTCACTCACTAGAGATCAGCTCTGATCTTTGGGCAATCAACAACCAAGACAAAATTTGCAACAAAGAGTGTTTGAGCTATTGACTAGTTTACATGTCATCACAATGGCTGTTGAATTTGGTTTGACAGAGTTTTACAGCTTAAAATCCTTGAGTTCAACAGAGAATTAGTGTAGCATTGTTTTGACAGAATTCCCGCGGTTTTAGATGACAAAGAATTGACTGAAGTGTTGTTTTGGAAAGAAGATAAAAACTAATTTATAGTATAGCTGATCTATTTCTAATTAAATCTATAATTCTAGTCCTAAACTAAGCTAACAAACAACTAAAGTCTAACTAACAAAAAAACTAATCTAGAAGAATGTAACAACCTAGAATGACAAATACACAAAAAGAAAAGAAAACCAATCGTGAAACAGAATGTTGCAAATCTACAGCAGAGATTTGGAGATTGCCCTCAGTTCAACACCTTTTACTTCAAATTTGTCACAAACAGTCAATCAACCAGGCAGGGGCAGGGAAAGAAGATTGAAATGACAAAAATGGTGAAAATCATCTGTCTGTAGCAGAGGTTGGGCAGAGTTTGGGTTATGTTATCCTAATTTTCAACCTTTTCCCCACTCGCTAGAGATTCAAAACTCTGTTTTTGTCCAGAACCTTGGTGCAAATGAGAGAATAGGTTGACAAAAAGGCCAAAGGATCAATTTGGGGGAGACGAAAACAAAAAGACGTGATTGTTGGTGTTTGGCAGACCCATTCAACCAAATTGAGTGAAGCTGCTGCCTTTTTGCAGGCAGTGGTGTTGTAACTGCTGCAGTCATTGTGTCGGAAAGTCATGCAATTTCATGTTTGCTGCTTGAGAACAACTGGTGGTTTCGCTCAAATCAAGGGAATGCAAGAAAAAGGAGCCTAAAAAGAGGTGCAAGGTATTGAGGGGCTAAAATGGACTAGGAACCAGGGTTGACTATTACTTTTTACACCATGAAGACTTTGTCCACGTGTTTTTTCGTTATAGGATTAAAATTTTTGACCCGTGCAATTCTGGGTACGCACAGGTCCCTTCCACAGCGTTGAAGACAGCTCACTAGGGGCATTTCCCCAATGTAATCACAAAGAACTGTCGCTAAAAGCTTTGACACGTACAAGCTTTTCTCCTTTTCTTTCCTCTTGTGCTTCATCTCTACCGCTGCTTCCTACTACTTTTACTCCTCCAATCACTAATGGCTCCCTCGCATTTGGGATTTCTCGTTCTCTTCTTCTTTCTCGTCTTGCTTTTTGTTTTTCTTTATCTGCATCTTCTCCATCTTCCTCAACTTCTCCTCCTCCTTGGAGCTGATTTTTGTCTTGAGTGAGAAATTGGGCAATAGGGGGCAGTGGCTATTTTTTCATCTAGGTGATTTTTTTTTCTATTTTTACTTCAAGGGGTGTTGGATGTTTCTGCGTGACCCCGCCTGTCCAATATTTGGGATCTTTAGTGCTTGGAAGGACTCACCATGTCTGTGATTTCTATACCATCTCGGTCCATAAATCTGCATGTTAAGGTTGTCTAATTGAGAGCTTATGTATGTCACTTCACTTCTCTCGTAGATTGACAATCAATGATGGAGCTTTCATCTCGCTGCTATGACACCTAGCCTTGTTTCTTGTATTTTTTCATCTAGGTGATTTTTTTTTCTATTTTTACTTCAAGGGGTGTTGGACGTTTCTGCGTGACCCAGCCTGTCCAATACTTGGGCTCTTTAGTGCTTGGAAGGACTCACCATGTCTGTGATTTCTATACTATCTAGGTCAATAAATCTGCATGTTAAGGCTCTCTAATTGAGAGCTTATGTATGTCACTTCACTTCTCTCGTAGATTGACAATCAATGATGGAGCTTTCATCTCGCTGCTATGACACCTAGCCTTGTTTCTGGTATTTTTAACTTTAACAATTACATCCTTTCATGTATTCTGTAAGTCAAAAAATCTTCCTAAATTGGTATGAGTGTTTTCCCACTTAAAATTTTACTAATAAAAATACTAATGAGTAGGTCAGAAATCCAGTATAACAACCATTGTGACTGAAAATAAGCAGCTTGGAGAGCTTCTGATTAGAGAGCCCATCATAAAGTCTTTGTGAGTGTGTGCATGTGTCTATCTCTTTTTAGCTGATGCCAGGTTTCGCTTCCAGAGCTTCTCATTAGAGAACCCAACATAAAGTCTTTGTGAATGTGTGCATGTTGCAATCTCTTTTTAATTGATGCCAAGTTTCTTTTCTTTGTATTTAAATGATAAAAGCCTCATTCAGACTAGGAGCATCATATTTTGAAAATTTTAGAGGTTAGGATTTGTATACATAAAGTCATCTTTATGTATTGCATGCTAATTTTTATTATTATCTTTTGAAGCCTATTAGTGTGCAGAGGGGTGGAGGGAAAACAAGAAAAAAACAAAGAGCATTGTGAGTCTTGTGTTGTTGATAGATATTAATTTGGACATTTTAGTGTGAAATGGGTTTCGATTTAAAGTTTGAGGTTTACCTAACTTCAATGTAGTTATGCATTGAATTTTGTGCAATCTTTTACCCATTATATTTGAACAGTTTTCTAGCAAATCTATACTGCCTAGAAAGATTTTTGTTTTTGCTATAGTTTTGTGTCTCAGCACAATTACTTATTTAAAGTCTTAAGAGGGCATGTTGTTAATGTTAACACTTTATTTTCATCCTTTAGATTGATGCTTAAGCAGTTAGTATTTATTCCAGCACTGAATGTATACGCACTGCTGGTATTTTCGAATAATTTTATTTTTTAACAGAAGTATGAAGAATTCTTTTGACGTTATTTTCTGTGTATTGTGAGTTACTAATTATGATTCACATTTTACAGTTGTGGGCATGGAATTTTCTTGCAGATGTTATAAAAGCATAGTTGGTGAAAATATTAGTATTTAATATAGAATTTGATATATTTTGCAGGTTGGTCAAGGACATGGGGAGAAGAACACTTTGGAAATGGGTACACATTTAGTCACCTCAGTTTATATACACCTTCTCATGTCCATCATCCTTAATGTTTTATCTCCCTTAATATAAAATGGGGTTTCATGTGTATTTTGTATATGTTCAAGGTTCGATCTGCTTTTTGGTGGTTGTTTGATTCTACCCCTGAAACACTAATTTGGCTGTTTCTAGTTAGTCCATCTGAGGTGAATAATTGGGCTATTTGTAGGTTGTTCTGACATACCCTAGAAGGACCTTCATTTCTAAAATTTGCATCTCTTGTTCTGGGAATGGGTTTCAGCATTATCCCATGGCTCTTTGGGGTTGTATCACATCAGCAAAATACTTATGAGATCTTATCAGAATTGGTAGTGCTCTGGGGCCAAAGGGTGATGGAATTTGACAAGTACCACATATACTAGGATTTTGGAATAAGTGGAATTGTGAAGAATGTGATGTTTCTCTTCAAGTTTTTCATAGAAGAGGACATCTGCCTAGTTTTGGAAGCAATAATATTCCTAGACCTTTTAAAGGAGGAGACCCCCCCTTAAGGAAACTACCCTCTTCATTGCTTATTTGAATGGAATGAACGATCTCAAGTTTCTATATTATAATGATATTGAGCCAAAATTTATGGACTCGAAGCAGTGTTGTTGTCATTGATTTCTAGTAAAAAGTGGAACAGACCAGGTTATAACTTTATTTTAGTGTCACACAAACTGGCCTCTAACCAAAGTGGCCAAGTTAGTGGACCTATGAAGATTATCTAAGGAGCAGCACACTAGGTCGTCAGAATGCTCCAAATAAATCTGCCTGATTTCCTCTCAGGGTTATTAGTAATTGGCCTGTATTGGAAGGGGCGATGTTAGGGAACATGTAAAGCCCACAGAATATGGAGCTATCCGATTTTGGTTATTGATTAATGCCAAATGGCATTGTTGATATTTGAGTTTGTGTCCAAAGTAAATGATTGACTTGTACTGCTGAAGAACTAAGATTTAAAGTACTTATTTAAAAATACAAATTTCATAGTTGAATAAAAAGTAAAACAAAAGTAATGCATTCTTGTCAAATTTTGGTGTTGTAATGTGCACGCTTTTAGTGATATATTAAAAGATTTATCACTACATAGCTAAGTCACCGCATTTGCCGAATTCCTGGCTAGAAATTCGAAATTCGCCGTATTTATAAAGAGTTTATCAAAATCGTTCAAATTCGTTCAAAATCGTCCGGTAATTTTTTTTAATATAATTTATTGCCATAAAGTGTTTTTTAGGTTTTGTTTCGCATCATACCCGCGGTCAACGTCAAATATAATTTTTATAGGATACCCGCTGCTTTTGTCGTCGCCGTCGTCTGCCGCAGAGTTTTATAAAGTTTGCATTTGTTTTATTCTTCCGTCGCGGTCGCACTGTGTAGAGGACTCAAGGAGTTAGCAATTGTTTTATTCTTCCGTTGCACTGTGCAGAGGACTCGAGGAGTGGATGAAGGGCGTGTAAAACCCCTATTTTTGAAGTGGCATGTAAATCTCTGCGCAAGGCCTCTTCACTGAACTTCTGTTTGTGGCATTCCATTCTTGGGCGGCTAGTTTTAAGCATTTTTTACTGTAGAAAGCCGCCCCTGTTCGCCATTGAAGAGATTTTGCCCTGGCATCACCAAACCCTGTTCGCCATTCTTCCTCCAAGCGCCACGATAGCCAGTTTTTTCCCCGCCCCATTCTGCCCCTTCTGTCCTAATTCGCCCCCCCCCCTCAATATTTTGCCTTAATTTTTATTTTTAAAGCATTTAAAATTATGCTTTTCAAATGTTAACAAATAGACAAGTTTTTTTACAAAAGCATTTAAAATTATGTTTTTTAAGTGTTAAAATAATCTTTTCACTCTTTCAACAATATAACAATACAATTGATATTTGAAAACAAGGATGCACTTTTCACCCTTAACTATGAAAGTATAAACTTCAAAATACTCATTATCAATTATCAATTATTGTATAGTTAAACTGCCGATAGAATGATTTTTACTATGAAAACATTAATCTTTAAAATTTCGTAGATCACAACCTGCATATTGGTCTTAAGTGGTCTTATTGTAGATCATGTATTACAAATATTTTGCTTAGAATCTAAGTTACCGGAAACGCCGGTGCAGGGTGCGGGTACGGTACCCGACGGGAGCGGGAGCGGGAGCGGGCTCGGGAGCGGCGACGGGTGCGGGCAGGGAGCGCCCCGCCCGCCCCGGGTTCTCTGTGGGTTCGCCATAGGCGAACCCACAGAGAACCCGGGGCGGGCGGGGCGCTCCCTGCCCGCACCCGGCCGCTCCCAGCCGCTCCCAGATGCTCCCGCGGGCGGGAAAATTTTTTTTTAATGTTAAAATTAAAAAAAACGAATTTAAAACTCAATTTTTAATGAAAAAAAACAAAAACAAAAACCCTAAAAAGGTGAATATAACAAAAACGACCCTATTCATTTCTTATTTTTGCAACTCCTCCTCCATTTCACAAGGGTTTTTCACATTTTGTTCATTTTTGCTGCTGCTTTGCATTGTGGAGGGCATCCAGAATCGATTGCAAAGCACCAAGGAAGGATTGTAGCTTGCACAAAGGTCATCTATTGATCTGAGGTAAGTAGTTTAACCTATTTTTTCTAGTTTTTGTTGAATTTGTTCAAGTTTTTTATGGATTTTTAAATTTTTTCAAATTTTTTTCAAAAATTTCAACTTTTTTTTTGAAAAAAAAAAACAAGTTTGAACATTTTTTAAACATATTTTATTGTTTCTCTTGAATGTTTAGGTGTTTTATTAGTGTGTAGGGTTAGAATATTTTTATTATATTTTAATTTTTATTATTTTAATTTAAATTTTGTAATTTCTTAAACAGCAATCTATTTGAAAGTGAAATGGCTACGCCTACTAGTTCAAGTTCGGTGGGTCTTGAGAAGAGTAAACAATTTAAATATGATCAAGGATCTCCTCTTTGGAGACATGTCGACATGATTGAACAACTAGCAGGAGGTGGGGCTTTTGTTTGGGTTTGCAATGAGTGCAAAGTCACATTTAAGAGCTCATATACTCGATTGAAAGCTCACTTATGTGCCATAAGTGGAAAAGGAATAAAAATATGTGAAGGGCCAAACAAGAGGGGGTTGCCAAAAGCACAAATTATGGCATACATTAAAGAACAAGAAGAAGCTGATGAAAAGAGTGCAAGAGCAAAATCAAGAGCTCATCCTTTAACAAAGAAAACATCAATGAATCCACCTACAGAAGCTCCTTGTTCTAGGCCACAACATCCTTTCTTGGACTTGGATGTAAACCAAGATGATGAACCCTCTTCTTCTTGCAAAAGAGGTCCATTGGCAAAGGCATTTCAAAATGAAACGAGAGATATTGCAGATGAAAAAATTGCACGTTGCATTTATGCCAATGGTCTTCCTTTCAACTTGGTGAGATCACCATATTGGCGGGAAATGGTGGTAGCAATTAGTAATGCACCTTCTGATTATACAGGTCCTGGTTATGAAAAAGTGCGAACCACTTTATTGGCAAAAGAAAAAAGTTATGTAGAGAAATCACTAAAACCAATTAGAGATTCATGGATTGAAACAGGAGTGTCCATTGTTTCTGATGGATGGAAAGATTGCAAAAACCGACCTTTAATAAATGTTATTGCTGTGTCCCCCAAAGGGGCAATGTTTTTGAAGTCGGTTGATTGTGAGGGGGAAATCAAGGATGCACAATTTATTTCCAAAATCCTCATTGAGTCCATAGAGATGGTGGGTGTTGAAAATGTTGTCCAAGTCATTACAGACAATGCAAAAAATTGTAGGGCAGCAGGTGCTTTGGTTGAGGAAAGATACTCACACATATTTTGGACACCATGTACCGTACACTCCCTTAACTTGGTGATGCAAGCAATTGGCACTCAAATAGATTGGGTGAAAAATACATACAATGAGGGTGAGGAGATTCAAATGTTTGTGACAAACCATCATATGTCACAAGGCATCTTCAGGTCTTTCTCGCATTTGGAGTTGTTGAAGGTAAATTTAGTTTATTTTAATTTTAACTTATGCCATATTTTTATTTACTTGAGTTGCATGATTCATTGATTTAGATTCTTGATTTAGATTTTAATTTTTAATGTGTTATTAACTTGTTTTTTTACATAACATTAGGTTGCTGAGACCCGATTTGCATCACACACAATCGTTTTGAGACGACTTGTGAAGGTGAAAGAGGCATTAGGCTCCATGGTCACTAGCCACCAATGGAGTATATGGAAGACAGCTAATTCAGAAAGGGCTCAAAAGGTGAAGTCATTGATCCTAGCTGATGAGTTCTGGGAACGTGTGCAATATGTTTTGAGTTTCACGGAGCCTATCATGAGTATGCTTAGGTTTGCTGATACAGATCAGCCATGTTTGGGGGAAATCTATGATGGCATTGACTCCATGGTAGAAAAAATAAAGAGCATAATAACACAAAAGGACAATGACCCCAATGAAACATTTTTCCTAAGTGTCAAAAAAATCATTGATGACCGTTGGGACAAGATGAACACACCCTTGCACCTCCTTGCATATGCCTTGTCTCCCAAATATTATAGTACTGAGATACTTGCTTTGCCGGGGAGAACCGCACCATATAGAGATAGAGAAGTTGCTTCCGGCTGCATGAAAGCATTTCGAAGAATCTACTCCGATCCAGAAATGGTGAATGGTGTTAGGAAAGAGTTTGGCAAGTTCATACAAGGACGAGAGCATAGTATGTGTGCTATTGCAGACATGTACAAGGAAGATGCACATACATGGTGGTACCTCCATGGGCAAGATTATGTTTTGCTCCAGCCTCTTGCAATCAAAGTTCTATCACAAGTAAGCATGTTTTATTTTAACATTCTTAGTACTTACCATTTTTTGCATTTTAAAGTTGTATTGACTAGAGCTCTAATTTGAAATTTGAATAGGTTGCAAGTTCTTCTTCGGCTGAACGGAATTGGAGTACATACTCCTATATCCACTCAGTGAAGCGTAATCGATTGGCTGCTAAAAAAGCAGAAGACTTGGTCTATGTCCACTCCAACTTGCGTCTTCTATCACATAAGCAAGTTGAGTACAAGGACGGGGCAGCGAAGAATTGGGATATAGCCCCTGAGTGTGCCAACTTGGATGCATCTATTACAGAGCTTGCTACAATCACTGTAGATGATGAGGAGAATTTTCTACATGATGTACATAGTGCGAGTGGCACTCCATATGTTGATGTTTCAAACGATTTGCAACCAACCAATGATGATGACTTAGATCTAGATCCTTTTGATGAAGATTGAAGAGAGAAAGATTGACTTTTGAATCTTGATTATAGACTTATACTTATAGTATTTTACTATTTTGGAATTTCAAATTTTGTAATACAGTACTGACTACTGAGTATTTGTAATGATTTTCAATGTTTCATTGTTCATTGGTCATCTAAATTATCAATCAAGATTCAAATGTATTATGTATGTTCAATTCTGTATATTTTTTAATTTTTTTGGTATATACAGTTATACTATATAAATAAATATATATATATAGTACAGCCGTACCCAGCCGTACCCACAGAAAAAAAAAAAATTTCGCCGTACCGGCGTACCAGAACCCCGCTCCCGAACCCGTTCCCGTACCAGAACCGGCAACTTAGCTTAGAATTAGTAATTCTGTAAACAATAAGTATTTGCAATCATAATATCATATGTTTCTTATGGTTTAAACTTTAAAGTTTGCTATGGTTTATAAATGTGGCATCTATTTACCAATGTTTTGTGTATTCATTAATTATATTTAAAAAAAATCATATTTATGCTAAGGCGAATTTAATCACGAATTTTTTTTCCAATTTTTTCCTTCCCGAATTTTTCCCGGATTTCATCCATGCCGAATTCGAATGCGGTGACTTCGCTACATAGTACAAAGTACATATTGCACATACAATTGAGAAACAATTTCACAATTCAATTGCCAAGTATATGTGAAGAGTTTGAATGCACGAGGTTAAATATAATTATTATGTGAAAATATCACTAATAAAACAACATTTTTTTTAATAGTGTACATTTAAAAATTTCAGACTATAGTGTAATGCTATGATATGAATACCATGGCTACAAGTTTCGTCTCTAGACACCATGAACAATATGAAGACCATATTAGACATCAAAATCTGCCATTTGCCAAATTTCTTCTCTATTTACATTTTTTGGAGCTCTATTCTGGGCTTCATCATCTTTATTCTGAAAATTTTTATTTGGTTTCATGTTCTCCACTCTAAAACTATTGAACCTTTTTCATGGCCCAGTTAGGACTCAAACCTAGGGCCTCCCATTAGCTCCTGGGGTTCTCTACCACTGAGCTACTAGCCCACTTGTGACCAGTCCATCTATGGTACAGGTCTGGCTCATTCTCCAATACCCCTCCTTGAGCCATATTGCAGGTGCTCAGGGCTCCTAGCCTTGGTCTGGCTTTGAAGTTTGATACCATGTTGAACTTTTTTCATGGACCAGCTAGGACTTAAACCTAGGACCTCCCATTTGCTGCTGGGGTGCTCTACCATTGACCTATTGGCCCACTTTTGACCAGTCCATCTACAGTTCAGGTGTGGCTCATTCTCCAACAAAAACTAGTAGATGTAGGGACTCTATGATTGATAGACAAATTATTAGACATGCCTCTTCTTTCACATGTTGACCTTCAAGTTCTCAATTCCCTTTCAAAAGGAATACTTGGAATATTATATCTTGTTGTATACTACAATGTCAAGCAATTTTCTAAATTTTTCTGAAGTTTGTTTCTTATCTTTGATTTTCAGAGTTTTATTGCACATACAATTCTCTTCCTCCACTGACCTAAAACCATAATTTGGTATAAATCCACAAGTTTAAAATATTCATACATTGAATCACACAATATTTTGCTTGGATTTAAGGTTGTTCAAAGCTTTGTTATTCCTCTATCTTGTAAAATATCCTCCAATGATTTAAATTGATCCATCATGGTTGTGCTACAATGTGCAAGATGTCTCTAAGCTTGCATGAATTTAAAAATCCTTGCAAATGATCTCCTTTTTATTCTAAACTCTTAGAGATGCATGGGACAAGATCTTCACCTTTTATGAAAATAATTATAATTGTTCCAGTATTGAGGATACACAGTAGACATCGCTTCCAATAGTTCACCTTGAGGGAATCGTTCTCTTATTTTTGAGAAAGAGATCTTGCAACATTCTTAGAAGTAGATTTTACAGTGTGAAGTAGTGAACAGTATCACCAAATGCTTCCCTTATAACTAGTATCTGTTTGGTGGTGCATCCAAGTTTGAAAAAATGGTTCAATGGTATCACATAACCCTGTATTGATGCACATAATTCTTCACTTTTATCGAACTGTAAATAGTTACCAATATTGTCCATATTTGTTATTACATCCCAGCTAATAAACTTTGGACTTATAATTAATTGGTAGCTTTGTATATTTTGGAATATTTATGGTGTTTTCTTGAGGTTTTTTTATTACAATGTTCATTTCATGTAACATGGGAAGAAGACCAAATAAAGTCAATGTCTCTGTCACTTAAATAAAAGGTTAAGAGTTTTGTCTACTGTGTGACAGTGTTTATACATTAATCCCATCAATGAAGGATATTCTCTGAACACTTCCTGTGCTTGTCCATACAATGAGATCCAAATTATTGAAATTCTAAAATCATTTGGGACTTCCACAAAAATATGAAGGGACCTCATGGAGAACATATATCACAATGATATTGGCAGAAGCTTGTTTCACAATTTTAAATGCCAAATTCATTCTATAAGCCATTCAGTGAATACCAATCATATATGGTGAACAAGATTTTTGTATGACCAGTTCTATGACTTTGCATTATTGATGCTCTATTTGTCTCAATACATCAGTTTGTTTCAATGGTGGATTCAGCTATGCCTCCAATCTCCTTCAAACTTTTATTTAAAATCCCAAAAAGGTTTTGTAATGTTGACTCCTCCGGCATTTTATCAACTGCAAATATATAAGGCTGGCAGCAATGAGTTTCTCTAATATAAAACATGCATACATACTCAAGGAAGTATTATCTACTGTTGTAAGTCCATGAAGAGAATGTCACAAATGTTAACCACTTAACGTTTTCCCGGATATCCTAGTTTTCAACCTGGGCAAGATATTTAGCTTATTATCTAACACTGTTTATACAGCAATGTGCCTTTGGAAAGTTTTGGTACTCCGAGAAAAGGCAACAAGTTCTTATATTTAAGATAAATCATTGGATGGCCTCTGTTTAAAATGTGAAAAACCACACATAGCAGCATAGTTTGACATATGGGTGGCTTCAATTACCTTTCGAAAGAGAGATTGAACTCTTACCTAACTTTAAATGTACTAACCAGTGCATCTCTAAAAAGCACCTCTGTAGTCCTTACCAAAGCCAAGCTTCACTCAATTTATTATTTACCCACAGTTTTCTTGGGATCTTGTGAAACAATTCTGTGGGAGAGTTCTGAGGTCCAAAGTGCCTCAAGTTATACACATTGTTTGTCAGCATATCCTTCAGAGCAATCTATTTCCCTTTAGTAGTCCACGTGAATCCAAACACGAAATGCAAAAAGGCAAATGCCTAACAATCTATGTATGTTACTTTTGGGAGATCCTAATTAAGGATGAAGTATGTTGGGAAAAAAAATGGAAGAGAGTTATGACACAGAGGAGCATCAAGGAGGACAACTGCCGATCACTACTATAGAAGAAGATTTATTGGATGAATCTTTGACAGGGAAAAAGCAAAAGATGGAACGTGGATCAGTTTTGAGATCCGAGAGTGAGTATGCTAAAGAAGTTCTTCATGAACAAAAAGGAGGAAAATATAGCATTGAAGAAGCAATTGCGAGTAGCACATAATCAGTTTATAAATGCCTAGAAACAAATTATGGTTTTTGCTGAGTCTCTTATAGTCAATGTTAAAGAAAAGGATGACAAAGAATGCACTCAACACTGAAGATTTTGTATGGTATATCAGAGCAAATTTTGAAGGTGAAGAGTCAACTTCAACTATCTTCTCAAAACACTCTGCAGTTACAGGACTTACTCAAATTCATTTCTCAGGTTACAGGACTTACTACAAAAAGTGAAACTCACTGTGCTTTCAGATGTACTAGAAGTGGTCTAACTATTAAGGGTATAAAGTCCGAAATAAATCAAACACAGGTAGCAATGGATAAGAATTTGAAATCCCTCCAAAAATACATGGATCAGATGAATTCATTAATCACTGAGGCAGGGTGTCTACACAGGTTACAGATGCATAGGTAAAATTATTATCACAGGCCCACTAATTTTTATGGCCTTATTTTCTAAACAAGTGAAGGAGATGCAACAGAAGACCCCTGCTGCAATGCAAGAATTTATTATCATTACTGCTCAAAGGATAGGAAGAATGAGGACAGTTTGAAGTAATTTTAAGAGAAGATGAATAGACACTCAATAATCAATAAAACACAAATTGAATTGGATTATTGACAGTGTCAAACCATGTTAACAGGAGCACCATGATTTATTAGTGCTTTTTTATGTTTTAATTTTTTGAGTTTTTTAATTCCATATTGACAGTCATAACAGATGGTGAGGTGTTGCCCACCAAAAAATATTTATCATTGTCCTCCAACCAAACTTTAGGGGTTGGGAGTTTATTTATGAAATACACTATTATAATTTCCACGTTAAGTCACAAAGTTTGCTGGATTTTATCATAGAAATTTGAAATCTGGCGAACATTTATAAAAAACCGTAAAATTCATTTGAAATTGCCATAAAATTTATTTGTACGGTGTCGTATGGTTTGCGAAGGAAAATACTAGGGTTTGCAACAGCATGACAGGAAAATACTGAGGGACGGATCGGATCTGCAGCAGGCGTCGGTGGTTTTCCAGCCACAATTTTTCCAGATCTGCAGGCTGCAGCTTTAGCATTGGGTCTGCAAAACAACTGAGTTCCAAACAGATTGGCGTCAGATCTGCAAAAACAGCTGAGTTCAGAACAGATGTGTCATCTACCTATTGCTCTTTAGCAGTCGAGTACAACAATGTACTCTTGCAGTTGCCTGCACTTCCAAACAGATGTGCCATCTACCCAAAAGCCACTGAACTTTCTTGTTACTGAAAAGTATCATCGGTAATACTCGATATAGTTAGCCTTTGTGGTGTGATGATGTTGCAGCCGATTGCATACTTCAAGAATTGAAAGCTCAACTGAAGGGGCATATAGAAAGTCAGGCTCAGCTTTTGTTTGTAAAAAATAATCTATTAGTTTTAGGTTTAGCAGTTAGTTTTAATTTTAAATTTCAAATATTTATTAATATTAATAATTTTAGAAACTATTATTTATATTTAGGTTAAATTTAAATTTTAAAATTTATCTAGATTTTTTTTAAATTAAATTTTAATATTTTAAATTTAATATTAATAATATTTAAATAAAAATAAAAAAAATTGTAGATTTATATTAGTCAAATTTAATCATGATTTTTTTTTCCTGAATTTAATTGGTGTATGAACTTATTTTGAATTATTTCTTCCCTAAACTTGAAAATGAACACAAACCTTGTGACATTGATTTTCACTAGTACTTTATTGGATTGATGAAGGAACAAATCAATCCAGATTGAAATAGAAATTTTGGATTTCACATTTGCCTCATTATATTTATTTATTTTTTGAGTATTCATTTATTACAAAATGTATTGTGATTAAGAATAAGTTTTGCATGTTTGTGGAAAATTATATTGCAATTATATTAAAATTTAAAGTTGATTATCATCATTTGGGCATTTTGTTGTTTGGTGATATTAATCTTAATATTGTTTAATTTCTATGTTACACCAAGTTTTTAGGATGAGGACGATAGGAAATGGGGGACGTGTTTCTAGTACGGCAGGGGATGAGAGGCCATTTTTTATGGGATGGCAGGGGTCGACAATTAAAAAATAAGGAAAATTTAAATAATTTAAGAAATTTCAATTATTCATACATAAGGCATTTGTCATACACATTATAGAACCATATTATGAAACTTAGAGCTGAATTGAGAATTTACATGAGTTGACATACAAATAACAAACTTTCAATGTCTAATCATTTCAATTTGTGTTTTCATTGCCAATGTGCATATACATAATACCATAGCAACCAAAATCTTTTGGGGAAAAAATCGGCAAACCAAAAGTATAAAATTTTTTCAAAAAATTGGGATTAATCCGAAAAAAATTATCCTAACAGAGTTTGGCATCACCTATCGGCTACTATCTATCATCTACTATGACAACTAAAGTGCTATTGTGATATCAAGAAATCTAATTCACCACAAATGAACTAAGTATATTGAGATCCATATCAACTACATTAGAGATCTTATTTTCAAAGAACATAGAAAAATGCAAAAAAAAAGAGAGAAAAACCTACTATTTTTTAAATTTAAAGGCATTTTAATAGCATAGAGATATAGAGAGCAAATAAAAATGAGAGCAGGGATCTAGGGTGGCAGCCCCTAGCAAGGTCAAGGGGCACAAAAATGAGAGTGGGGATCTGGGGTGGTAATCCCTAGCAGGGCTGAGAGGTAGTGCCCTTAGTGGGATTGAGGGGTAGCGCCCTTCACAGGAGTTGGGGACAACATCCTAGCAAGGTTGAGGGGCAACACCCCTAGCATGCTCCCTGGCGAAGCCCCACGCCACCAAGCCCAAATTAAAGCCTTTGAAACCACAGAGAGCTTCATGGTACATGCCTTTTTTGATAATTTTATCACTTTTAACCAAGCTCCAAGACTTCTCCAAACCTTTAAAAAAACGTTTGACTTCACACTTTTAGATTTGAGTGTTTTCAATTTTTGTTTTCTTTTTCTTAAAATTAATAATTATATAATATTAATATAGTAATTTCATACGGCTCTCAATTATAATATAAAAAACAGACGAGATCCTAAAACCCTGACACTTAACCTACAAATAGAACATTCGTAGCTGACAAAACCCTAAATAAATTTAAGTCCCATGATTATGCTTCACACGGAATTTATTCAATGGCAAAGAGCCTAAATTCCATGTAGCCAATAATTAACCTGAAAAATGAATATCAATGAACATTGACAGCGGTTTCCACACAAGGGAAATGACTTCAAACAAGCAACAAAAAATAAGTTGCTAGTCATGGTATGGGAATGGGTTCAGGGCCTCAAGTATGGGTATGGGTTGGTATATAGATATGCAAATTATGAATGTTTTTAATATATATATATATTAAAAACATTCATAATTTGCATATATATATATATATATATTTGCAAGTTATGAATATTTAATATATATTATAAAAATAAGACTTCTCAAAAATATGAAACAATATGAGAGACCCCCGCTCTCCTTCCCCTTCCACTGCTGTTCTACCAAATATTTAAAATGCATATATATATGTTTGCAAGTTATGAATATTTAATATATATTATAAAAATAAGACTTCTCAAAAATATGAAACAATATGAGAGACCCCCGCTCTCCTTCCCCTTCCACTGCTGTTCTACCAAATATTTAAAATGCATTAGAGATTGACTGAAGGTTATTCAAACAAAATCAGGGAGTTTATTAAAATGGCAAGTGATTTGCCCTTGATTGTAGCCATCCCATGACAAGAAAATCAAGGCACAAAAATGACAGAAAATCATGATGGTAAATTAGACGACACAAACACAAAACAAATGAAATCCACAGAAAATGCATGGGTCGGACCTTGGGAAATGTGTGTAAAACCCTTGTTGGACGAAAAAATTGTAGGCAATGTAAAAAATCATTAGAACTTGTGATTTGACCCACGACTATATGTGATTTTAGCCTTTTTATTACCTTTATTTCATGATTATGAGGGAAAATTTTGGGAAAAGAATGTTGATTGCGATTTATTCAAATAATTGTGATTTTTTAGGGAAAAAATTGTGAAACTTGGCAATTTGCAATTTCTATGATTTTTTTGCGATTTTTGCTTCTATGCATAATACAACAAAATGAAATGGCCGAAATGCTACATGTACAAAATGACAAAATGTAGACAATCTAAGATCTACTGTTGCTATGCCTTCGCTTCATCTTTGCATAAATCAAAATCCAATTTTGAATTTGATTCACTACCAATATCAGGGGCTGCCTCATCCAATGGAACACCCACCAATCCCTCCTATGCCTCATTAATCTGTGTGGCATCTTTGGGATCAACATCCCACCATAAAGTTGGAGTCTACTGATACTTAGGAGTCTGTCAATCTTGAATCTCAAGGCACTATACATTGCGATCAACTTATTCGCTAGTCGAGAGGTAAGCTTGTTCCTCTTGATAGAGTGGATGAAGTTGCATGTGGACCAATTCCTCTCTGCAGTAGAGGAACTGACAACTTGTGAAAGGAAGTGAACAGAAAGCATCCTCAACTTTGGTGTATCCTTGCCATGCTATGTCCCCCATCCAATAGGGTCAAATTGAGCTAATGTAGCTCTATCTATCTTCGTCTTTGCTTTGTTGAATGTTGGATTGCGAAGATTAAGAAAGGCAAGCCATCGTGTTCGAAATAAAGTTGCCTCAACTTAATACATCTATCATGATTATAAAATCAACCATTAGCAAATATGTGGACTAATATTGTTGTGATCATACATCAAGGCTTTGGGCAAAGAATAGATATCATTCCCTTATAAAGAATGAACAAAATTATTCTACTTTTAAAATTCAACAAGAATCCTTCTACTCCATGTTGCCAGAGTTTGGGTCAAATATTCATGTTGCATCTCTTATTTCTCCAATTAACAAAGCCACATACTAAAAATACAGATAAAAGGTTAAATGGGCCTCTACTTGTCTTCTATGCTGCCATGGAATAGTCTAATATGATACTTGAATAAGTCTGTGACCTTGTCAGTGCTCCCATTGTTAGCTTTTCTCCATTGATCGTTAATGACATAAAAAATCAAATCGTTAAAAAATGAACTTTGCTAAAGGCTTAATTTGTAAATGAAGAAAAACAACATTCAAAACCACTAAAAAAGGAAAGGATTTTTTTTTTGAAGTCTTAAATCCACAATTTCCTTTGCAAGAGTTCAGAAATGGGTCTCATCCAATACCTAGTCTACCGTATTGACCCCAACATTCGTCTTTGAGTAGGAAGACTTGCACCACTATTTGCTAGCAATCATTCACTTCAAAGAAGCTTTTGGTTGTAGCAGAGACTACAAGGCGATGACTAAGGTCCAAAACAAGTTATACTAGGTTGAACCAACTCCTTGATATCTATGAACTCTCTCATTAAAGAGGGCACCCAAGTATGATTATAAATATACAAATGCAAATGTTACACTCATTCTCCACAATTGGCATGTCCCACTCCATTTTGCCAATTTCTTCCAAGTTTAAATCAATGCAATCTGTTGAGCAAGGAGTTTACAGAATGGTATGGTGTCTCTCCATTAGAAGTCTACCTGCAACAATATAATTTGTTGCATTTTCGGTGGCTACATGTACTACATTTTATTCCCCCACCTCCACCAAAGCTTTTTAAAAAATGTCACATAAATAGGTGGGATTTTTTATTTTCCCTAAAGCACAAACTGACTTCAAGAAGATTGCGACACTTGAAGAAGATACCAAAAAATTCAGCATCATCTCATTTCTTGTACCGGTCCATCTACTAGATATGATAGTGCAATTCTTCTTCTCCAAAGAGGTCATTAATCATTAATAATTGATTGTATATCAAATAACTTATGAATCAAAATCAATCCGAACTGGTCATTGTTTGAATTTCAATCTCGATGATTAACTTCCTAATGTTGCAATAACATTGAATTAAGCACACAAATCGTTGAAATCCAACAACGGAAATAAAGAACACCAAACACAATATTTTACACCTGTAACCTGCTTCACATTCCTTTGGAAACTTACAAGCATCTTCCACAATTGATGTTACACACGACTGCACGGAAATATTACACTGTACTGAGTTCGATTCAGTTTTCCAGTCCTTCAAAAGACAATCTAAATAATGAACTTCTATCTTGCATCTATCTTTATACTATTCAGCTATAAATCTAATCTTCCAATTAAGCGATCTTATCTCTCAAAATGAAAGCAAAAGAAAGCAACCTTATATCATGCAGGAGATGACTTGGAATATAAGTCTAAGTCATTAGTGCTTTCGCACTTTAATTAACTAAATAAAATATTTCACTTTAATCATTGAAGTGAATTACAAAATAGAAATAACTCGAACTCCTTGCACCTTAAACTACCTGCACGTTTACACTAAACCTGTGTAGAAGTTCCGAATTGAGCTAAAAAGATCAACACTTCCTCTTAGCAAGGAAGGAATTCTACACCAATCCAAGTTTGTCTCTGAATGATTCAAACTTACCTTTTGCTAAGGGTTTGGTCAGAATATCAGCTAACTGTTGCTCTGTGGAAATGTACCGAAGCTTCGTTGCTCCCTTCTAAATCTTGTCTTGAATGAAGTGATCTAATCTCTATGTGCTTGGACTTGTCATGAAACACTGGATTCTCCAAGAGTTTGACACAACTTTGATTATCGTAGTAAATGACCGTGTGATCCAACTCCTGATCGTATAACCTTATAAGTAACTTCCGAAGCCAGATGGCCTCACAATTTGTGGTACTTGCTGCCATATACTCTGCCTTTGTTGTGCTAAGTGCCATTGAAATCTGCTTTCTACTGAACTAGGATGCCATTCTTGAACCCAAGCTAAAGCAACACCAAGAGATGCTCTTCCTATCCGTTGCTTTGCCTGCCCAATTAGAGTTTGTATACCCCTGCAACTTCACTTCACCATCTCCAAGATACCTTAGACCAAAATCCACTGTGCCCTTCAAATATCTGAGCACATGTTTTGCTACTACCCAATGCTCCTTTTTGGGCTCCACCACGAACTGACTCAAGGTGTTCACTGCAAAACATAAATCTGATCTTGTGTTGACTAGATACAACAAGGAACCTATGAGCTACTTATACAACATGGGATCAATCACCTCCGAATATAAAGTTGTTACTTTCTTCAGATTAGTGATTGTAGGTGTGGCCATAGGTTTTCAATCCTCCATCCGAAGTCGCTTTAGAATCTCAACTACGTACTTACACTACCCAAGGAAAATCTCCCCATGTTTTTGTCAAACCTCTAACCCCAAAAAGTAATGCATCAGGTCGATGTCCATCTCAAACTCAACAGCTAACTTTGCTTTGCACCCTGCGATATGTTGTTTCGATCCTGTAATGAACAAATCATCTACATACAATATCAAAATAAGTAATTTTGACCCATTCGCTATATGATATAGATTAGGGTCTGCTTCAGTTTTGGTGAAGCCCATACTTCTTAGATATTCATTGATTCTAGAATACCAAGCTCTCAGTGCTTGTTTGAGTCCATACAAGGCTTTCTTAAGCCCGCAAACATTGGATTCCTTCCCATTTATCTCAAAGCCTTGAGGCTGTTCTATATACACTTCTTCCTCAATAATCCCATTGAGGAAAGCTATCTTAACATCCATTTGATGTATCTTCCATCCCATGATAGAAGCTAAAGACATAACTACTCAAATAGACATATATCTAGCGACTGGAGCAAAAGTCTCCTCATAGTAAACTCCCTCCTCAGAATACCCTCTTGCCACAAACCTCGCTTTGTACTTCTCAATGTTGTCATCTGCAACATGCTTTATCTTGAAAAGCCACCTAAAGTCACAAGTAATTTCCCTTCTAGTCCTGGGACTATCTTCCATACATCATTCTTTGTGATGGAGGTGTACTCCACCATGGCATCTCGCCAAACCTACTAGTTTGCTGCCCCCTGAAAGTTGGAAGGCTCAGAATCTCTAATGTTACTCATCAATGCTGCTAAAACTGGTTCTTCCTGTAACATGTATTGGTTGCCTTCTCTAACCCCTATAGATTGTGTGGTATCTAGCTAGATCCTATCAGTCTGATAAAGACTTGTTGATCCTTGAACTCAACTGCAAAGCCTTTATCCTCCATCACCAATACTAAAAACAATTTTCTCCTAAGCCCAGGAACAAGCAAAACATCATCCACCTCCAAAGAGGTGCCTGAATGAAGCTGAAAGAGAATTTCACCAACACCTGCTATTGGATATTTGGCGTCATTATCAAGTGCAACATGAACTCTAAAATTGTGTTCTTCTAGGTAAAATGTTGTCAAGCTGAAGTCATATGCTGAAAGGTCCCATTGTCCACATACCAGGCAAATTGTGAAGATGTGCTAGTAGAAAGACACGGAACCATTGAGAATTCCTTCTCAGTCTGGCAACAAACTCGTCCATCTGAGTTTCTGCAAAAGCCAATGCTTCCTTCTGTTGCTGCTTTCCTTGGTTCTTCTTTCTATCTAGACATCTTGATGCATAATAGCCAAATTTATGACAACTAAAACACTTGATTTTACTCAAGCCCTTCCCTAACTGTGAGGAGGAATCCTCATCTTTTCCCTTTGTTGTTCCCTTTTCCTTTATTTCCATTTAACTCCATTTGAGTTTCCGTAAAACAAACTCTCCTCAGATCTAGGAATAAAATGGACTACTCAAAATTTTTGATTTTTTTTTCAAACCTCTGGTTACAGAAACCCTAGCTCCATTTTTTTAATACCCTGTTGGTTAATTAAAAAAAATACTTTATGGTTTGCTTGCTGCAAACCCTAGTAGCAACCATAGAAACCCTAGCTAGTTTTCAACAAACCCTAGTTCGCGAGTAAAAAGAAAAAATGGGCTCAAGACTTTCTGTCCTAGCCGCCACAAACACTAGTTCTAAATTATACCGCCTGGCCATGGGTTATAAAACTACTTAAACTGGGTGTAAACACCTATACTAAAACCCTAGGTTGCGGATTTCTATACCTGGCCGCAAATGAATCTTTGGCCACCGTTTTTCCATCACTTGGCCGTCGTTTTTCTTCACCTGGCCGCAAATGAAAACCTGGTCACTGTTTTAAATCCTTTTGCCACGGATTAAAACCTTTTGACACATGATTTTATTAAAAAACAGGTCGCAAATTTTCTTGTAAAAAAATCACAATTCGAACATGAAAAAAAAACTCACGATTTTTTCCTTACAACCTATGCGATTTTTCTCCCAAAAATGCCTGCGCAAATCTGAACTTCTCTGGCGGTGGAATTTTTCCCTTTAAATGACGCGATTTTAAAACAAATCAGATGTGATTTTTTTTCCTTTTGAAAAGACACGATTTTTCTCCAGAAAATGCTTGAAATCCACCTTGAAATTGCATGATTTTTACTAATTCCTAGAACATGTTTTTCCATGAAAAATCCCTTGAAAACTCTTTCTCTAAGGCTATGAATTCTCCCTTTGTTTGGTTGCACAATTTCTTCACAAAATCTTCGTGCACGATCTCCAAGCAAATCTGCCCTTTTGGTCTTTCAAACCCCAGGCTTTGATACCATGTTTGAATTTCAATCTCGATGATTAACTTCCTAATGCTGCAATAACATTGAATTAAACATACAAATCATTGAAATCTATCAGCGGAAACTAAGAACACCAGACACAATATTTTACACTTGTAACCTGCTTCACATTCCTTTGGAAACTTACAATCAACCTTCACAACTAATGTTACACACAGCGGCACAGAAATATTACACCACACTGAGTTCGATTTAGTTTTCCAGTCCTTCGGAAAACTTAGTTTTTCAGTCCTTAAAAAGACAATCTGAATAATGAACTTCTATCTTGCATCTGTGTTTATACCATAGTTGAAAAACACACCAAAAAATCGGGTAACCCACAAGTACTCGCGGTGCAGGATCCGCCACGAGTTTTTCTGAGAAAAACTCGCAGCGCGTAATACCGAAAAAACTAGCCATTTCGCGCGGATTTCTGAGAAAAATCGGGCAAAGTTAGGTATAAATAATAAAAGGAAACCTAAAAAGTAAAAACACGTTTTTATTTCATTATTCGACGACGACGACGACAACCCGTGGTGGCGACGAAACCCTAGCTGGAGCACGCGATTCACTGTCAAGTAGATTCGAAATTGAAATTTTAAAAATGTTGTATCATATGAAAGGAGAGATTTTAGACGAACTGTTAAAATTTATAGACGATTATGATGACATATTTTAAAGGAGAGATTTTGGACGAACTGTCAAAATTTATATTCGATTATGATGATATATAATATATTATACTGTATCATATGAAAGGAGAGATTTTGGATGGACTGTCAAAATTTATATATGATTATGATGATTAAGAATCTATCATCATAATCATATATAAATCTTGACAGTTCGTCCAAAATCTCTCCTTTCATATGATACAGCATTTTAAAATTTCGATTGTAATAGTAAAAAATAAAAAATATTTAATAGTTTTAAAATTTAAAAAAACTAAAAAAGACTATCATATGAAAGGAGAGATTTTGGACGAACTGTCACAATTTCTATAGGAAATTGTGACAGTTCGTCCAAAATCTCTCCTTTCATATGATAGTCTTTTTTAGTTTCTATTGTTTTCTAATATAATATTATAAAGAATAAAATTTAAATATATTATAATCTTATATAAAATTATAAATTATGACAGTTTGTCCAAAATCTCTCCTTTCATATGATACAGAATCCAGATTACAGTCTTTTTAAAATTTCAAATGTTTTTTAAATTAAATATCATCATGATTCATAATCCTATTTAAATTTTCAGTTTGACAGTTCGTCCAAAATCTCTCCTTTCATATGATACATCATGATCATACAATCTTTTTATAATTTTGATTGTTTTTTATAGCAAAAATGTCAAAATACAGCTATACAACAGTCAACTGTGTTATTGTCAAATTTAAATTTTTAATTGAACTTTTTTTGTTCTCTCTTTTTTGATAGGTAACAGGTTATAACTTATGGCTTCTGCAAGTGGAACTGGAGGTAGAAGAACTGGTGGCAAACCTAAGGACCCTTGCTGGAAACATGGGACACCGGGTCCAAAGTGAGGAGACGTCATTTGTATCCATTGCACTAAACATATGTCCGGAGGCATTAATCGACTTAAATACCACCTTGCACAGGTCCCTTGCAATGATGTTGAGGTATGTGTCAAAGCTCCTGTGGAGGTTCAGAGGGAGGCACATGTCCTCCTTATGGATTATCAACGAAAGAAAGAAGCTAAAAAGAGATCAGCAGAGGCAATGGCAGCTCCAAACGGAGATTTGAGTTCTACAGGGTCAGATTATAGAGCTGTAACTGTAGAGGCCTCTTCTACACCTTCCATTGGGCCATGGATACCACGATTAGGCAAAGGGCTTGATAGCTTTTTTGTTTCTTGGAACACTCCTGGTGCGCAACCTTCATTGGATGGTCTTGCAAATACATGGAATAGAGAGGTGCATCATAAGGCGAAGTTGGCATGTGCACGATTTTGGTACTACAACAATATTCCCTTAATGTCGCTTTGAGTCCTTCTTGGGAGCACTTGGTCACTACACTGACTGTGGCAGGTAAGGGGTTCAAGGCCCCAAGTCGTCATGAGTTGAGTGGCCCATTGTTGCAGGAGGAGGTCGAACACACACATCTACTAGTACAGGATCAGAGGAAAATTTGGGAAAGAAAAGGCTGCACTATTTTGTCTGACGGATGGACAGATGGCAGGAATAGGACTCTCATCAATTTTTTAGTGGCTTCAGGGGGGCAGCTAGTCTTTTTAAGGTCAGTTGATGCCTCCAATCAAATAAAAAATGCAGAAACCTTGTGCAATATGTTGGATGAGGTGGTGATGGAGGTGGGAGTGGAAAATGTCGTCCAAATAGTGACTGACAATGCAGCTGCATATGTGGCAGCCGGTAGACTTCTAGAGGCGAGGCATCCAACGATTTTATGGAGCCCTTGTGTTGCCCACTGTCTTGACCTTATTCTTGAGGACATTGGAAAAATAAGCTGGGTGAAGAATGTGGTTGAAGAGGCAAGAAATATCACAAAATACATCTACAACCACACATGGGTCCTAAATCTTATGAGAGAGTACACTGGTGGCAAGGAGCTCACACGATCAGAAGTCACACGCTTTGCCACTAATTTCCTTACCTTGCAGAGTATAGCAGCATTATTGCCCCACCTTAGGCGCATGTTTGTGGTTGAAAGGTGGATAGAGAGTCCTTATCATAGGAAGCCGGAAGCAGAGAGGGTCAAGAAGGCAGTTTATGATGCTGGCATGGAAAAAGCCATGGAGATCATCAAGGTACGTTTTCAAACACTAATTTTTATTTATTTTTTTATTTGCTAATGTTAAAATTTGCTGATTTTGTAAAAAAATTTATATTTATATTTGTTGAATTTCAATTACTATAATTCTCTAATTTTATTTTCATCCACTATTGATTTAGGTGTTAGAACCGTTGGTTAGGGTTCTACGATTGGTGGATGGGGATCAAAAGCTCATGGGGTATCTATATAAAGCCATGGATAAGGCCAAAGAGGCCATTCAACATTTGTATGGGTCGAATAAAACAAAATATGAACCCATATGGCGCATTATTGATCGGAGGTGGAATCGACAACTCCACCAACATATTCATGCTGCTGGTTACTATTTGAACCCCGTATTTTTCTTCTCTTCATTCAAAGCAGATGCAGAGGTTAAGCTTGGCTTGAACACATGCATGGAGAGGTTGGTCTTTGATGATAACCTTCGAGACATCATACTCGATGAGTTACAGGCCTATAAGAATGCGGATGGGCCTTTTTTCTTCTTCAAGAGATGCCATTCGTAGGAGATCCACTCTGCAACCAGGTAAAAAACATATGTTTATTTTTCATTTACTATTTATTTTAATTTTTAAGTTTACTAAAATCCTTACAAAGTTATAAATGTTATCCTTGCAGATTTATGGTGGGATGATTATGGTTCCTCAACGCCTAATCTTCAAAAGATAGCCATCCGAATTTTATCCCAGCTTTTTAGTGCATTCGGTTGTGAGCGCAATTGGAGTGTTTTTGAGGCCATTCACACAAAGAAACGCAATTGGTTGACTCAAAAGCGCTTGAATGACCTTGTCTATGTGCGGAACAACCTTCGGTTGCATGAAAAGAAGGTAGAAGGCCAAGAATCATATTAGGCATTGGACCTTGACGACATTGATCCATATTCAGATTGGATTGCTGAGGATGTTGATGTTGATCCATCACTTGATGATGATGATATAGCTGCTATGGAGAGGGATACAACTGAATGGCAAGCAAATGTCGCAACATATGACGATTCAGACACAGAGTCAGATGATATTGATGTGCCATCAGGGGCGGGTTCCTCACATGTACTGCTTGATCCTATAGATGAGGATCCTGTTGAGCATACCCCGGCTATACCAGCCACTTCCGCACCAACCACACAGAGAAACAAAACTCTTTTGAGCTTTAGTCGGAGAAGAAATTTATGATTTAGATTTTCAAGTGATGATGGAACTCTTTTTTTGGTCTATGATATGTATTATCAAACTGGGATTTCATATGTATTCGAAGGTTGAACTCTTTTTTTTGCCTATGATATGTATTAAACTCTTAATTTTGATTTATATATGAAGGAAATCAGCAATGCATTCTACAATTTCAGAAATGTGTGTTTTTTAAGAATATTTTTAAAAAATTATGCATTTTAAAATGTTCGATAAATTTCCCGAGTTTTTCCTCGAGTTTTTGCCGAGTCCCGAGTTTTTTAAAATTTTGGATCTGTCGAGTTATTGCCGAGTCTGAGTTTTTCAACTATGGTTTATACTATTCAGCTAAAATTCTAATCTTCCAATAAAGTAATCTTATCTCTCAAAATGAAAGCAAAGGAAAACAACCTTATCTCACGTAGGAGATGACTTGGAAGATAAGTCTAAGTCATTAGTGCTTTCTCACTTTATTAGACTTAAATAAACTAAATAAAAGATTTCATTTTAATCACTGAAGTGAATAACAAAATAGAAATAACTCGAACTCCCTGCACCTTGAAGTATCTGCACGTCCACACTGAACCTATGCAGAAGTTCCGAACTGAGCTAAAAAACTCAACAGTCATCAAATAGAATTTTTAAACCTCAAACCAGTCATGGCATATGGGGATTTAAAATACACAACAAAAAAAGATTTCAGAAAAAAAAAAAAAAAAGATAAAAATCAAGGTTGTAAAAGTTAAAAAATTAAGATTTAAAATAAAAGCTAAGACTTTAAAAAGAAAAATGTTAAACTCATTGCATTGAAGAAAATGCCACAAAAATACCAAAAATTTCCCACTGCACTCTTTGCCACTATTTGTTTGTGTGATTTTTCCAACTTGTGCTTTCCAACAATGGTTGGGAACCAGGTGCCCAATGGGGCACAAACTGACTTCATTAGGATGTAGTTGTTTGTGCCCCATTGTTTGTGCATTATTCAGTTATGAGGGGAATTGTGAAGAAATGCTTTCATTTCTTTTTTCAGGAAACACAGCGGCAGCACCATTAAGGTTAGCACCCTAATGGAGGTGAACACACATGGGCCATCTTGGTAAATGCACACTATGGGTGTTAGTAGATTATTTTGTAAATGAGGGCACATTAAGTTAACTAATTCATTTATACTTTTTTATAACTGATTATAGGATTCTGGTGCACCTCTCTTTCCTCTCTTTGGGATTACAAAATTAATAGATAAATTGTGGGTCATCTCTTCAAAGAGCCTAGGATATATTCCTCTTCACACATTGTATCCTTGTGATGATGTGTTGGATGTTAAGACCTGAAATGTTCTGAAAATCTTTTTCTTGCCAACATAGGTGTATCCAGAAACTTCTTATTACTAAAGTTAATAATGCATTATTTTTCTCAAATAAAACCTTATTCTTCTAATTCAGTTATCATATAAATCACTTTTTGTTTATCACTTAAGTTTTTTGTGCAGAATAACTAGGCTGTAATAAACTTCATTTTAGAACTAGACTAGTTGGCTCTTGCAATTTTTCCAATTGCAGACGCTACTTTCTCTTGCAACAAAAGAACTCAGTAGTCAATAAATCGTGACAATATACAGAACTCAAATATTACATGTAGTAGTACTTTCTGTAAAAGATTAAATATGATCAGATGTGAATTTTGTTTCATAGAGCCATACAGGTTGTAATCGTTGATCTCCTTGTGCTGTCCGTTCTCACTCAGTATTTTCTCATTAATGTCTAAATCAGTGTTGCACAAAGATGTGTCCTTGGGGGTTGTGGATGGTTGCCCCTTATTTTATTGTTCCCATATAGTGTGCTATGGCTGTGGAACATCTTTGATTGCCCATGCATAAGCTGGGTAAATCCCAGCTGTCCTGGATATGGCTGGCAGCATTGCACTTTCTGTAAAGAAATGTTTCTAAAATTTGTTTTTTAAAAAGACTTTTTAATCCTTTAGTAAATAAAAATTATGATTTTTCCACTAATTTATGTACACTTGTGCATTTTGTTCAACCTTATGTAAGCTGCTTCACGTGCATTTCCATCCCTGGATATCATTTTGTTTTCCTTTTTGTTTTAGTCACCATTTGTTTATGCCTACGCTTTGAGATAGTATTCACTTCAACCTAGGAAATGGACATGATTTTGGTGACTATCACATGAAGAACTCATTACTTTTTTAAATTTATTGATATTCTAGTAGTAGAATGTATCATTTTCCTGCCATCAGTTCGATGTCTTGAAGATTGCCAAGCTGTTTGTGGGTGTTTCCGCTAAAATAGTGAACAGCAATTTTTCATCAATTGAAAATTTCTTTACCTTGAATTTCTGGGCTTGTAGTTAGTGGTTATATAGGTTGATGTTCAGTTTTTATGTGGTTCGCTTTGGTAATCTTTTATACATTAAATTGCAAATTTCAGAAATAGCATGAACTTTTCTATGAGAATGCTTGTGCTTTTGTTCATATAAGATTATATGCTCAATGCTACAAATCTGAGGTGTGTATTTGCATAGGCTTGTTTGTAGATCAGTTTGATGTACTAGGGAAATTTGTTAGCGTTTGATAAAGATTTGTGAAGCAGTTGTTTAGTAAACTATAAGCTTTGCTCCACTTATGGAAGCATTTATTTTGTGTAGACAACTAATGGCAAGCTCACTGGCAGGAAGGTGCATAAATATGGTAAAAGCACTACTGGTGAAAGTTGGGATATAGTTGTTGAAGAAGGAACATATTATGAGTAAGTTTTGATGGTTGATAGAACAATTCCATTATAGTCTTATCGGTTAATACCTTAGTTTTATCTTCTAATAGATTGGTTCTGGTTTTAGTTTTTGTAAAATGGAAATGGTATTCTCTTTATAGATTTGAAAAACATTCCAGAAGAATATGTGCATTCATGTTTGGTTGTTTGTATTTGTAATGTTTGCAAACTAAGTTATTTCAGGGCATATTTACTTACACAATCATGTATTGAATGGAAGGGCTGAGCCCCACTATGGATGGGTGGATGCTGTGGGAAACTCTGCGCAGTTGTTATCGATCCAGCCACGAGAACGTCCTCCTGGTGTTTATCCAGATCTAGATTTTGGATCATCTCCACCATCTCAACTGCCTCCACCATCACCCCCAGAATCACCCCCGGAGTTTCCACCATTCTCTCCAAAATAATTGACTATTGTAATTTTCCTTTCTTCTTCTTTTGAGTTTTTAAAATTTATGTTGGTGAGCATTATTCATTTCATCAGTCATCCTTTTTGTTTCGAGTGGGTTTGGCCAGACCTGAGCTTATCTTTCGATATGGAATTGGTCAGATTTGACCTTATTGATATGGATGGAGCATGAAGGAAAATAAATTGTCATATCTTCAATTCTTTTTTTATGAGTCAACAGTGTATCTGTTTACTTTTGGCTGTAAGATAGCAAAGTTTATCTCAGGATGTTTCGTTTATCCTGTTGTGCAATGAACCTCATGTATGTTCCTCATAAACAAGAAATGTAAAATGATGTCATGAAGAATTAAACAAAGGCAGTGTGAACACCGGCAGAATATAATATGGGATTCTGAGGAAAGAGAAGAAAAGGGTCCACAGAAGTATTTCCCAGGCCAAATCTTTAATAAGCTCAAGTTTAATGGAAACAAGAACTGAACATCTTTATGATCTGTTCATAGCAATCCATGCAGGTACTGGAATGTATGGTGACTGTAAAAACAACTATTTGTTATAGTCCAATGGAAGATTGATAAAGAAATCATTTATTTTGTAACCAAAGTGAGCAAGCAGGGCGAGTTGTCTAATAGGATATTTCTGTTGATCTTCATTTTTGGTATAAATATTCATAATCTTAATAATATTTTAAAAAGAGACATCTTATCTGGGTTTGTCATTTAGCTTTAACAAGCTTTGGCTAAAGTTTGTTGGCTCAAAATACCAAATATACTGCAAATTACAATTACATGGCTGAGCTTTACTTTTTGAATGTAAGTTTCTTATGGAAAGTATGTACACGAGGGACTGACTAATTGGAAGAGATCTTCAAGTTCTAGAGAGGTCTAGCTTGGTGCAATAAGATGCATGCTAGAGCTATACACGGGTTTTCTGTAAGAATTTAGAAATAGAAATGGTAGAATCAAGGTGTGTAGTCGGTTATACGCTATGTTTCTCTAGCTTTGTAAATTTTTTAACGTGAGAACAATAAAGATGCAACCTTGGAGAGTCCATCCAACCACTAAATTTGAACCAGCACCTGAAAGCATGGATGGAGAGATGCATCGGTGAAACAAAGACCTAGTGGGGGATTTAAAGAATGGTCTATAGAAAGAGGCAGACAGAAAGAAGCTGCTTAGTGATAAGCTGACATTCATTCATGCTATATCTACTCGTTGTATTATTATTTGTGTTTGAAATGCCAGAATCGGGTTTAGATAGTTATAACAATGAAAAAATAAATTTGTAACCTATTTAAGCCTTGACTATTGTCTTAAATTTTTTATTATTTGTTTAGTTAGAAATATCAATGTCCATAACATATAATAACTAGATTCTTCTTTGTCCAAAGGACTTTTAAGACTTGAGTGGGTGTGGATCAGTATTAACTGTTAATGATTACGAATTTGGAACTAGTCTTTTAGTTGATTTTATTACATTTTAGCATTTGAAATGACTTATTCCCTTGGACTTTAATGCGTGAAAATGGGTTGCTAAGACTTCTGAAGTTACCATGCTAATCTCTCCCCTTTTTTAATTTAAGCCAATAGATGTGTCATTGTAAAAACTCAAATATTTGCTAAATTTTGCAGCAAGGAGCAAACTATTTTGTCCACCAAGCTTGATTTAGTAAAGAGAAAAAGGGCACTTAGATGATGGCTCAAGTTATCCCCACCTTCATTATATTGTGAACTATATTATGTGATGATGATGATGATTTTATAAAAAGTTATACTCGAGTTTTGAACCTGAAAAATAATAATAATCAGAAATCAAAGATGTAACCTACTTCCTTCGGTAGTTAGCCTACACATTTATGGAAGAATTGACACATTTTGCTTGCTTTTATTTAAATATAATTTTTTTATATAATCATATGCTGTTAATAACTTCAAGATTGTATAGTTTGATTCTTTTTCTTTTGTTAATGTAGTTTTTTAATTTAAAATATAGACAATTATATGTAATTAATAATATTTACAACATTATCTTGAGTTTCGTGGTAGTGTATTTTTTGAGATAAATTCAAGTACAATCTTATTCAGAACTGACTTAGAATGGTAATAACTTCAAGACTGTATAGTTTGATTAAGTTCATTTTTGTTTGTTTTTTTTGTTAGTGTAGCTTTTTTTAATTTGAAATATTGATAATATATTTGTAATTAACAATGTTTATGAGATTGGATCTTGAGTTTTGTAGTAGTGTATTTTCAACCTAAATTTAAGTGTAATCTTTAGAATGGTAATTGATGTTTCAAAAAAAATGTTTTAAGTTATTAATTGGCAAGATTATATAGTTTGATTAAGTTCATTTTTGTTTGTTTTTTTGTTAGTGTAGCTTTTTTTAATTTGAAATATTTATAATATATTTGTAATTAACAATGTTTATGAGATTGGATCTTGAGTTTTGTAGTAGTGTATTTTCAACCTAAAGTTAAGTGTAATCTTTAGAATGGCAATTGATGTTCCAAATAAAATGTTGTAAGTTGTTAATTGGTCTAATCGTTCCAATAGGAAAATTCATTAAGGAGATGAGATGTTTTCAATCATTACTACACTTTAAAATTTAAGAAGATGTTGGTTGTATAAAATATCATATTGTAAAATTTTTGCCATGCACAGAGCTTCAACTCTCTAAAAGTTGTAAAATCACGATTCTTTTCTTAAAAAAATGTAAAGGTATATTGAGGTAGTATTGCAATCAAATCTAATGATTGATAGCTTTTCAAAGAAAAGATAAAGGCCTTGAAGCCAAAGTTGTATGCTCTTTTGATCGTACCAATGCATTGCAATCTCATAGCTATTGTTGATCTCAAAAGGTGAAGTTGCTTCCTAGGGCTAGGGAACCATGAGAGCTCCAAAAGTGAAAGCAACTTGATTGCCTTGCTTACAAGAACCTTTTCATTTGGCATACAGGTGAAAGATGTGAGGGATGTTAGAGAAGGAAATCTCCAAACAAGCAAGGACCTTTGAATGCTTCAAAAACAAAGATCTTTAACATTTGATTTTCAAAAGTGGGGTTCTCACAATAATACATTGTTTAGTTTGAAAATCTAGATGCGTACAAGCGAGCAACATGAAGAGAACATAAGTAGTTGTTGAATGTTTGAGAGGATGTTTAGTTAGGGGAATCAACAAGGTGGGTAAAGATCATCTAGTATACTATGTTAATGAATCGTGATGTGATATGACATTTTTTTTTTCAAAAGATGAATTGATTGAATTTATTAGACAACAACCAATAAGGAGTTATAGATTATTGAAAATCGAAAATGGGTTGAATTGAGCTTTTTACTAGCAAAGTGTTTTGTCAAATGATTTGCCATGATGAAGCCTAGTTTTTGTTTGATTAATGCTACTTACAAACCTTAGTATAGATGAATTGTATACATGGGGAAGCAACAATGATCTGAGTACATTTGAGAAGTGTATAAATCAAGTATATATATATATATATATATATATATATATATATATTTGTAATTTTCGGTTTATCTTACCTCTTGGCATAGAATTATGAGTGGATGTTAAATCTAATCCTAGTATAGCATATCTTGAGTCTTGCACATTTGTTGAATTATGTTAATCTAATCTATTATAGAGAATTATTTGTTCTTTGTTATTTTGTTTTGAGAATGTTTAGATAATCAATTTTGTGTGTGCGTGTATCACAATATTTTATTCAATATTAGGATAAAATTCTTCCCCCTTTTCACCTATCAATATTAATTGGCATTAAAATAAGGGAAGTTGGTCCAAATTTTGAGGTTGTTCTAAGTTTGAAACATTTGAAAACTTCCCATTGTCCTAGTCTGATTGTGTGCACCATATAAATAGTTAGAAGTGAATAATTGTAGATAGAAAAAACACATTTATTTTGCCATTGATAAACAAATCTATAGTGGTTGGAGAGAACTTTTCAATCATTGTTGAACTTCAAAAGTTTGGAAGTTTAATTGACCTCTAATAAACTAACACAAATCTATATAAATTGAAGTCTTAAATTTCGTAGAGCCACTTAATTTTTTGATAGTTGTAAGGAGAGCTTGATGTGTTGGAGGTGCTAAACATGTGGTTTGGCATAGAAAACATGGCATTTGTTTTGGTGTGGGTAGTAGAGAATGGGATAAAAGGATTGAAAAAAAGTTTAAAGAAACCTTGGCAAGCAAAGGACAACAAGAGTGTTTCAGGCTACCACAATGTTGTCTAAATTTGTGGGATACATCACACAAGAAATCAGAAATCCATGTATGAGGAAATGTATGTTGCAAATGTGGGCATTGGAGAAAGAATGGGATGGGAAATTGTTGGTTAATGTGAAGTGTTGTAAGACTTGCTTTTGGACTCCACGCAATCAATTGGGAGGTAGAATGAATTTGATGTTTCTTGAATCTTGAGTTGTATAACAATGCTCAACTCTTGCAAGTGCCTCCTTGTTGCATGAAGATATTCATAGGCTTGAGGAGAAGGAATGTGTGACTTTTAAAAGGATTGATGGTCACTTAGACTTGTTATTTTGAAGTTTGTTCAAGCTCTATTGATGTGGCAAAATGCCATGCCAACTTTAAATATTATAACTCTATTGAAAAGGGTACAAGACCCTCCAAAGCTCGGATACAAGTGTATAGGTTATTGAATTTTATTGGAGAGCTATAGGCCAATACCTACAAGGTTGTTGGTGTTTGTTTTCTAATTTAAGATGAAAGCTCATGTTAAGATTTATCTTGATTAGCTTACAATGTCTAATTAAGTCATTTGTGTTCATGATTGCTACCAATTTAAAACATAGATACAATCGTATAGAAATATTTGCAATAAAAATAGATTCTAACTCTATTATGCTCCTACTCTAACACCTAATTAAAAAGGAGCAAAAGAGAGGGTAGGGAGAAAAAAAGGTAGAGTGTAATAAGCATACTAGTGAATCTGCAATGTTGTTACGAAGTTAAAATGAATCCTCTAAAATAATTGTGTAGTGATCAATCTGAGCACAATCTTGAAACATGAACATGCAAGCTTCTAAGAAATACTTTGACAGATCCTTGCTACTTATTCAACCACAAGTGTGCACACAAATAATTTGTGGAATTCGGTTAAAACTAGTTTGGATATTGAGTCAATTTTTAAAGAATATAGATAAAAAAGGTTGATATACAAAATACAAGTTTGGAGAAATAGGGCCATAAGTGTGCGCACTAGTGCTCTGTTCACACCATTAGAAGATTTCTCTATCCAACCCCTTACCCCTTTACATTATAAATTTTCTTGATTTAAATATTCTAGAGCCATTACAATCATTCAAGATCGACTTCTCAACTTCCAGTTTCCTTGATGGTTACATTTTAATGCTCCTTGAGTTTGATAATATTTGTATTTGCTACCACTATAGGTTGATAATTGTTTTAATTTCTCTACATTTTACATCTTAATGTTGGTTGAATAATCCAATTAACACCTCTAGGGTTTAACTTATATGCTCCCAACCTTTAATGGTCTTATTTAAATTCACTATCTTTACAATAATAATCTATAATATATTAGTTTGGCTTGACCGTTCTCTCAAACTATGGCACTTAGGAATGTCTTGTTTACACATATAGGTGGATGTTGGGTCCACCTACAAATGCCTATCTCAGTTTTTGTTAACTTGAATTTGTTTTCTTGTGGTGGCAACAAATGCTATGTTGCAAAATGTTTTAGTTTTGTTCAGTAATAGGTTGCTAGGAGTGATATTTTGCATTTTGCATATAATGGCACCAAAGTGATAATACCAACACATCTGACTAGGCAAGTTATTACTATAGGACGTATCTTTTTAGTGGCCAAGTGGCTTGATCAGTCCAGGCTACCCCAGACTGAGAAAGTCTCTTAAGAGCCCTAAGAGCAAAAATATGTCAAACTTTGATGCAATGATTCTCAAAATTTGTGGCACCTAGGAATGTTATCCCAAGAAGGAAGAAAGGTCTTCCGAAACATGTATCTCAGTCCACACTTGAGTCAAGGGTGTGAGAATAGCTAGGTCAGGGTATGGTATCATTTAGCGCATTGCAATTGTGTTGTCCAATCTTTGAGTGTTGCTAGCTCCTCTTTGTACAAGGTTCTAGATCCTTTCAAAATCTCACCTTTACCCTTAATCAAAAAATAAAGGAGGTTTTGAAACATAAATTTAATTGTCTTTAGAATCTCGGGGAATTTAGCTTTAGAGAAAGAAAAAGCATTTACTCTTCACATTTCCTTTTCATGGACTTAATGAGCCCCACAAAACTGTGCTTGATGTTTCTTCAAATCTAGGCTCTAAACTTTGACATTTATCGCCATCTAGGCATATTTGTAAAAGTGTAAACCTAATGTCAATTTCACATAATAATTTGGTTAAAATAAATAAAACTAATTAACTTTAAAAATACTTAGCTCAATTTAATATCATTAACATATTTGAAATTAAAACCTTTTTGAAACACCAAAAACACTAGATGTACAAATTTAAAAATCAATTTTAAATACTTATTGAGTCCAAGTTTTAGGAGTCCAATTAGGTTAACAAAATACTTCAAAGTTCTATAAAAGGAATCCAAAGGCAAAAATAGGTTCTGATTGAATTATGAACAAATAAAATCTAGATCATTAATGTTGACAAATTGGACCCCACAAGGCACATGTCTAGACTAGAGAAAAGCACTTAATAGACAAGTATCATTGTCTCATACACTTAGGAAAACAAACTCTTGATATTGATTTAGGCAAAGAGTGGGCCTAAAGAAAATTACATTGGATTTTATATCCAAAATCTGGATAATGGAAAGGATGTGAAAACTTATCAAAATCCTATTATGACTCACCTAGATTCTAGGGTTTCACTAGACAAACTTTGGCTTAAATTGATTGAAAAACAATTTTGGTTCTGAAGAAAAGTAAGACTTGAACAATCCCCTAAATAGTTGGATATAATGAAGTATTAACATGGTTTAAACAAAGTTTCAGATTTGAGGAATACACAAGAAACAAATAAATTGAAAACAATAAAGTCTGAACCAAGGAATTATAAAAGCTTGGCATAGAAGATGGACAAACATGGAAAAAATGGGGTAATAAAAAATAAATTGATAAAAAGACAAACACCCTAATAGTCATCATGAAAGAATTAAACAGAGAATGTTCTCTTTTGGGTTTGGCGAGCTTGGGAAGTAGAAAATTGATGCAAAATTGATTACAACTTAAAAGTAGGTATTGAAAGATAAATCGAAACCCTTGATTTGAGCATGAGACACTAAACAATGGGAATAATAAATTGATACACCACAAATTAAGGAAACTTGAACTTGAAACAAAACCATGAGAAATAAGGAATCAAAGGTAAGGATAAATTCTTATAATTCAAAGGAGTTAGAAGCTGAATAAAAAATCTGAGTCCCTAGTTCAAAGCAAATAGAGACTTGTTGTGGAAAGGTATGGAGGAAATTGGCATTTGTTTGAATTTAAAATTGTCTCAAGAGGCCATATTAGAGGACTTAAACTATTGTGGATAACAAATAAATTAACTAAATTGATAAAAGTTAAGGATTAATTTTTGACTAGTTAAATATATATAAAATTTTGGAGGAGGTTTGGAATGACTTGGGTAATTTGTCAACCTAAACTTAAAAATTATTAATTACAAACATGGGAGTGGTCATACGAATTTGCCTCTTCCTATGGTCAAACAATCTACATTTAAGTAAAATAGCATAAGTAAAATATGGTTTTAGGTAATAGATGGTTTTATTGGCATGTGATAGTGTCAACCATAAGAATTAAAGATTTCTATTAAAGATTTAGTGAATTGCTATAGCTACTAACATATGCCATTGAAATCTGTATTTTTATCTAGATATTGAATCCTTTATCCAAGTTATACTTAGTCAAAAATAAATCTTAAATTTGTCAATAGATGTCACTCCTAATCTTTTTACAAACTTCATATACATTTCTTGAAATTAAGAAACGCCAATATAAAAGACATTAGTTATGATATCCATTAGCAAATTTTAGAGTTAGTTTTTATGGGTCTATGTTAATATACCTCACTTATTCTAGGTCCTAAACTTATGTAGATATTAAATAGAATCTTTGGCTATAATTTTGACCATCATTCTTCTTTATCTTTTACTAAAGATTAATTTTCCTTGAAAGGAATTTCTAGAGACATGGTGTCTCATAGTTATACTTTTGTGTAAGATTATATTGAGATAGAAGAAAGTGTTCTGCAAATAAATGGTTTTATATGTTGTAAATAGACCAATCAAATTTATATGTTTTTTTTTTTACAATTTTTGAGAATTTGGAGCGCCTACTTTATAACAAGAGTCTTAGTGCAACCAAATTCTTATCAAAAGTTGTCACAGTGATTTTGCTTTGTTTTGTTTTTGTACATTACACCAACTTTGTTTGCTATTAGGGTAAAAAATCTTTTGCATCGTTTGGATGCTCTTTGTTCTCTCTACAATCAATTGCTAGTTTGGGATATGATACTCCTATTTTCTATTAGTCTAATTGCAATCAATTTTTGTTGCACAAAATCGATTATCAATCTACTAAAACACTGCTAGTCAGTACAAGATACAATATAAGTTTATAAATTAAACAAGTCATATCTGTATTTATTATCATCTATTCCAATTTTTATATGACAATATAAGGTACAACTTTATCTTAGATTCTTTGCTCTAAGCAAGCCTATAAATTTATACAATGTAAATGCATTAAATATTCTGAAAAAAACATACAACACAAGATTAGACAAATTATCCCTAATTATTTTAGAGTGACTTACATTTGTGATGGTGAATAAATTAAGTGTAGAAAAAGATTAAAACCAAACATTGAAAAGAAATGGTGTCCATATATTCTGTAAAATGACTATGAATGGATTTTCAGGGAACAACTCATCTACTTTTAAAGGTTTGAAACTTTTTTTTATCTATTTTCTGTTAGAAATTAAAGGTGGCATTTCTTTTTCTTTTCTTTCCTCTTAACTAGAGGAGTAAGCAGTTGATTAACGTAGAATGGAATCTTAGCAACTTCTTAGAAGAAGATAAATGACAATTTTGAGGGTCTAGGAAGTGAAAGGTTTAAGTTCAAGTGAAAGCTTGAATTTTTTTTTGTTGATTGCTGGAAAACACAACAATTTCGAGGATAACTATATGAACTGTTAAAAGAAAGTTGAGGCTCAAGTGAATGCTACCAAGCATCCATGGTGAAACTAGATGGAGGTCCCTACTTGTTTTATATAGCATATATTCTTGTTTGCTACTTACTCCATGCTCAAGTCTTATATATTCATAAGAAAAGTTAGTAGGCATGGTTGAGAAACCAATTGATTTTTTTCAAAAGGAAGTATTAGATTGCCTACATTGCAATTTTTTTACTATTACTTGGAAAAAAAAAATTATAGGTAAAGTGAGTATTCACTTTCAGAAAAATGATACATATATGGATGGTGATCGAACATAATAGATCAAAAGACATTTAACCAAAGTTTAGATAACACCAACCCTTGAAGACTATCAATACTGACAAATACATATGACTAAAGCATATAAGCTGACCCAAAAGAGACAGATGACATACAACATAATTGCCAACAAGAAGAGAGATCCACACATGGAGCCGAAGAACTATGTTATTCCTGAAACCTTCCCATTTGTGACATCATGAGAGCGAAGAAGCATACGGTGCGAACCAAGTCCCAGTCTAACGTGATTTTTCTTACATCTCTCTATAGGAATCCAAATTTCCATGTCGTTCCTTGAAGCAGAGCATCTGAAACCAAGTGAGTTCGACTTCCATGTGCTTCCAACTGCAAGGGGATTTGACCTAGGAGGGTGACTCCTCCCGAGTCCCGAGGAGTTTGGGAGGGTAACGCCACCTGAGGAATTGTCATAGACGGTTGGTCATTTTGAGCCTGAAGTGAATCCAGACAAGGACCCAGATCTTCTTTTGTTGCTTTAACAGAGAAATGAAGTGAGTTGACATCTTTCCACCATGTGGCATGACCTGCCAACTTGTGCCTGCTAGTAGGGCAAGCTGCAGCAGTATGACCTATTTTATAACATCTCCCACAACTTAATGGCAGTCCTTCATAATTGAGGAGTTGGACCCAAGATCTACCTGCAACCTTCAGGGTAATATAAACCCCTGCAAAATAAAAATATACTGATGAATCACATTCCAATTTTTTACTATTGTATGGAGATATATAGTTAAACAATTATGTGGGTTTGATATAAACTCCTCCAACTCAAAAAAAAAAAACCATTTCATGAATCTCCAGTCTAGAGGATATAAAACAAAGAGCATATCAATTGAGTTCTACCACATCAATTCAACTTCACATGCCTTGTTTATGCTTCCACATTTTCCATAAATGTTAATTTTATCAATTGACTTCTACCACATCACTTTACATGCCTTGTTTATGCTTCCACATTTTCCATAAATGTTAATTTTATCAATTGAGTTCCAACACGCCACTTCACATGCCTTGTTTATGCTTCTACATTTTCCATAAATGTTAATTAAAAAACAAACAAAAGTAAGATAGAATACAACCATTTTTGAAGAAAAATGAGAATTGAATTAAAAAAAATGGATGTTGAAGTTAGCTTACCTATGCCTTGCTTTGTGATAATTTCTTTTACATTTCTAACAAAGGAAATCTAGAAAAATAGCTACTAAAAGACTTGGAAATAAGTATGCAACAAAAGAATTCAACTAAGAATTAAAGATTGATCCCTAGAAATAACTCGTTCAAAGGTGTAACAAAGAAACCGAAATCAAGCTATTGATGATGGTTTCGATAGGTGTTTGCTATCATCCCTATCAATAAGCATCATAATTCTGAACTGCGTCTATTTTCTATAAATATATAACATACCCATTAACCTTTTTGAATAAACCTATACCTAGCAATGTATTTATATGCACACACCCTTTTGGTGGTTGGAAGCTTATATGCATCATTAGGGAAGATAGACCGCATTGAATGAGGTCTTATGCATAATCATGTGCATGTTTTTAAATATTTCATTGTACAAGAGAACAATAAGCTATTAACAGGGTAATTTTAGTACTGGCAAATGCCATTATCTAATATAGGGGCTTGAGCTCATTTGTTTAGAGAACTTTACTATAGTATCAATCATGTAGGCTGTTAGATCGGTTATGACTAATAAATACAATGAAGGTTGTCCTGGTGCAAGATAGTAAGCACAATGTCGTTAAGCATCATAACATTGGGATCATTATCATGTCATTTATGCACCACTACATCTTTGTATCCTTTTTAACTTACATTTGTATACTTATGATTTGCACTTAGGTCAAAGATGTTTTAGGCAACCTTGTGGGTTATTGCATAAGTGGTATGTTACAATCTTATTGACAACATTTGAGAAATTTGTCGGCATCATCATTGAATGCTCATGCAACTTCTAGAAAGGTGAATAGATTGGCTACCTTTATTGCTATGTTGCAATATACCAATGTATCTTTGTGTTCAATTGAATTAACTAGAAAGACTACAACAAGGTTGATTGCTACCCTTCAAATGATTGTTGCACACGTGCCATTTGATAGTTTAATGTTATGTAACCTTGTGACTTTGATTGGACTATCAAGTTAGATAGACAACATAATTTGAAACATGGTTGAAGGTTGAAGATAGATAAGCCATCTTTCTTGGAAATTAAAATTTCTCCGTCCATTGATAGAAGTTTTAAGGACCTTAAGTGGGCCATAGTGTAGTAGCAATGCAGAGATATTGTCATGATGATGATGCAGACTTAAGCCCTATTGGACATGCTCTCCAATAACTAGAACAACTCCACTGATACAAGCCACATTCAATTGTCGCTTCTAAGACATTGGTGATGAAATCTTGATGTATTTTGTCATGCTAAAAGCCTTGAGACTAAGTGATAGAAATTCACCAAAAGAAACAAGGACACCAGAGTTAAGCATCATAACATTGGGATCCTTATCATGGAATTTGTGCACCACTACATCTTTGTATCCTTTTTTACTTACGTTTGTATACTTATGCTTTACACTTAGTTCAAAGACGCTTTAGGAAACCTTGTGGGCTACTACATAAGTGGTATGTTACAATCTTATTGACAACATTTGAGAATTTTGTTGGCATCATCATTCTATCCTTCTAATTTTGTTTCTTGATTTCATGCTCATGCAATTTCTAGAAAGGTGAGTACATTGGCTACTTTTATTGCTAAACCAATCTATCTTTGTGTTCAATTGATTTAACTAGACATATTACAACAAGGTTGATTACTACCCTCCAAATGATTGTTGCACACATCATTTGATAGTTTAATGTTATGTAACCTTGTGACATTGATTAGACTATCAATTTAGACAAACAACATAATTTAAAACATGGTTGAAGATAGATAAGCCATCCTTCTTAGGAATTAAAATTTCTCTATCCACTGACAAAAGTTTTGAGGACCTCAAGTGGGCCATAGTGTAGTAGCAATGTACAAAAAGTGTCATGATGATGATGTGGATTCAAGCCCTACCAGACATGCTCTCTAATAACTAAAATAGTTTCACTAATACATCCCACATGAGTTGTGGGTTCTAAGCCAATGGTGATGAAATCTTGATGTTGTGTTTTGTTATGCTAAAAGACCTGAGATTGAGTGATAGATATTCACCAAAAGAAACAAGGACAATAGAGTTTGAAGAACTATAATGCAATTTGGTAAAATTCCTCATTTTTTGTGTTTTCCTCAATAAGTAATCTAGACTATGGGAAACATATAGATAGATATTAATGTGGATCAAATACCTTAACAAGGGATGTGCCACAATAATTTTAATGAGGCTTATCACTTTTAGAACAACATTCAAATTGGACATGTACATATATCTGACCTTCTATAACTGATTTGGAACCAACTTTAGTTTATACCTTAATAACATTTTAAGAAAGTCATTATTTTTCTAACTTTAAGTTATAATCATAAATTCACTTTATTAAGTCATATTAAAATGACTTAATTTACAATTTTGAAAAGGTTATAAAAGAAAAAGAGATAAGTCTTTAGCTTTGCTTATTTGAATTTTGTTATTTTGAAGCTTCTAACTTTGGTGATTATGATTGTTCCCAAGATGTTTGGCTCTAAAAATTCTAAACTTCTTGATAGTTGGTGTAATCAACTTGGCACCTAGAACAATGGTATTAAGCAACTGCCAATTCCAAGTTGCCAAGGTTTCACTTAACTCTTCTATTTGTTGGAGAAAAGCTAGAATGTTCTTTGGTAGCCAATCAAAGAAGATAATATAGTACTGAGCTTCCTCATAGTATTACCATTCATGGTCTCTTTATTGAATAACTCTTCTATAACCAAATCTTTAAAAAAGTTCTTGACTGTGTGGATATATGCTAATCCAACCTCATCTTCTCCAACGATATCAACATTAGAGGATAAGCAATTAGCTTTGATATCTGATTTTATTTTATCATATAATTTATGAAGCTTTTGTACCTTATTTATTGTTTTCTTCAAAATTAACAATTTATATTCTATGCATTTCTACCAATAGACAACATCATATTCATCAGCTTTATTAATGACCTTTTTGAAGATTAGTAAATTGATGTCAAACTTGGCAATTACTTGTAAGTCCCTGGTGACTCCTTACCAAAGGACATCTTTCTTTGTAGCATTAATTTCAATCTCCAAGTCCTTTTTCTTTTCATCAACTTTTTATACAACTTTACTTCATCCTCAATGGAATTAAGGCCATCAAGAGTAATCTAATTGACCCACAACTCAACTACCCTACCATAGGCTTGAACTTGTTAATTTTTATCGATGGTTTTTTTGCTCACATCTCCCACAACTGAGTGGAGGTGTCGACAATAGATTTGATATAAGAAGTTAGCACATGGACTTGCTCTTTCTACTCCCTTGTCTCTTTCTCTTTGTTTGTTCTCATGACTAACTTGGCAGTCGACACATAGAAGTTGTGAATGTCACCCATGTGTAGCTAGGCCAAGATCACCTCAGGAGACTTTGTAGTCAGCCTCTGTCATGTCTTCTTCGTTCTTTTATGTAGTTGGTTCTACTATTTCCACATGTTGGTTACTAGAAGAAGAGTCCACCATCAACCTACAAGTAGTATGAGCCTTCTTTAGTTGAGGTGTCATCTGTAACCCAAGATCAATTAATTGTGTATGTTTTCTCTTCTTGGTGACCATCTCCTTTAGCTAAGGTAATGAAGAGGTGATAGGTGTTTTGTTAGGGCTAGAAGAGGGAACAATCAGGGGAAGGGTGACCATAGGGGCATTGTTGGCCCCTATGAGATTGAGTGGTGGAGAAGGAGGGGACTCTCAAGGTGAAGGAAGGTAGAGAGGAGAGTGTGGAGGTGAAGGAGGAGGAAGTTGGGAAGAAGAAGGCTTAGCAATAGGAATTGGTGGTTATTCTCAAGTCTACAGGCACATAGGAATCAACCTGGGTGGTTTGCTTAATTGGTGTCGGTGGCCTCTTTACCTCTTGCTTCTAGGTTGTTAGCGTTTAATTTCGCACCTTTCAGTGAGAAAGAAAAATGGACAGTGTGTACAGTAGGACTGTTCTTCAAATTAGGAGGGGAAGCTCCCTCAACAAGAAAATTAAAGACATTTACAAAATAACCTATCTTTTTGTTTCTCAAGGCACGAGCACAAGGCAATGAAGCTCTTCTGCAAGGCTATAATATTTTCTAAAGCTTTCTAGAAGAAAATAACTAACTTTATCTTTTAAAACAATTTTGATTTCTTCAAGTAAATTCAGAGCATAAAGAAATCAAAAGAACAACTTGGAGGTTTTCAAAACAAAATAACAAATACAACTCACAATAATTGCTCATGCACAAAGTCATGAACAATTTACATAACTCCTGACAACAATATAGACCTCTGAAACCATGATTTGTATTCTCATTAATCAAAATGCAAGAATAAATAACAGTGTTTGAACAATAAAATGCAAGCAAAAACTAGTCTCAACATTTACCATTAGAGAAATTAAGTGTGTAGAATACACTTATTTATACCTAAAAAGAAAAGATGCAAGGAAATAAAAGGAAGAGTTAACTAACACTCTTCACTCTAGATCTAATGTTGCATGGGAAGCATGCAAGCTTTTTACCAATTAAAACTAAAAGTATTTTGTCATGCAAATTTCAGTTAACTGAACTTGCATGTTATTACACAATGAGTTCCAACTCAAAGATATTTTGCGTGATTTCCAAAATCAAAATTTAAAAATAAATTTAACTTCAGTTAACAAAGACAGTTCTCAAAATAGAAGCTACTTTGGAAATCTCTTCTGCTGCCAAAAATAATTTCCTCCTGCAAAATGTGAAAAATAAGCTAAGTCTGAGAATTGAGATTTCTCTCAAATTCCTCAACCTTGGCTTCATCTGGCATGATCATGGACTCAAGGTGAACCATCCTCGTTTGTAGGTCTATGGCAGCATCCTCTATGATTTTCTCAAACACTTCAAAGTCTTTCTCAACCTTGGCGCACTTTGATGCAATATCAACCAGGAGGTACATTTTGTCAACATGAGGGTCTCCACAAAACTTTCCACGGATCAACTAAATGAACTTCTCCTGTAAAACATGAATGAGGCAATTTACGCCTTCCTCACTGAAATACCTGCATGGAATGTTTTGGACAAAATCAATGGCATATCTTTCAACGCCTAGGAGCTTTTCTTTCCATATAGCCAACTCCGAGTCTATATTCTTCGAGGTATAAACCAAGAAGGAATACTGGTGAGTCCAGGAGAAAATTGCAACCTTCTGATGTGCCGTTATAGGCCTCAAACCAAGTGCATGCAACCTGACCATCAATCTATCATATACTGGCTCCATGTCCTTCATACACTCAATCATATTCTAGATTCCAAGGAGGACATCCTTAGAATTGGACACCACTTCTGATAACTTTGCTAGAAAGTTAACATTCTTTACTATAAAATGCTCCACCCAATCTTTAGTGTGCTTACCATACACCACCAACTGACTCAACTATTTTTGTTCATCGGTAGATTCCATCACTTGTGGCAAAAAGAGTGAAGGAGGAGTAGGTGAATGCAGAAGCTGTGAGATGTACTGACATAGCTGCTAGACTTTTGATTTGAGGGCAGCGTTGTCCTCTCCATCCTTCAATACCCTATTTCTCATAGTATCTATAGCAGCCTCTAAAATATTCACTGTTGTCTGTCGTGTGTTATGACCAAAACAAGTCTTGACAATATGATAATCCTCAGGTTCAACTTCTTCAATTGCTTTGTCCTAAGGAGGAATAGTTGTCTTTAAAACTAATTCTCCTTCACTTGTCTTTAGAATCCTCGATTGTTTCTTGGGCTTCTTTATAGATGGCTCCTTGAAAGTCTTGGTCAAGGCATTGAAATCCAACTGGTAGGATGGCCTTTTCTTTTTCTCACTGACTGTTGTATGAAGCCAAGCTGAAGTAGATTCTTGAAATGTTGGCTTTGGACGACTTTCTTTTTCAGCACCCAGATTTGGCGTGACTTCGACCCCAGGAGGTGCAAAATGAATATCCATCTCCGGGTCAAAATCCAACACTATGTTGGTTTCAAACTCTAGGTCTACCTCCATCATGGTGTTCACTTCAATTCCTTGCAGGACCTCAGGTTCTCCTACATCGTTAGCTCCAGATGAGTTAAGTGGTGTTGAATCAATAGGTATGGGAGATCGGTGAGGCTCAGGTATCCTCTGCGGTGCCGGCAAATTCCCTTCTATTGAAGAGGAAGAAGAAGAAGAAGAAGAAGTAGAAATAGAAGTGGTAGGAGAACTAGGCTCAACTGGTGGCAAAGGGGTTGCCTCTAGTTGCTGTTGTGCTGGGGTTTGAGTCTTCCTCTTCGGGGTCACCCTCAAGGGTTCTTCCCTAATAATGTTGGTCGCTTGGGCTTTCTCACTCACCACCTTGGATTTCAAGCGTGGAGTCAAATGAGTAGGAGAAGATGGCGGCTCTACTGTAGATACCTTGTCTTTGGGTGTGTTCGTCCTCTTGCTCCTTTGACTGTTAATGAACATCCAACTTCTATTCACCACTCCTTTGGTTCTTTCTGCAATGGAGGTGATCTCTTGAAGTGACCAATCCATTGGCGGCAATGGTTGTGAATCAATTCCCTCTTTGACAAATTTTGGGGAGAGAATTAAACCATTTTTGTGCAAGTCTTTGCCACTCTCGTCAAGGAAAATTGGAATCTGCTCCAAGGTGAAGCGACTGTAACTCCTTCGCCGAACCTCATACTCATCCTAACAATTAACCCAGAAATCCTCCATAGTAGGTACATGAGCAAATTTGCTGCTAAGTCTAGATTTCATCACTTGATTAGGGTCATCTTGAAGGTCTTTAGGCTGAATTTGGACATTTCTTCACCAATTACTTTTGCATCAGACTTCTTCTATTTGACGCAGAAACTCCATGAAGACAACTTCATCAGATAGATATCTTGGGAGCTTGTATGGACATGATGTAAACCCATAGGCTCTGATATAGGAGAAGGTAGGGAATTGAATCTACCAATCCGCCCATTCCGAGATTACTGCTTTGGTTTCTCCTGATAATCTGACATGCCTTTGATTTTCCAAGTCACGTACCGTGAACATTAGGAATGCATCATTGACTTGCTAGAAGTGCTTCTGAGACTCTGAAATCTCAAGCTGAGGATACAGCCTGACGATCCTGGTGTTTTGCAAAGAGCCCACAAAGTTCAAGCTGGCAAAGTGATGTTGTTTGGCCACCATGAATAGCAAATAGGACACCATTCTGAACTCGTGACTTCGTGTGAAGTCTATGATTTGTCGGTGAATGCAATCACTTATGAGAGTGGCCCACTCATAAATGGTGCTTCCATTGGCAATGGTATTGATCACATAGAACATCCATGTCCTAAAACTCCTTCCCTCAGCTTGGCCTGTAATCCAGTTGAGCATGGTGATCATGATGGCGTACTCATCTTTGAATTGACCTCGGCCCACGTTCCTTGGGAGTGTATTCCTTCTTTCTTTTAGCCATTTGTAATCTAACTTTTGACATTTATCAGTGGCGGTGGTCCAAACTCTGTCACTCTCTTCAAGTTCCAGGTTGAGTGATTCTTCAAAAAGAGGAATGTCGAGGGCCATCTCTATGTCATCAGGCTTCAAACTGGCAATCAATCTCCCGTCCCTTGTCCTAACCTCCCTTGATTCAGGATCATAGCGTTGAATGCACGAGAGTACAAATTCAAGACTATGGGTCGCGATAGGAAAGGATCCGGCTTGAATAAGCCCAGATTTCTTCAAATTTCTTGCAGCTGCATTCCCTGAGTTTATTAGTGGTTCTAAATCAAAACCCTCAGGGGAGACTAGGCATAAGTTTGTTTCTTTGACTTTGGAATATTCATGTTTGAGCAAAGATTTGGCCTCAACGGTGACTGACGAATATTGCATGATGACTTAAAGAAGCTTTCTCTAATGACCTTTATGCACTGAAAATGGACAATCTGGTCTTCTGTGTGTTTGCTGCCCAAGAAAAACAAATTTTCTTTTCGCTGTCCAAAATTTAATTTTTGTGAAAAAATTAAAATTTTGCTTTTGGAAAAAGAAATTTTGGAGCCACACCCTCAAAGATTCAACAGCTTGTTGAGATCAAACCGGTCTAGGATGATGGAAAATGCCTTTTGCTAAGGTGGGTATGTGTTAAAAATGAGAAATTTTGGACAAATAAGCCTCAAAAATCAATTTTATCTTGGTTGTAGGTGGTGATTTTGCCCTCAAAAACCATGACCAGCGGTGAAAATCCTTGAAAATTTGCCAAAAATGGCTTCCTGGGTTTGGACGTTGCCTTGGCAACATGAAAATGGACTCTGTGAAAGAATAGAATGAAGAGAAAGAAGGAAAGAAGTGATCGAATTGCCCCCTTTATGCTTCGTAGATCCAGAAAAGCTTCAAAAACCCTCAACAATGGCCGCCAGTGCAAGAAAGAGACCTTCTGGTGGACAAATTTTCCTCTCAAGGTGAAAGAAAGATGTAGGATGATGCAAGAGTACATGATCCTTGCCTTGTGTGTGAAGATCCAATCCTCAAATCCTTCAAATTTGCCTTATGCAAGCTTTCATCCGTCCATTAATGGCCGCCATGTGAGAGGTTCATCTCTATGTATCATCTTCTTGCCAAGCAAATGATGAAAATTATGCCAAATGCCTTCTCTATGGTGAACGCCCTCCTCCTAGGGTTTCATTCTCTGACTTTGACCTTGCTCTACCTCTCCAACTTTGCGCAAACAATGAATGAAATGAGAAAGGTGAAGAGGTATATTTATAGGTTTAACCTTTCTCTCTCCCAGCGCCAATCTTCTCTCTCCTCAATGCCAATTTCCATACAACTAAGACTCCTCCAAAAAGGCGTGCAAATGATTTATTTTAGGCGCCTTTTGCATGAGGTTAGATAGGCATGAGTTTGGTGAACTTGATCGCCATGTGCAAATGATAGAAAGGCATGTGATTTGGAGGTTTGAAGCACCTTTAGGGAATGACTAAATAGGCGTGGTTAAAAGACAAATGAAGCACTTTTTAGGAGTGTTGAAAAAGGTGTGAGTTTTGGGCTTTTTAGGCACCTTTTTGGTGTGAGGGAAATGGTGTGCTTTTTACTCAATATGAGCACCTTTTTGGTGTGAGGGAAAAGGCGTGGGTTTTGGCTAGAATGGGCACCTTTTGAGGGTTGATTTTGAGTGTCTTGGTGGAGGTATATTTCCAAATATATTTAAGTATAGGGAATTTCCTATACTTTAAATATTTTGAAATATACTTCCAGGATGTTTGAGATAGGTCCCGGATCCATGGGATTTAACATGCAGATTCTAGATTTTTGAGGATCCACTAGATTTCAGACTTAGACAGATTTCAGGATCTCGGAACATCAGGTTTCAGGACACCGGACTTAGCCAATTTCAGGGCTGAAATTTATGATTCTTGACCTTGAAAAACTTTGAAGTTGGCCTTGACCATTTTGATGGAGGCTACCTGGATAACTGTTGTTTGCCTCTGACTCTGGAGCTTATTTTTGCCGTAACTTTTTCATCTAATGACGGAATGTCTTGAAGTTTGGAAACCAAGCTCATATGATCTGAAACTATCATTGAAGCTCTTCCTCCATGGATGATACTCAAAATTGGTGCTCATTCAAGGCAAGAACACCCAAAAATGCCTCAGATAAATTTTTAAAATTTTCCAAATTTTCAAAATTTTCAAAATTGAATTTTGACTTGCCAGATGTATTTGCATTGCTTCCCTTGGTTCCTTTATGTCATTTTGGCTTCCAATTCACCACTTTGACGTCCTCTTTTTGACATTCTTTCAAGGCTCCGTGTCTGATTAGCTTCACAGAAACTCCTTCATTTGGGCATTGGATCAATATCTTTCAATATATCTTTGTACCTGCAGGGTTAGCGCAGTAATGACAAGGCTACATGGTGCTTAGGAGGTATGTTTGGGCACATATACAAAAAAATTTCGTATGGGTACAACATAGGCTTAATGTCTCCTTCAGAACAAGTGCTTTTTAGATCAACCCCTTTCATAGGATCTTCCCCATCACCGCCTCCAATGGTACTAGCTCTAGACCTCAAGTAGAATATACTGCTGCAAAATGTTGGATCCCAAATGTCCCACTTTGCTTATCAGTTTGCTTATTTTTCTTTGGGGTGGTGTGCGGCCTCATGGAAGTATGTTGGACAATCTTTGTATCTAGCCACTTCTTGCTCTTTTGGATGACAAACATAGATCTTTCTCTAATATCCTTCACTTCTTTATTAGCCCAATTGATGGGTGTGAGTGGTTGTAGTTGTAGAGTAGATATGAAAATTTGGTCCATCATTTCATTGTCATCGTCCACAATGCCCATGGAGTCCCACCCAAGATTGAAGGCTTCAATTTGCTCAATTGTCATTCTCATCCAATCCTTCTTCCTGACTTCAAAATCATTTTCACAATCTAGCCAATAGTCCTCCAATTGTGTGGAATGAAGATACCTAGGCCTAAGATGCAAGTTATCCTTGACATAGATTTATTATCGAAGGGGAATCTCATCTCATAAAAGTACATAGAGACCTTTGCAAGGGACCTCTCAATGTTTTCTGCATTAGAAGAAGATTGGCAAGTGTAATAACTTAGGCCCACTAGGAAGGGGTGTCCTACCTTCTTCCTCTCCTTACATCTTTTGTTGACAAATCCCATTTGTTTGCATACCTTGATAAGAATGAGGTGATCACTTTCATGAGGTAGCTTATATGGATAATCATCAAAACTACATGTAAACCATGGAAATTGAATATAATAACTACTAAATTGGGTAATCAGATTAGCCACTTCAAGAGAAATTTTCCATCCTATATTTCCATCTAACTCTCTTACTATTAGGATGGTTAAGGCGCCACTAACTTGTCCAAAGCTCTTATTGTGGATTTCAATCAATAGCTATGGGTAAAAACCATAAATTTGCATTATGTTTCCATAGACCCCATGCAATTGCAATGTAGACCATGCCTTCATACTCATAATTGTATAGAAAATATATGAGGACATATAGAAATGTTGGTTAGTTGGGAAATTCACTAATTGATCATGTAAATTGTCACTTATTAACTTCCCCCAATCAATATACTTTGACAGATAGAAAATTACTGTAACAAATTGACACATCCAATACTCGAAGGAATTTAGTCTATTTATTTCCCATTACTTGGTTGAGTAGGGTGATCATGTTTGATCTATGTCTTCATTAAAATGAGATCTTTGTAAATTCTTGGGAATTTGAGTTTTGCCCTTTTTAGACACCTTCGACCAATATTTAGCAAAGTTAAGAAGGCAAGTATCTTTCCTCTCTTGAAAGTATTGGCCTACTTCAACTAAGTTCATGTCTGCAAACTCATCTCTCTGAGGCAATCTGAAAGTTATACTGAGAGAGGGGCCATCTAGTTTTACTATTAACTAATTGTCGATAATCCTAAGCTCCCTAGTGTCTGACTTGTAATGTCTTACACAAGCAAGGACCAAGTCTATGCACTACACAAAATGGTAAGGAAAACACCAGCATAAGCTAGATCACATACAAAATGTTTCTTTTATAATGGGAGTTCTAGGGTTTTGTTGCATTTGATTCAAAAAATCTTCTAGGCTTACATGCCCTAGATTACTATCCCCAACTTTCAGCTGTGAGTTGTCTAGAATTGCAGCATATTCATATCCTTGAAATTTTAACCTCATTTTGTGGGGTTGGATACTAACTAAACAATATGGGTTAAAATTTAAGGCAAATTTTGTTGTATCATAAGAGAAAGGAGCTTGTTTTGATAATTAGAATAGCTATGATGGGTGCAGTTCGTGAAAACTCAGGTTCAAGCTTTGGAAATTTCTTGCAACAATAAGCAGGTAGCAGGGGTTTTTAAAATGGTAAAACCGTGCATGGGAAATTTGAAATGATTTGAGAAGGAATGCATTCAACCTACCTTGCAATGCAAATTTGGATGGATGGAGAGAAATTTTGGATGATGATTACAAAGAAATTGCAACAACGGCGTGTATTTGGGCAGTAGAGCTCCTTTATCATCTGAATGTTTTGGTAGTTCCAAATGAACTCATAGAAATCCTTCTATAACTTTTGTCAATGTTTTTGGACTACGCCAAACTTTGTTAGAGAATTTAAGGGTTCACAAACTTTAACATGTGCCATTGCTTTTATCTTGGTCCTCAAATTTTGTCTTTTTAACATCTCATTGGTGTTTTAGAAAGTTTTGAAACTCTAAGAAATTTTGACACCTTTGTTTTATAGTGAAGGAAAGAAGTCATCAGGATTTTGGAACATTTTCTAACTTTGTCGGCAATTTCAAGAAAGTTTGAACTTGCCAACCCATAATTTTTTAAGCTTTCTTCAATCAAATCTTATGAGAATTTTAGAACTTTGTCAATGTTTCAATGATTTTGTGAACTCTTGAACTTGCCAAAGGACTCTTCATTTTTTTTGTTTTCTTCGTTTCTTTGAGACCTTGTCAGCATTTCAAAAAGTTCAAGAACTTTCAAACTCATCGACAAACTTTTTGAGTTCATTTTTTTCAAGTTTCTTTTAAGAGCTTTGTTGGTGTTTTGGAGAACTTGTGAACTTACCAACATTAGTTTCTTTGAAAAAAATTGTATCTTTTCGATTAGATCTTTGAGCTTTATGAGAAATTCGTTGGGCATTTCAAAGGTTCGCGAACTCATTAAATCATTGATGCATTTGTTTGTCGATGTTATGATCCTAATATGCTATATTCCTAATTATAATAAGTTAAGCACTTGTGGCATGTTTAACCTTAATAGTTTCATTTATTAGTCTTAGTTATTACTTAAGATGACTTAGTTAGGATGAAGGGGTGTGTTCCTACATAGTTATGCATATAAATAAGGAAGAGAGAGACTCTCTCAAACCATCATATCTTCTAATATTGAATTCACGTATTATTTTTTTATTTTTGGAGGTCACCCCCTTCACATGGTCAACTATTTTACTGATTTTTACATTTATTTCCAAGAAATATCATAACAAGTGGCATCAAAGCTACAATTTGGGCCAAGATTTTTGTTTCCACCATAACTTTTAAACCATTATGAATTTTGACCTAATTTTTTAGGGTTTTGAGTTATGTGGTAAATAAGGTTCCAGGTAAAAAATCAGATTTCTATCATAATTTGTGCACAAGTTATTTTAATTTTATGTTTTTCATTAATTGGCTCGACAAGCTGCAAATTTCAAAAAAAAAATTTAAAAATTTACATTTTTGAAAAGCTTATGAAAAATTAGCTTGGGTTAGTTCTTTGTATTTTATTATTAGAGATAAGATACATTCCATAATTAAGTCGTCAAAGTTAGGTCAAAATATTTAATTATTCTACTCTATAGTCCACAATTTTGAGATTTTTAAATGTTTTTTTACACTTTTGGATAGATATTGAAAAACTAGAGTTTAAAATACATACACATCAAAATCCATGTCACCTTAAGGATTCAAAGACTTTTCTAAAAAATTAGATCCAATGACCTTTATTCTCCACCACCTAAAATTGAGGGTAAATTTCCTCCAAGATGTGAAACAGTGGTACATTTTATTAAGGATAATTTGTTTGACCCATTTACATCATCTTCAAATAAAACTACATTTAGAACATGTGAGGGTCATTATGAATTATTATTTATGTCATTTGGTGTCACTAATACCCATTCAACTTTTCAAAGCCTCAAAAATTTAGCGTTCCACCCATTTGTTCAAAATTGGTGTTGGTATTGTTTGATGGCGTCTCTTCGTCTATAGTAAAACATGGATATGATGAACAATTCATAGAAAATATTCTAGAGTTACTAAACATCGAGGGCAACGCTTTTCTAAAGGGGATGGGAATGTTATGATCATAATATGCTATATTCATAATTATAATAAGTTAAGCACTTATGGCATGCTTAACCTTAATAGTTTCATTTATTTAGTTGTTGGTAAATAGGTGTTGTATGCCTTGCATAATATTGTATTATTTATTTGGATACCAATTGTATAAGTTGTATGTAACATTGGGTTAATTATTTTATGTGTGTAGAGTAACTAATTGTTTATTTGTATTATTTAATTGTGGAGAAAAAAAATGTAGTACCAATATTAAATAAGGGAGTCAATAGTTTTGCGTTACACATGGTTTTGGGGCACATGGTTTTCTCATTGTATTTGTGTGAGCTTGAATTATAAAAGCAAGCACAATGTTATTATTTGAGGTTGGCTATTTTATTACAGGTGGATTGGAGGTTTGTGAGAGGCTATCATTGTTTTGAGTTATCTCCTATAAGTGCATATTGTGAAGCATGGTAGGTGATGTGTGGATTCATGCTTGGACACATGGAAGATGCATTGGAGGTACTTGATGGTTCAAAGGTATTCATGGAGACTCATGGCATGTATTGTAATATCTTTTTTTGAATAATACATATGAGTGTGGATGCTTTTGGAGGCTGGGTTTTATCCTCTTGAGGTTTTCCCAAGGTATATCTTGTGTTATCTTGTGTTTGTTCATTTGATCTTTGCATTATGGTTATTTGTTGCATCATTTTCTCCTATTGGGTTATGTGGAATTGGTTTTATAGGACCTGCAAATTCCTAACATGTGGTATTAGAGCCATGTTTATAGTTGAGGGAGGTGTGAGCTTCCTGGTTTGTTGATAACTCTTGTGTGCATAGATCGGATGCAAAATGGAAGCCATGGCAATGCATGAAAGGATTTGGGACATTACAAGGTTTTGTGCAGGTTATATTGCAGATTTGGGGTTCTGAGTATTGGAGATTTGTTGTGTATGTTGCAGATCTAGTGATTAAAAAATCATGGCTGAAGAGGATTTCTTGGATCAGCTTCATAAGGGTTTTGTGGAGGAATTTTTTGCAGATGACCTCCGGGACAAAACGGACCTCGCCGTTAGATTTAGGAGGGCCCAAGAGGCAAAGAAAAAGATATAATCTCACATGATTTGGCCACTGTGAGAAAAAACAAAAAAGTTTATGCCCCCCATGTCGGCAGTATGGCCATCGCAGGTGTAGGTACGTTGCAAATTAAAATAAAAAATAAAAAAGATATACCTGCGCATGAAAAAATTTGTTTTCCTATAGTTTTGGTTGAAAGATTTATTTTTTTTAAAACTATATGGTTTCATTTTTTAAAGATATGAAATTTTTAAAAAATGAAAAAAAATTTAAGGGGGTAGGGGTCCGTAACCCTTGTACCCCCTGCGCCTAGTATGGCACGATAGGGTTGAACAGGCAGCTGTCAGCTAGTGGTGACTGAGCTGGCAAGCCTCGCAGACCCCAGTCCTGACTCCCAACTGGTCTGGCAGGGGCCTAGCCGGAGTCCCCAGCTGTGGCCACAAGCCAATCGGTGAGGACTTAGACTCTGACGAAGCCAATGACAACCCCTTCTGGGCTTTAAGAAATTTTAACAACAGCATTAAAAATTTTATTTTTTGGACCTTATTTATTATTAAAAACTATTTTTAAATGTCTCAGGTCCGTGGATTAAATAAAATTTAAAACCTTTTCACATCCGTCGTCAAAGACATGATGATGCCAGCGAATACCATGTGAGCGCCACCTAAGCACCTAGTCATTTGCACAGTCAATGCCACGTCGACGATGACGTCAACAGGTATAGAGGGTCCAGTCAGGGGTCCCCTTTTAGCCCTCAGAGGGCATTTTCTTCTAGGAGACATAACTTTCACCCACGATATCAGATTTTTGACTTCTTATAGGCATCGGAAAGATCTCTTTGAGAACTACATAGTGGTATAAGTTTAATGATCAGATTTTGGTGTTTGTGTTAGAATTTGGTGCCTGAATCTAGGCATTGCGCTAGGACAATTTTATGCTCATAACTTTTGCATACGGAATCAAATTTTTGATTTCGGATAGGTGTTGGAGAGCTATTGCAATGTACTACAATTTGGATCATGTAGGTTTTCAATTTGGTGTGTAAAGAAAGACTTGTACTTGTTTGATCACTTGTAGGAGCTTGAGATTCAAGGTGTGATTGTGAGAGCATTCAGATGGATTTTTGGGCACAAACTTATGGGAGCACATGTTGTTATGAGACCACCAGCATGGTATAGCAGGTTTTCAAATTTGGTGCTACTAGATACAGGTTTACAGGTGTTTTCAGAGTTTAGACTTTGATGGAGACAGGTACACAGGTTGTCTTCTGGTTTGAGGACATGGTTGATATGTGTGTGAGACTTGGAGTCTCATTTTAGGGGGAGTTGAGTACAGGTACAATGATGGAGATTATTATAGTGTCATGGATATGCATGTATACTTTTACATTTGCACGACATGATCATGTATGTGATTGACAGGTATGGGCTATGATGTTTAATTCATGATTACAGGTGGTGTTGTGGTGTTGTTTTAGGAGGTTGTTCTTATCTCTTGGATGCTTGATTAGTTCCTTGACTAGGGTACTTGTGTTGTGGACTTGTTTGGCAAATTGAATATAGCATTGATTTGGTGTTTGAGTCTTGGAGTCTATCGGTTGTCTTGTTTTATATCTCAATTTGCATGTTACTAGTGTGATGATGAGTTTGCATGTTACATTTGTTTTGGATCTATGAGTTATGTAGTTTTGTAGATTAGCTACCCCTTAGCTATAGTGGGATGATTCGGATGTGGACTATCTTTATCCACGAGATTGATTCAATGTTTATGCAGACTTTATTAGTCGGCCTTGTCTATGGTCATTTGTACATTGGTATGTTGCATTGGGATGAGAGGATGGATGATTAGAGTGCCTAGATATTCAGTTGTTGGGACTTGTAGCATGTTTATCATGATGCCATGGATAGCTTGGATACATGGTTTTATGTGAGCTTTTGATAGTGATGGTTTTATCTTCTTGGTTTGGAGATTATGGTTTACTCAACCTTTTGGGAGCTATTGATGTTACAGTGGGATTCCTTGATTGGTTTGGGGCCATGGATAATATTCATTTAGGAGATGGTTACTTTGTTGCCATGGATAGCTCAGTATCATGATTCAGTGGGAGCTTTGGCAATGATGTGGATTCATCATTTGTGATGGATGATCTTCTACAGTGGTTGTTGGTTTCATGGAGGAGCTCTTGGTAGTGAGAGTTCTTTGACATTTTGAGTTTTATTGATAGGAGATGGTTATCTTCATGTGATTGGAGATGTTGACATCTTGGTTTACCATGGAGGACTTTTTGAGTCTTTGGTTGAGGTGTCGGTATATGACTTGTCAGTTTGACCTATTGATCCTTTGTTTAGAGATATTTGATATTGTGTCTTGATGGACTCTTGATCGCACGTTAGAGTTTTGACATGATACAGGTTCTCTTGAGATAGGATGTGTGCATTAGTGCATGTGATCTCCTTGGAGGAGATGGTTAGATCATGATGTCATGATGGGCTTCTTGATTATGCATACATGCAGTGGGAGCATTGACAGTGATCTTGTCAGTTCTCTTGGTATTGAGTACTTTGGTCATTTTCTTGAGAGCTTTTATGATAGTTCGATGTTGCATTTGGAGTTAGCATGGATTGATCATGGAGGTACTCTTGGATACTTGGAGACTTGGGTGAGGTTGGAGGTCTCTTGGGATTAGAGACACTTGTTGAGATTGTTACTCTTTGAAGGTTTCAGTAGAAAGACCGAGGATCCTTACACCTAGATATGGACATGAGTTCATTATGGACCTAGAGGAGATTGTTCTTGGAGAGATTCATTGTGGCTTGGTGTATCTTGGTGTATACAAGTGGCAGAATGTTGGGAAATAGGTGTTGTACACCTTGCATAATATTGTGTTATTTATTTGGATACCACTTGTATAAGTTGTATGTAACATTGGGTTAATTATTTTATGTGTGTAGGACACATAGATTAATTAATTATTTATTTGTATTATTTAATTGTTGGGAAAAAAACATAGTACCAATATTAAATAAGGGGCTCAATGGTTTTGTGTTACCCATGGTTTTGGGGTGCATGGTTTTCTCATTGTATTTGTGTGAGCTTGAATTATAAAAGCAAGCAAAATGTTATTATTTGAGGTTGGCTATTTCATTGTAGGTGGATTGGAGGTTTGTGAGAGGTTGTCATTGTATTGAGCTCTCTCCTGTAAGTGCATATTGTGAAGAATGGTAGGTGATAGGTGGATTCATGCTTGGACACATGGAGGATGCATTGGAGGTGCTTGATAGTTCAGAGGTATTCATGGAGACTCATGGCATGTATTGTAATATGTTTTGCTGAATAATACATATGAGTGTGGATGCTTTTGGAGACTAGGTTTTTCCCTCTTGAGGGTTTTCCCAGGGTATATCTTGTGTTATCTTTTATTTTTTTCATTTGATCTTTGCATTATGGTTATTTGCTACATCATTTTCTCCTATTGGGTTATGTGGAATTGGTTTTATTGGACCTGCAAGTTCCTAACATTAGTTAGGATGAAGGGGTGTGTTCGTACATAGTTATGCATATAAATAAGGAAGAGAGACTCTCCCAAACCATCGTATATTCTAATATTGAATTCACATCTTATTTTCTAATTATTGGAGGTCACCCCTTCGAAGTAGTCTACTATTTTTGTGATTTTTACATTTATTTCCAAGAAATATATAATAACAGTTGATGCTTCTTAAAGTTTGAGAACTAGGGAAAATATTGACAAAGATTTTGGGAAGGAGCCTTGTTAGACTTTCAGAGAGTTCACAAACTTATGAAATTGCCAACAAGGTTTGAGAAAACTTAAAATTGCCAATAGAAGGACTTAGCAGTTTTTAGAGACTTTGGAGGATTTTTGATATTTCAACACATCAAGATCAAAAATGACTAATTCAACAAGGCACATTGATTACCCAATTTTTTGGAAAAGGACATGGAAAAAAATGAGGGAAACATCTAGCTCTAACTGGAAACAAGGACTGCAAAGGATGAAGTATGAACCCAAAATCTCAAACAAGGGAATAGTGCCTTGTCCATTGGGCCGTAGAGTCAAGAAGGAATGGATAAAGAAAAACATACTAGCTAAGGGGAAAAAGGAAAATAGGGGAAAATAAAACAACAACAACAAACTAGGGAAGCGGGGAACAAAACAAGGAAAGTGAGAAAAGAAAGGGAAACTAAAGTACAATTACAGGGGACAACATGTTTCACAATTTATAGAGCTTTAAATATTGCCCATTGTAAGGAAGGGGCAATGGTGTACCATCAAGATAAGACAAGTAAAATGAATTGTTTCCACAAACTTGTCTAATTTGAAAGGGACCCTTCTAGAGTGAATCGAACTTGTTGTGAGATCCTCATGGTTCCTTTCTCTTGTCCCAAAGTAGAACATAATCGCCAACCATAAAATTCCTCAATCTAGCCTTCTTTTTAAAAACCTCTTTAACTTTGTCCTAATGGTCTATGATTCTATCTACCATATCTTCTCTTTGTTCTTCAATCTTTGTTAGGTACATGATCGTCTTCTCTAAGGAACTTTGGAACTGCTCATATTCAATGGTGGTCTAAAGCTTTAAGGCTGAGATCTCCAATGGAATGGGCAATGCACCATTTATCTTGTACACCTATTCAAAAGGGGGCATACCTATAGTCCGTTTAGGTGTAATTTGATGTACCCACAATGCATCATATAACTTCTTGTGCTATTTCTTTTTATTTTCATCAACCACTTCCCAATAATAGTCCTAAGGTTCTTGTTTCTTGATTATGCCTGATCATTACCTTATGGATAATAATTTGATGAATATGATAAGGTAATCCCATGCTCATAGCAAAAGAGAGAGATTTCAGTAGAAGAGAAGTTTGATACATTATCAATGACTATCTTCTGTGGAACCATGAACTTGACTAAGATGTTTTCTTTGATGAAGTTATAAACCACTTCTAATGTAGTTTTTTCACTGGGACTGCCTCCACCCACTTCATAAAATAATCAATAGCTGTCAATATATGGGAATGGCCAATGCTAGAATGAGAATTGATAAGTCCAATAAAATCAAGTCCCCACTGATGGAAAGGCTCTCCAATCACCATCAGTTTTAGAGGAAGGGTTGCTAATTGTGGTTTGCAGAAAATTATCTATATTTTTCACACTTTCCCACCCAATCGTATGCATCCTTGAACATACCTAGCCAATAGTAACATTGCCTCAAGATTTTGAAATCTATCACCAAAGTAATAAAAATGCCCCCCACATGCTTCATTATGGAAAATTTTTAAGAGTCTCTTCAGTTGTTCTTTGTCAACACATCTTAGGAACGTGTTAGAGTCACTCAAAGAATCACAAGAACTAGGATCATCTACAGTAATTCTTCTACATAAGAGAACTGCACACAACAACTAAAAACTAGAGGAAAAGATGCAACATGAATATTGGTGCATAAAGTTCATTATTCACAAATGAATAATTACAAGGATAAATACATCCACATTTACCAATAATAGACAAATTAAAAAATCAATCTTGTGATGCATGTCACAGGATTGATAAACTAATAATAGGAAAATAAAATCCTAATTAAGACTCCCTAATAAAATTATAATAATGTGTGAATATAATTTCACACCAACACCCTATTGAACACACAGATATACTGAGAGGGGGGTGAATCAGTATATATTCAAATCTTTTATCTTTAGATGCATTCAATCCAATGTAAACATTTAATCCATACAAAGCATAAGAACACATACACACATAACACCAGATTTACGTGGAAACCCAAGATGGGAAAAACCACGTTGAGCCAACTACTTGGATCTATTGTCCAAATCCAACCTCGCAAAAATAAAGTATACAATGAATTATATGGGCACTGACTCAAAGGAGACACCAATCCCCTATTTTATGAGCACCAACTCAAAGGAAGCACCAACTCCCTAATACAATGATTTATGGACATCAACCTAAAGGAAGCACCAACTCCCTGATACAATATTTTATGGGCACCAACCCAAAGGAAGCACCAACTCCCTAATGTGCTACAACACTTACAAGATGAGGCACCAACCTTTGTTCTGAAACTTTTGACTAATCTTGATGGTTCAATCACCTCTGCAACATCACCTCTGCTATCTTCTTAGTCATTTGACTAATTCTGATGTCTCAAAACACCTCCACAATACTAACTCTATTGAGTTATACGTTATTGCTTACAGAGTTACTGGTCTATCTTCATATCATTTACTTTTTATACTACCCCTTTTTTCCATGTTTTTTTGTAACACTCTTTTATCCTTCATATATATCCTTCGCAAGCCTCCTAAACATCATCTGTGTTGGCCTCAGGGTAACATGTATCATGAAACATGTAACCAACCTTACTTGTCGACTCCCAAATCATCTGTGGTAATGTAGGAGTAAAATCCCATAATGTGGTTCACACCGAATGATCTATGGACCCAATTTACTTCCTCTCAAACTTTCTTACTAGCGCACACTTCAAGACACATAGCACAAGCACTCAAATACACCATGTCAGCTCCGCAAGTACTCAGTCTTCCATACATTAGCTCTATACCCTATGTGGTACCAAAGGAGTGAAATATCATCAAGTGGTTCATACCATGAGCACTATGTGACCTAAAAAACCTTCTCATAAATTCTCCTTTCTGGTCTATGCTTTTGCTTGTTGGTGCAAGCATTCAAACATTGATACCAATATCCTTTACACGAGCCAGTCGCACAGTCTCAACTCGGAACACTAATAAATACATTTATGGTAACTCATACCCTCTAAAACTTGAATATGTCATACTTCCCTCTTTTCTTTGCATATTCTCTAAACCACCAAGTTGTATATGCAGATGCGGTGGAATGCGGTAGCTTTCTATTTCATCTCCAATAACCTTACACTGCAACAACATTGTTTTCATTCAGCTGACTCTGGATGTCTTTGCAGTAGTTCATATACTCTAAAATTTAGATCACACATACCTCATAGCTATTTCTAGCTATCCTTCAAACTGTGAGGTCATATCTTTATCTGCGGTAGAATACGATGAAATCTCATGTGCCTTTATGGTTCTTGATAACTTGATAACTTCTCAAACAATTTCATTCATACCTCATGCAACTCTTTTCATCAAATGACATCAATGACAACATATGCAACAATCTCCCCTTTGTCATTAATGGCAACACTTAACCTAATATTCAAATTCTCTCCCCCTTTGACATCAAGGGCAAAGGATTAGTGATCTTCCTTTGTACCAACAAAACACATAAGCTCCCCATGTTTGTATTAGCCTTGACATACCTTTACTATCTCTTTATCTGTCTACTCCCCTTAAGAGGTAGGCTCTATCAATCCAGGGATGATAAATGTATCTTGAACTGCTCCCCCTGGATAGATGCAACATTTGTGCATCTATTTATGAGAAGGAGGAGGGGCAGTAATCCCTAACTTCTGCCTGATATATGCAAAAGTGTCCTTAGGAAGTGCTTTTGTAAAGATGTCTACAATCTGATCCTTTGAAGGTACATATTCTAATTTTACCTTATGATTTGCAACTTTTTCTCTTAAGAAGTGATATTTAATAGATATGTGCTTGGTTCTAGAGTGCATTACTAGATTCTTTGAAATATTGATGGCACTTGTATTATCACATAAGATGAAAATGGGCTTATCATATATTACCTTGATATCCTTCAAAGTTTGCTTCATCCATAACACTTGAGTGCAACAAGATACTGCAGCTACATACTCTACTTCTGTTGTTGATAGGGAGACCGAATCCTAGTTTTTACTAAACCATGAAACCAATCTATCACCTAAAAAGAAGGCTCCACCATTGGTGCTTCTCCTATCATCAATGTTTCCAGCCCAATCTGCATCAGTATATGTTGTCAAAGAGAAGTCATTACCTTTTTGATACCATAGTCCATAATCTAGAGTGCTCTTTAAGTATATGAAGATTCTTTTGACTACCTTCACATGTGTTTCTTTTGGATCAGCTTGAAACCTTGCAACCATTTAAACATCTTGCATAATATCAGGCCTTAATTTTGTTAAGTATAGTAGACCCCCAATCATAGACCTATACATAGTCTGATCAACTTGTGGTGACTCATCATCTTTACTTAGATGACAACCTGTTACCGTAGGTGTACCCACTGGTTTGCAATCTTCCATACCAAACTTTTTCAACATCTCCTTGACATACTTTGCTTATGAGATAAAGATACCTTTGTCTGATTGAGTGATTTGAAGTCCAAGAAAGAATGATAATTCACTTATCATAGACATTTCAAACTCCATATGCATCTCTTCTACAAACTTCTTACATATTTCATCATTGCCACCAAAGATAATATCATCAACATATACTACATTCTCTATTTTGATATATAGGTTACTATATGTTGTACCTTTCTTGAAGCCTTGCTGGAGTAAATACTTATCCAACCTTGCATACCAAGCCCTAGGGGGCTTTCTTAAGACCATATAGTGCTTTCCTCAATCTACACACCAAATTCTAATCTTCAAATAGTTGAAATGCCTCAGGTTGCTTAATGTAGACTTCTTCTAAATCACCATTCAAGAAGGCTGACTTGACATCCATTTGATAAACCTTGAAATTTTTATGGATTGCAAATGCAAGAAACATCTTGATTGCTTCTAATATTTCTACAGGAGCAAAGGTTTCCTCAAAATCAATACCCTCTACTTGTGTATAACCCTTGCAGACCAATCTTGCCTTGTTTCTGACAACTTCTCCTTCTTCATTTAGTTTATTCTGAACACCCATTTTGTGCATGTCACATTCTTGTTTGCGGGTCTTGAAACCAATTTCCAATTCTAATTTTTCTCTATCTAATTGAGTTCTTCTTCCATAATCTTGATCCATCCTTCATCCTTGCTAGCATCAACAAATTTTTTAGGTTTCATCTTAGATAAAAAAGAGAAGTTTACCTGTTCATTTGTCCTTGAAAATCTTCTTCTAGTCTGTACTCCTTCATTCTTATCTCCAATTATCTGATCTTCTGAGTGGTTTTTCTGAACATACTTAGTAGGAGTCTTGGTGGCCTTGTGTTTCTTCTTTTTCTTCAACTTCATCCTCTTTTTTTGTGCAAGCAAGTTCCTCTATGAAATAGTCTTCTTGACCATATGTGGATGGATGTAGATCTTCATCAACCCTCACATTTGCACTTTCAACAACATTTTGTAACCTATTGTTGAAACACTTGTATGCCTTACTTCTAGATGAATAGCCAAGAAAGATACCTTCATCTAATCTTGAATCAAATTTTCCTAAGTTATCATCATCTCCCCTGATGTAGCACTTCCAAATACCCTGAGATGTTTGATTGAAGCAGGTCTACCTTTCCACAACTCATAAGGTGTCTTGGAGTTGTTTACTCTTAGTTGTCCTCTATTGCGAATGTAGATTGTGGTGTGAACTACCTCTTTCCAATATATGTCAAGAAGTTTTGCATCTTTAAGCATAGTTCTTGCCATCTCCTGCACCATCCTATTTTTCCTTTCAAAAACTCAATTTTGTTGAGGAGTTCTTGTAGCAGATAAGTGCCTCCTTATTCCATGTTCTTCACAATAATCTTCAAACTCATTTGATGTGAACTCACCACCTCTATCAGACTTAAGCACTTGATTCTATAATTTATTTCATTTTCAACCATAGACATGAAAATTTTAAACCTACTAAAAGATTCTAATTTTTCTTTCAAAAATGTAACCCATGTCATCCTAGAGTAATCATCAATGAGGAACATAAAATACCTCTCACCTTGAAGGATCTTTGTTTTGGTGGGTCCACATAGATCAGTACGAATTAGTTCCAATGGCCTTGTAGAAGAATAATCCTTGGTCTTGAACCTTGTCCTTGTCTACTTCCCAATTTGGCATTCTTTGTATAAGGTGCTTGTGGGCTTAGCAATCTTTGGCATGTCTCTTACTGCCTATATGGAGCTGATTTTCACAAGACTGTCAAAATTGATGTGTCCCATCCTTTTGTGAAATAGCCAACATTCATTTGTCTATCCTAGAAGACAACCCTTTCCATTGACATCATTTAGGTTGTACAAGTTATTTTCTACCCTACTAGCTTCTACCACCAGTTTACCAATATTTGCTCTTCTAATTTCACATCCTTGTGCATGAAATAAAAGATTGTATCCTTTGTTGCACATCTGACTTACACTGAGAAGATTGTGCTTGAGACCTTCTACATATAGAACATCTTATGTTTTAGACCTTCCATCAATACTTATGATGCCCTTTCCACAAATTCTTTCAATTGTATTATCTCCAAACTTGATTGATCCACCATTCCACTTTACAAGCCTGATGAACTTTCTCTTATCACCTGTCATGTGGCTTGAACATCCATTGTCTATCACCCAGGGGTTTGTTTTCCCTTGTGTATGAAATGTTGTTCGAACAATCATTGAATTTTCAACCTCATTATTTTGTCCCTATCTTTTGGACATGTCACTCTCCTTGTCTTACTTACTGATGTCTATCATTTGAGTATTTGACTTTGTCAATCCACTTCTGCAATATCTTGCTATGTGTCCAAAATTGTTGCAAGTATGACACATCACATTGAAATCAACCAAGGGAGAGAGAGGATTCCTACTCACAAATTTTCTTCTATTCATCCTAGAGTTGCACTCAATAGCCTTGTGACCATACTTATTACAGATAAAATAATAACCAAAAATGCATTATTGAACCCGAAGGTCTGCCTTGCATGAAATGGTCTTCTATATCTTTTTCTTTGAGAAATGATAGGAATGAAATCAACTTCTTCAATGTCATTAGGATTTTCAGGACCTTTTCCAAAATTGACACTCTTATCCAACTGATCATGTACTTTCTCCAATTCTTTCTTGAGTGAACCAATCTCTTCCTCAGGTTTTGAACATTCATTTGTCTTGGCTTCAATTTGGACTTTTAAAGTAGCAGTCAATTCCTCATATTCTTTAATTTTTGCCTTTTGTTCTTTGTTCTCTTTCCTTACACATCTCAAGTCTTTAAGAGTAGAAATGAGTTCACCTTCAAGATCAACTTCACATTCTTCTTCATCAACGACTATCATGTTTTCTTCATCATCATCAGCATTGTCTGAATTATCAAGGACTTCCATAGTCATGAATAGAGATTCTTCCCTTTCATCATCTGATGAGTAGTGATCTGCTTCTTCTGAAGAGTTGTAGTCCTCTTTAGAAAAGAGATTCTTTTTGAAGTTGTTTATTTTAAAAACCTTGTTGCTATTTTCATTTTGTCCAAAGGGACATTTAGATGCATAATGACTAATTTTACCACAGTTAGAACTTTTGAAGGGCGGCTTACCTTTATACTTGCCTGAACCCTTCCTTATCTTTCTCACAAAGTTTGCTTCTTCTTCCTCAGACTCGATGCATGGACTAGATGTTCCTTCTTTCTTTAAAGCTTTGAAAGCAGCTTCCTTTTTGGATGTATCTTTGATTTCATTTCTCATCTCATAAATAGTGAGAGAACCAAATAGTTCATCCATGGTGAAATTGTCCAGATCTCTAGCTTCTTTAATAGCAAAAATTTCTGAATCAAATCTATGAGGGAGAGATCTTAGAACCTTCTTTGCAATCACTGAGTCATTTACTTCTTTGCTTAGTCCTCTGATTGCATTGAAAACTTCATCCACCCAGAGAAAATAGTTAGCAATGCTTTCTTCTTCTTTCATCTTCAAACTCTCAAACTTTCCTCTATATGTTTGTAGTTTAGCTTGATTTACCTTGTCATCTCCTTCATAAATGTTATGAAGCTTATTCTAGATGTTCTTAGTAGACTTGCAATGCATCACTTTAACAAATTTAGTATTTGTTAGTCCACACAAAATTGTATTCTTAGCCTTGGCATTATTCTCACATGTTTTCTTGTCAGCTTGATTTGGAGGAGATTTTGGAGCGGTGTAGCCATCCACAAATAATTTCCAAACACCAAACCCTAATGAGGTTAGATAAGATTCCATTCTTATACTCCAGAATGCCTAGTTTGATCCATAAAAAAGTGGTGCCTTGTTTGACGCTAATCCTTCATGACCTACCATGTGTTCCAATCCAAGATCTACCTCCAATTGTTAGACTATGTTAAGGAACCTTGCTCTGATACCAATTGTTGAATAAACAAATATACTGAGAGGGGGGTGAATCAGTATATATTCAAATCTTTTGTCTTTAGATGCATTCAATCCAATGTAAACATTTAAGCTATATGAAACATAAGAACACATACACACATAACACTAGATTTACGTGGAAACCTAAGATGGGAAAAACCACGGTGAGCCAGCTGCTTTGATCTACTATCCAAATGCAACCTCACAAAAATAAAGTATACAATGAGTCTTATGGGCCCCAACCCAAAGGAGACACCAATCCCCTATTTTATGAGCACCAACTCAAAGGAAGCACCAACTCCCTGATACAATGATTTATGGGCATCAACCCAAAGGAAGCACCAAATCCTTGATACAATATTTTATGGGCACCAACCCAAAGGAAGCACCAACTCCCTAATGTGCTACAACACTTACAAGATGAGGCACCAACCTTTGTTCTAAAACTTTTGAATGATTTTGATGGTTCAATCACCTCTACAACATCACCTCTACTATCTTCTTCGTCATTTGATTTATTTTGATGTCTCAAAACACCTCCACAATACTAACTCTGCTATGATTTATACATTATTTATTACAGAGTTACCAGTCTATCTTTAGACCAATCACTTTCTATACTACCTTTTTTTGCCATGTTTTTTTTGTAACACTCTTTTGTCCTTCTATATATCCTTCGCAAGCCTCCTAAACATCATCTATATTGGCCTTAGGGTAATGCGTATCATGAAACATGTAACCGACCTTAGTTGTCATCTCCCAAATCATTTGTGGTAATGTAGGAGTAAAATTCCATAATGCAGTTCACACCAAACGGTCTATTGGACCCAATTTCCTTCCTCTCAAACTTTCTTGTTGGCACACACTTCTAAACACACGACGCAAGCACTCAAATACACCATGTTAGCTCCACAAGTACTTATCTTTCCATACATTAGCCCAGACATTATGCTCCCATGAGTATTGTTGTTACCCCTAGTCTAGCCCTTGCTAATGCTATCCTTCCTACATTTTTTATTAGCTTTGTCCCTCAATATGGCTTACCTCCCAACATCACCACTTTCACTGTACTTCTTCTAGTGCTTCCATCCTCTCTGGTGTCCAATTTACATCTCAAGTCCTACTACACACATAGCCACTAGCATCACACCCTACATTCATGTGTCCCACACTATTCCTCCTTCCCAACCTATGAATCATATCATTCCTCCTTCCCAACCCCCTCATACTATTTTTCCATCTCACCCCATAAAAAATATTTCTCATAATGTAAGTCATTCATCCATAGTTATGAACTCACCCCTTACCTCACAACCTTATTATACCTCCTCCATTGTTTTAGATACACCCAACACAACCCTCATCTCTACTACTACCTTGAACACACTATTCCAAGAAATCACCAATCTTAAGAATGAAATTAGCAACAATCAGAAAGATTTCATTACATCTAATCTAACACACCGCACACCATTAGCATCTGAGGTGGTTACATGTTCACTACATGTTAGGTTCATGACCCCCATTTGAGCTATATAATGGGAAAGGAGACCCAATTGTTCATATGCAATATTTTACAACTACTTGCACGGTTTTTCCATATGATGATAAGATCTTAGCCAAATTGTTTCCACTATCCTTGAAGGACTATGTTATATAATGGTTTTATTCTTTGACTCATGGTTCCACATGGTGCTTTGGTTATTTAACTATTACATTCTTAAAGCATTTTCATAGAAAAATGGGTTTGAAAATCACCATGAATGACTTGGCTAGATGTACTCAATGAAGCAATGAACCTATAAATGAATATGTCATCCTCTTTCAATATTTGTATGGCAAATTAAAGCACCAAGAAGATATACTAATTAATAGATAAATTATATATTAAACTCTATACTTGTAACTTGATTTTAATTAAGTTTTGGTGATTAAACTTTGTACTTGCAACTTGATTTTAATTAAGTTTTGGAATTATAAATTGATTTTTGAAAAAGGTAAATAAATTGATTAAATTATTCTCATTATTAGAACCATGCATATTGGATTAATTCATTAGAGTTAATTCCATTAGAAAATTATTGTTAAACTGTTTGTACCATTTGAATTAAATTATTGAAATTTATTCTATTAGAAGATAATAGTTAGAACATTTGATTTTTTTTAATTGATGAGTTGTGGGGAATATTTAGGCTAGCCCCACTCTAGCAGAGGTCACGAGGGGGACCTCCTCCTCATTCGCATATTCAACTTATTCAACTTAGATTTTACTTTATTCAACATAGAAGCCACAATGGAAGTCCAAGAGTTGCAACTATAGATGTTACTAGGGGATTCAAACTTGAATGTCTATCTTGAGAACCTTATGGCCTTGACATTTAACCACAACCCCTTTCACTAAAATTTAGACCAGGGATGTACCCTCTGGGTGACATGTAAATTCCCCACTCCACATGTCGTGGGTAAATTAGGATACAAGATCCTGGGGGCGTCGAGAATTTTTTTACACCAACCTGAGTTGGTGGGGGACAACTCATAGAGCACATGGGGGTGGGCTTGGTTCCTTAATATGGTTACACTTGATCTTACCTCAAGGTGTTCCCATGGTGAAACATGGGGGTGGGCATTGGTCCATACATTTCCTTAAGTGTGACCCCCGCCCGGTGGGATTTGAACTTGGGTCTATGGTGTAAAACTCCTCACTCCCCACCATTAGACCCAAACCCGTTGGGCTAGAGCATTTGATTTATTGAATTTATTTATTAATTCAAAAAGGAATAATGATATTAAAAAGATAAATAATTTTTTGGAAGAATAAGAATAAGGAAATTCTATTTTATGGTGTAAAATTATTATATTAGTTTTAATATTTTATTGCCATGTCTCTTGGGATATTAATCTATAACAACTATTTGTGAGGAGTTACATAATAAGATTCTTTGTCAAGATGTGAAAAGAAATAAAAGAGGAGTTACAAAGAGGAAATATGAAAGGTTTTCATAACGATCAAAGCACAAGTATTTATTTCTTTTATTTACTTTTTAGATCTATAAAAAGGGAAACTCGCATGCATTTGGGTGTTCTTGGATTTTTAGAAATATTTACTTTTTAGATCTCAGTTCTCTTCCATTTATGACACTTTGGTCTTTTTGATTTGGATGTGAGAAGCAAGCTTTTCTTGGCGCATTCCATATCCATTATTTTGGGCTTTTTGATTTTGTGAGTTCATTCTTAACATTATGTTTTTGATTAGTTCAGTAGGAAAAAAGGGTCATGAACCCTTTACAAAACAGCCCCCAGGGCAAAAAGCCTTAAGCTTGCTAAAAATAGCCCATTAATAACACAGTAATAGCAGACAAAAAATGAAGCTAATCAAAAACATAAACAAACAGAAACCTAAGGACTATCAGTAGTACCATATTTGGCCAAGAAATTGACCATGTCCTTATAGTCACCAAAGCTATCCATCCCAATATCTCTAACCTTGTTATCAAATTCTTTAACTGTGGCAAACACAGAGGCAGCATGATGAAGAGCCTTCACAGCAAACTCGGTCATGGCATGCCACTTCTTTTGCATCTTGTCCATCCTAGCCTTGAGCACTTCAAGGTCATCAGTCATCTTGACACATATCGAGCAGCTACCTTTCTTCTTCTAGCCCCTGGCTTCCTCAGCAGCCTCCTCCATATCTTCCACACTTGGCTTATTCATCTCAGCAAAGTGACCAGCACCTTCCTCTTCATGAATGGACTCCATTGGCATTTCATCCTCACCTTCCCCCATAGTGTCTTCCACAAATTTAGATTCATCAGAAATTTCCACACCCTTGGGGGTAGGGGTCAAGATTCCAACTATGTGACTAGATCTACACACACCAGTAGTGCCCTATTTGCTAGTATCACTACCATCATCACTCCCCATTGGCTTAGCTCCTAAGTCCAAATCAATAAATTTTACAGTCTCCTACATAACATCAAGGTTCTCCTTCCCCATTTTAGTTTTCTTTGTCTACACATTGCCCTCACTCTCCACACCCTTCCACTCCCTTTTAGTCGACACCCCAGTCACCTTAACAATCACCTGGCTAGAGGTCTCAAGCTTCTCTTTCATAAGAGACTTAGTGTTGGAAATAAGAGTAGGGGACCCAGTAGGGGTGCTGCATTTTTCAATTTTGGGGGCCCTGTTTGGTTTTTTGACAGAGGAGATTTTAGGGGTCCCAGTGGTTTTCTTAGCTTTTCCTTTAGCCATGGGGGACTAGATCGACTCAACTAGACTCACCTTAATCGGTTTAGGGCAGCACAAGGCCAAATGGAAGTGGTACAATCTTAGAATGAGGCCTTGATGTATGGGGATAAGAGGATAGTTAGGATTTTTCACCTGAATATCCTTAGCAAATTTAATTGAATTCTCCAGAGAAGACAACAGGAAGAAGGGAAAGCTAATCTCCATCTTATTCCTTAAATGATTAAGTAATGCAAAGTGGTAATGGTTAGTATACCTTAAACTGGCCCTCCAGAGTGAAATATTTCATGATCATCAAACAAATTTGTCCCCATGGCTCCAGCAACTTCTCCCTTTCAAAACCCCCATGAAGTTTCACAATAGCCTCACCATCGCGGAAGAAAATTACCACATTCTCTGGGTCCAACACCTTTCTACAGTGATTGTGTTTTTTTCCTTTGGTTGGGAGGCTCGTGGCTTGCCCTATCACCTCCTCAGAGACTTGAAAACCAATTCCCCCCAGACAGAGTTGTCTGGTCTCCTCATCCCAGGACTCAACGAACTGGCAAGACAAATTTTTGTCATGTCCAATCATCACCTCAAGGAAGGGAGCCACCTCCCCCTCCTAAATAATATGCCAGACTATAGGTTCATGATGGAATTTTTTAGCCAAGGTCGATTCTATCTTCACAATTTCTCTACCCATCCTCACACTCAGAAAGCTACACAACCAGAGAGATTGAAAATGTCTAAGGCAGTGGGCATAGGAATGCTTAGCCAACCACTCTAGAGAGTAATTAAACCCTTCCATGCACTTCCATCTAATCAAAGGCCATGGGATAAGGTCTTCATTATGGTTCTGCCGATAAGTAATGCCTTTGCCACCCTGGATCCCTTCCTCTGGAAAGGCCCACGCCCACCACCTTATGTGAAAAATAATATCACTGGAGTTGAGGACATAATGGAAATAATTTCCCTCAAGCCACTTAGACCATTGATTATTCTGCCCTTTCATCATATGTCACTTCATTGAATTGCCAAGCCAGCCTGTCCATTCCTTCTCCCGACCACCTTTCGCATGCCACCTCAACTTCTTTCCAAGCCATCCTGTCATCCATTCAGCCTGCCACCCAATATCATGCCACCTCAGCTTGCTATTAAGCCATCCCATCCACCAAATCTTCCTACCACTTTTCTCATGCCACCTAGGTGCCATCACATTATACCTAGTCATCTCCTTTCATTGCTTTTTCTTGTCACACCAAGACATTTGAAAAGTACCGACTCCCTTCTGTTCATCCTAAATTTGAATACCAACGGCCACAATTTTGAAACCTAACATCTCAACAGAATGCTTAGTGCCCTTAAGAGCTATATCGCCGCCTCCACATAGCCAGAGAATGTAGAAGGCAAAGAGCCCATAACACCTAGTCTGTGTTCTTGTTTCCATCTTTCTTAATGAGATTTTGAATCCCACTAGGTAGCCTAGACACATGTCTCCAGCACCTCCAACCATCACCATTACTACCCAAGTTTGCCATAGCGTCAGCTACAACATTGCCTTCTCTATAGATGTGGGAAACCTTGTACTCCTCCATGGCATTAAGAAGCAACCAGATGTCACCAATTATGTCCTCAAGCTTCCATCCTATACTCGCTAAACTGACGACAGTGTTCACAATTAACTGTGAATCCCCTTCAACATGTAGATATCTAATGTTCAAGGAAATAGCCAATTTGATACCCCATAGCATATCTAAAGCCTCAGCCTCATTGTTACTTTTAACACCTAATCCTCCAGAGTAAACAGCTACAAACATCCCCAAATCAGATCTAATAATGCTTCCTCCACTAGCAATCATGGGATTCCCTTTAGTCGCCCCATCAAAATTGAGTTTGAACCAATCTTTTTGAGGCAAGGTCCAGATAGTTTTAGCTCTAGATAGCTTTTTAGAATTGTCAATCTAACAAATGTTTGGGCTGATATCCCATTGTTTCAAAACATCTAGCTCTTCCCTTCCTGGGGGTTCTCCACAGTTTTGAATCTACAAGAATTGATATTCTCCGCCAGCAACTTTGTGAAGGTCTGAAAAACTTCGAGGGGGTTCTAAATTTTTCCCTGAAGACCTTGTTATTCCACTCGTTCCACAAATTCTAGGAAAAGTGTGGGGGGATTCAAAGCCACAGCTCTTTGATAATAGGAAAATTAGACCTAAAAGGGAATCTCCAAGCCCTAACTAGGGCCACCGTATTTTCATTGACAACCCAGCACAAGGACAGCCTCTACAAAACTAGACTTTAAACCTCCCGAGCAAAGTTATAGTGCGGGACAAGGTGAGTTACCATCTCCTCTTCTTCATCACAAAGAGCACACCTATTTGGCATTTGAAATCCTCTCTTCTTCAGATTATCAATGCTCAAGATCTTATTGTGCATTAGGGTCCACCAGAAGAAATTAATCTTGGGCAAAAGTTTGGGTAACCAGACTTTCCCCCATAGCTTATCCTCCCCAGGGTCTAACAGCAGACCATATGCACTCTTAACAATAAACCTACCTAATTTGTTTTTATCCCAAATCATATGATCTTGTTTAGGAAGAATGGATAGCCTAAAATCAACCAAGTCATTTTGAAGCTAAAGCGCCACCTCCTTATCCTCTTTCTAATTAGTTACATATTCCATGATATCCTTCTAACACCTAATGCCCTCATAACTTCTAATGTAGTTAGCCACTTTATAGCCAAAGAATCTATAGACTTTATCTGCAAGTCTACCATAGTTCAACTCTTGGAGGGCAAGGTCTTTCAACCATCTATCCTCCTAGAAATTGACGTTCCTGCCATCCCCAATCTTCCATCTAATGCCTTTACGAAGAAGACCACGAGTTTTGAGAATCCCATTCTAGATAACTAAACCTTTAGGAAGTCCAAGGTCCATCAGCATCTTACCTCCTCCTTCTCCATTAAGATACTTAGCACCCATTATATCACCCCAGTCCTTATTATCCTGAATCATATTCTAACCTATCTTAGACATCAGGGCCCTATTCATAAGATGAATTCTCCTTAGCCCCAATCCCCCCTAACACCTGGGAGTACAGACCTTTTCCTAGCTCACCAGTGCAATTCTTCTTTTTTCCTCCACCCCAGCCCATAGGAATTTCTTTTGGATTTGTTCAATTTTCTTAGCCACATATCTCATGATTTTAAACAGACTTAGAAAATAGTTGAGAATGCCCTACAGGGAGGCTTTGAGAAGTTCAAATTTCCCATCTTGGCTTAGTAAAGTTCCTTTCCACCCAGCCAGTTTCCTCAGCATTCTCTCTATAATCATGTTCCAATAGTCCAGGGTGACTTTGGAGATTGTGAGTGGTAGACCAAGGTAGGTAGTTGGCAACCTCACACTAGAGCAACCCAAGACCCTAGTAATTTTTTGTTGTAAGTCCTCCTAAGTATTCAAAAAGTAGATGTGACACTTCTCATAATTAATACTCTTCCCAGAGACCCTTTCATAAGCATTGAGGAGACTTTTCCACCTTCTAGCCTCAACCATCAAGGCAATGCCAAACAATATAGTGTCATCCACAAATTGTTGAATGGCCAAAGCCTAAGTTGTGGAAGCAAGCTTAATGCCTCAGAGGCATCCCTATGCCAGCAAATTACACACATTCCTACCAAGGAATTCATCCAACAAGATGAAGAGGTAAGGGGACAAAGGGTCACCTTGCCTAAGGCCTCTCCCAGAGGGGAAAAACCTCTAGGAGATCTATTGACTAACATAAATAATTTGACCGTGGAGATGCATTCCTTCACCAGATTGGTCACCCGGTCTTGAAAACCAAATTTCCTAAGAACCCTGATCAGAAAATTCCAGTTGACTCTATCATAGGCTTTAGAAATATCCAATTTAAATATCATACCTAGGGTTTTGGTTTTAGATACTGAGTGAATGATATCGTGTGTGGTCATAGATGCATCTAAGATTTGTCTGCCTAGAACAAAACCTTTTTGATTTGAGGCTATAAGTTTGTCACGAAGTGGTTGAAGTCTGAGGACCAAAATTTTAGTGAAGATTTTGTACACCATGTTGCAGAGGCTGATAGGTTTGAATCCATCATTGAAGCAGAGTTAGTCTTCTTTGGAATCAATGCTATAAAAGTGTTGTTCAACTATTGCAGGAGTCTTCCAATCCTAAAGAAGTCCTTATCCGCACTAATAACATCCTTCCCCGTAATATCCCAAAAGGTTTGGAAAAAGGCTAGGGAGAACCCATCCGAACCAAGCACCTTGAAAGCGCCCATAGAGAAGATAACAGCCCTAACGTCTTCCTTTGTAATAGTCTTAGTTAGGAGGGAGTTGCCTTCTTCAGTCAATAAAGTGGGAATGGATTCCAGAAGGGACTTATTTTCCTCCTCTTGGGCATGTTGAATAGCCAGGAGAGACTCAAAGTAGTTAGAAGCCAATCTCCCAATTTCATCATCATCTGTCACCAAGTTCCCATTCTCTTCCTTAAGTTTGCTAATAGATTTCCTCTTTCTATGCCTTAGAGTAGACTGGTGAAAGAAAAAAGTGTTCATGTCCCTCTCTTTCAGCCATTGGACCCTAGATTTTTATTCCCAAAAGACTTCCTCCTCCCTCAAAGTCAAAATCCAATCTTTAGAGAGAGAGTTGTCCAAACCCTATAGCTCCTCTGCGTGCTCCATCCTGAATTGGACCTCCCAAAGTTGGCCCATGATGTTCTTTTTCCTTACCAGAACATTCCCAAAAGTGTACTTATTCCACCCCTTGACTTTTTTCCTAACATTAGCCAACTTTTGAACTAGTCTATACATGGTCGGCCCCTGAATAGGGGTGTTCCACCACTCCACCAGACAATTTATGAAATCTGGGTGAAGTACCCACATCATTTCAAATCTGAAAGGGAAGGGACCTTTGACACTCCTCTCTTGCCAGTTGAGCATTAACAGTTTGTGGTCAGAGCCCACCCGGGGGAGGGCCACAAGATTAACAAGATTAGCAATGGTCTATTTAGAGGATATTAAAAAACTATCAAGTTTAACCTATATGAGATTGTGCCCTTGTCTTCTATTGTCCAAGTAAAAGCATGACCCTCCAGCTCAATATCCATAAGGCCTGTATTAACTAAAAACTCTGCCAAGTCTGTCATACTATCTGAATAGTATGTCAGGCCCCCCATTTTTTTAGACAGCTGGAGAGGAGAGTTCAGGTCCCCTGCTACCATCCAGTTAGTCCCCTCAGAGCTTTTAATCTTGTCAGACGGACTCTTCCAGACCTCCTTTCTCCCTTGACAAGTATTTGAGGCATAAACATTAACCAAGGTCCACTGAATAAAGCTGCTTTGGAAGACAATTTCAATATAATGTTTGGATCAAGACACCACCTTCCCCTGGAGATTTTGATTCCAAAGAGTGACAATTCCCTTGAAGCACCCTAGGCTTCACTAATGGCATAGTTAGCTATGGGCCAGATGTTATTGACCACCTTCCTAAAGTTCTCTATCATCTTGACTTCTTAAAGGAGCAGAATGTCCACTTTATTATCATATATGTAGTTCCTCACCAGCAACTACTTGTGGGGGTTGTTGAGGACCCTTATGTTCCATGAGGCTATCTTCATTTTTTGGTCTTCTTAGGGGACACCAACGTGGTTGTTGTACCCCTAGCAATTTCCTTTTCCATCTCCCTCTGCCTTGTTTGCATGTGGATCGGTCTACCCTTATTATTTGTCCCCCCACATCTGCAGTCTTCCTGCTATTGCCCTTTCATTTCTTCTTAGTAGTGGACCAGCCCTCTGAATCCTTGGCACCCTTGCTAGTACCCGCGGTAGGGGATGGGGACAAATTTTTCTCCAGGGTGCTCATCCCCAGCTTGAAGCCTCCCATTTTTAGTTCTGGACTATGAACCGCTTCAGCAAAGGATGTCTGAACACCACCCAATTTTGGCTCTAGACTACGAACCTCCTAAGCAGAGGTTGTCTGCACACCAGAGGTTAGGACAATCTCACCTTCCTCCCTTTCTTCAGAGCTACCATTCAGGTTTTCTAGTTGGTTGTTGGTCGGCCTCTTCACCCCTGGGTTCTCCTTAAGGAAAGCCAATCCCTAATCTTCCCTAGAGGGAGCCCCCCTTCTATCCCCATATTAATCCCTAGTCTTCCCCAAAGGGAACCTCCACCTCCTTCCCTGTGATTCCCTACACTTCCTTTGAGGGAAGCTCAGTTCCTTTCTCCTGGGGTTCCAACGAATCATCCCCCTTAGCACTCCTCGTCAGAGAACCCAAGAGGGAGTCGACAAGCTTGAGGAGGTCTTCCTTGAAAGGATATTCTTCAGAGCTCCCACCCAAATCAACCAGCTCCTCTTTTCATGGAGGGGGACATTTGGGAGCCCTACACTGAGTGAAAACATGACCAGGTTTCATGTAGTTTTAATAGAAAACCCTAGAATTTTCATACAATATGCTTTGATTCCACTTCCCAAATTTGGATTCCAAAATGATGGAAGTGGAAAGTATCTTGAGGATGTCATCAAGTTTAACCTGTATGAGATTGTGCCCTTGTCTTCTATTGTCCAAGTAAAAGCATGACCCTCCAGCTCAATATCCATAAGGCCTGCATTAACTAAAAACTCTACCAAGTCTGTCATACTATCTGAATAGTATGTCAGGCCCCCCATTTTTTTAGACGGCTAGAGAGGGGAGTTCAGGTCCCCCGCTACCATCTAGTTAGTCCCCTCAGAGCTTTTAATCTTGTCAAACAGACTCTTCCACACCTCCTTTCTCCCTTGACAGGTATTCAAGGCATAAACATTAACCAAGGTCCACTGAATGAAGCTACTTTGGAAGACAATTTCAATATAATGTTTGGATCAAGACACCACCTTCCCCTAGAGATTTTGATTCCAAAGAGTGACAATTCCCTTGAAGCACCCTGGGCTTCACTAATGGCATAGTTAGTTGTGGGCCAGATGTTATTTACCACCTCCCTAAAGTTCTTTGTCATCTTGACTTCTTAAAGGAGCATAATCTCCACTTTATTATCATATATGTAGTTCCTCACCAACAACTGCTCGTGGGGGTTGTTGAGGCCCCTTATGTTCCATGAGGCTATCTTCATGTTTTGGTCTTCTTAGGGGACACCAATGTGGTCGTTGTACCCCTAGCAATTTCCTTTTCCATCTCCCTCTGCCTTGTTTGAATGTGGATCGGTCTACCCTTATTATTTGTCCCCCCACATCCGCAGTCTTCTTGCTATTACCCTTTCATTTCTTCTTAGTAGTGGACCAGCCCTCTGAATCCTCGACACCCTTGCTAGTACCCGTGGCAGGGGATGGGGACAAATTTTTCTCCAGGGTGCTCATCCCCAGCTTTAAGCCTCCCATTTTTGGTTCTGGACTATGAACCGCTTGAGCAAAGGATGTCTAAACACCACCCAATTTTGGCTCTAGACTACGAACCTCCTAAGCAGAGGTTGTCTGCACACCAGAGGTCAGGACAATCTCACCTTCCTCCCTTTCTTTAGAGCTACCATTCAGGTTTTCTAGTTGGTTGTTGGTCGCCCTCTTAACCCCTGGGTTCTCCTTAAGGAAAGCCAATCCCTGATCTTCCCTAGAGGGAGCCCCCTTCTATCCCCATATTAATCCCTGGTCTTCCCCAAAGGGAACCTCCACCTCCTTCTCTCTGATTCCCTACACTTCCTTTGAGGGAAGCTCAGTCCCTTTCTCCTAGGGTTCCAACGAATCATCCCCCTTAGCACTCCTCGTCAAAGAACCCAAGAGGAAGTCAACAAGCTTGAGGAGGTCTTCCTTGAAAGGATATTCTTTAGAGCTCCCACCCAAATCAACCAGCTCCTCTTTTCATGGAGGGGGGCATTTGGGAGCCCTACACTGAGTGAAAACATGACCAGGTTTCATGTAGTTTTGATAGAAAACCCTGGAATTTTCATACAATATGCTTTGATTCCACTTCCCAAATTTGGATTCCAAAATGATGGAAGTGGGAAGTATCTTGAGGATGTCATCAAGTTTAACCTGTATGAGATTGTGCCCTTGTCTTCTATTGTCCAAGTAAAAGCATGACCCTCTAGCTCAATATCCATAAGGCTTGCATTAACTAAAAACTCTACCAAGTCTGTCATACTATCTGAATAGTATGTCAGGCCCCCCATTTTTCCAGATGGCTAGAGAGGGGAATTTAGGTCCCCGCTACCATCCAGTTAGTCCCATCAGAGCTTTTAATCTTGTCAGATGGACTCTTCCAGACCTCGTTTCTCCCTTGACATGTATTCGAGGCATAAACATTAACCAAGGTCCACTGAATGAAGCTACTTTGGAAGACAATTTCAATATAATGTTTGGATCAAGACACCACCTTCCCCTGGAGATTTTGATTCCAAAGAGTGATAATTCCCTTGAAGCACCGTGGGCTTCACTAATGGCATAGTTAGCTGTGGGCCAGATGTTATTGACCACCTTCCTAAAGTTCTTTGTCATCTTGACTTCTTAAAGGAGCAGAATGTCCACTTTATTATCATATATGCAGTTCCTCACCAGCAACTACTTGTGGGGGTTGTTGAGGCCCCTTATGTTCCATGAGACTATCTTCATTTTTTGGTCTTCTTAGGGGACACCAACGTGGTCGTTGTACCCCTAGAAATTTCCTTTTCCATCTCCCTCTGCCTTGTTTGCATGTGGATCTGTCTACCCTTATTTATTGTCCCCCCACATCCGCAATCTTCCTGCTATTGCCCTTTCATTTCTTCTTAGTAGTGGACCAGCCCTCTGAATGGACCAGCCCTCTGAATCCTCGGCACCCTTGCTAGTACCCGCGGCAAGGGATGGGGACAAATTTTTCTCCAGGGTGCTCATCCCCAGCTTGAAGCCTCCCATTTTTCATTCTGGACTATGAACCGCTTCAGCAAAGGATGTCTGAACACCACCCAATTTTGGCTCTAGACTACGAACCTCCTAAGTAGAGGTTGTCTCTACACCAGAGGTCAGGACAATCTCACCTTCCTCCCTTTCTTCAGAGCTACCATTCAGGTTTTCTAGTTGGTTGTTGGTCACCCTCTTAACCCCTAGGTTCTCCTTAAGGAAAGCCAATCCCTGATCTTCCCTAGATGGAGCCCACCTTCTATCCCCATATTAATCCCTGGTCTTCCCCAAAGGGAACCTTCACCTCCTTCTCTCTGATTCCCTACACTTCCTTTGAGGGAAGCTCAGTCCCTTTCTCCTGGGGTTCCAACGAATCATCCCCCTTAGGACTCCTCGTCAGAGAACCCAAGAGGGAGTCGACAAGCTTGAGGAGGTCTTCCTTGAAAGGATATTCTTTAGAGCTCCCACCCAAATCAACCAGCTCCTCTTTTCGTGGAGGGGGGCATTTGGGAGCCCTACACTGAGTGAAAACATGACCAAGTTTCATGTAGTTTTGATAGAAAACCCTAGAATTTTCATACAATATGCTTTGATTCCACTTCCCAAATTTGGATTCCAAAATGATGGAAGTGGGAAGTATCTTGAGGATGTCGTCAAGTTTAACCTGTATGAGATTGTGCCCTTGTCTTCTATTGTCCAAGTAAAAGCATGACCCTCCAACTCAATATCCATAAGGCCTGCATTAACTAAAAACTCTACCAAGTCTGTCATACTATCTGAATAGTATGTCAGGCCCCCCATTTTTTTAAACGGCTAGAGAGGAGAGTTCAAGTCCCCCGCTACCATCCAGTTAGTCCCCTCAGAGCTTTTAATCTTGTCAGATGGACTCTTCCAGACCTCCTTTCTCTCTTGATAGGTATTCGAAGCATAAACATTAACCAAGGTCCACTGAATGAAGCTGCTTTGGAAGACAATTTCAATATAATGTTTGGATCAAGACACCACCTTCCCCTGGAGATTTTGATTCCAAAGAGTGACAATTCCCTTGAAGCACCCTAGGCTTCACTAATGGCATAGTTAGCTGTGGGCCAGATGTTATTGACCACCTTCCTAAAGTTCTCTATCATCTTGACTTCTTAAAGGAGCAGAATGTCCACTTTATTATCATATATGTAGTTCCTCACCAGCAACTACTTGTGGGGGTTGTTGAGACCCCTTATGTTCCATGAGGCTATCTTCATTTTTTGGTCTTTTAGGGGACACCAACGTGGTCGTTGTACCCCTAGCAATTTCCTTTTCCATCTCCCTCTGCCTTGTTTGCATGTGGATCAGTCTACCCTTATTATTTGTCCCCCCACATCCGCAATCTTCCTACTATTGCCCTTTCATTTCTTCTTAGTAGTGGACCAGCCCTCTGAATCCTCGGCACCCTTGCTAGTACCTGCGGCAGGGGATGGGGACAAATTTTTCTCCAAGGTGCTCATCCCCAGCTTGAAGCCTCCCATTTTTGGTTCTGGACTATGAACTGCTTGAGCAAAGGATGTCTGAACACCACCCAATTTTGGCTCTAGACTATGAACCTCCTAAGCAGAGGTTGTCTGCACACCAAAGGTTAGGACAATCTCACCTTCCTCCCTTTCTTCAGAGCTACCATTTAGGTTTTCTAGTTGGTTGTTGGTCGCCCTCTTAACCCCTGGGTTCTCCTTAAGGAAAGCTAATCCCTGATCTTCCCTATAGGGAGCCCCCCTTCTATCCCCATATTAATCCCTGGTCTTCCCCAAAGGGAACCTCCACCTCCTTCTCTCTGATTCCCTACACTTCCTTTGAGGGAAGCTCAGTCCCTTTCTCCTGGGGTTCCAACGAATCATCCCCCTTAGCACTCCTCGTCAAAGAACCCAAGAGGGAGTCGACAAGCTTGAGGAGGTCTTCCTTGAAAGGATATTCTTCAGAGCTCCCACCCAAATCAACCAACTCCTCTTTTCATGGAGGGGGGCATTTGGGAGCCCTACACTGAGTGAAAACATGACCAGGTTTCATGTAGTTTTGATAGAAAACCCTGGAATTTTCATACAATATGCTTTGATTCCACTTCCCAAATTTGGATTCCAAAATGATGGAAGTGGGAAGTATCTTGAGGATGTCATCAAGTTTAACCTATATGAGATTGTGCCCTTGTCTTCTATTGTCCAAGTAAAAGCATGACCCTCCAGCTCAATATCCATAAGGCCTGCATTAACTACAAACTCTACCAAGTCTGTCATACTATCTGAATAGTATGTCAGGCCCCCCATTTTTTCAGACGGCTAGAGATGGGAGTTCACGTCCCCCGTTACCATCCAATTAGTCCCCTTAGAGATTTTAATCTTGTCAGATGGACTCTTCCAAACCTCCTTTCTCCCTTGACAAGTATTCAAGGCATAAACATTAACCAAGGTCCACTGAATGAAGCTGCTTTGGAAGACAATTTCAATACAATGTTTGGATCAAGACACCACCTTCCCCTGGAGATTTTGATTCCAAAGAGTGACAATTCCCTTGAAGCACCCTGGGCTTCACTAATGGCATAGTTAGTTGTGGGCCAGATGTTATTGACCACCTTCCGAATGTTCTCTATCATCTTGACTTCGTAAAGGAGTAGAATGTCCACTTTATTATCATATATGCAGTTCCTCACCAGCAATTTCTTGTGGGGGTTGTTGAGGCCCCTTATGTTCCATGAGGCTATCTTCATTTTTTGGTCTTCTTAGGGGACACCAATGTGGTCGTTGTACCCCTAGCAATTTCCTTTTCCATCTCCCTCTGCCTTGTTTGCATGTGGATCAGTCTACCCTTATTATTTGTCCCCCCACATCCGCAGTCTTCCTGCTATTGCCCTTTCATTTCTTCTTAGTAGTGGACCAGCCCTCTGAATCCTTGGCACCCTTGCTGGTACCCACAACAAGGGATGGGGACAAATTTTTCTCTAGGGTGCTCATCCCCAGCTTGAAGCCTCCCATTTTTGGTTCTGGACTATGAACCGCTTGAGCAAAGGATGTTTGGACACCACCCAATTTTGGCTCTAGACTACGAACCTCCTAAGCAGAGGTTGTCTGCACACCAGAGGTCAGGACAATCTCACCTTCCTCCCTTTCTTCAGAGCTACCATTCAGGTTTTCTAGTTGGTTGTTGGTCACCCTTTTAACCCCTGGGTTCTCCTTAAGGAAAGCCAATCCCTGATCTTCCCTAGATGGAGCCCCCCTTCTATCCCCATCTTAATCCCTGGTCTTCCCCAAAGGGAACCTCCACCTCCTTCTCTGTGATTCCCTACACTTCCTTTGAGGGAAGCTCAGTCCCTTTCTCCTGGGGTTCCAACGAATCATCCCCCTTAGCACTCCTCGTCAGAGAACCCAAGAGGGAGTCGACAAGCTTGAGGAGGTCTTCCTTGAAAGGATATTCTTCAGAGCTCCCACCCAAATCAACCAGCTCCTCTTTTCGTGGAGGGGGGCATTTGGGAGCCCTACACTGAGTGAAAACATGACCAGGTTTCATGTAGTTTTGATAGAAAACCCTAGAATTTTCATACAATATGCTTTGATTCCACTTCCCAAATTTGGATTCCAAAATGATGGAAGTGGGAAGTATCTTGAGGATGTCAACATTGCACAGAACCTGGCGTAAACCAACCTAGCCTTTGCCTTAGTGGCCTTGTCTACAATAACATAATCACCAAATGAATTACCTATCCAAGCAAATATTTCCTCATCTCAATACTCCAATGGGAGCCCGAAGAGCCTAACCCAGACAAGAGCAAATTGGTTCAGGTCTACTTTTGGATCAAAGCCTGGTTTCCATTTACACAGAGAGAGTGAATGCTTCTCGTATAGCCACGGGCCTCTGACCAGGATTGACAGCAAATCCTCTTGAGAAGTAAACTTGAACAAGAACATTCCACCAGCCATAGCACTAGCTAAAACGCTCCCCTTAATAGCCCACTTGGCAGCTACCCATCTTCTCACCAAGTCAATGTTGCGTCTGTAGGAAAAAAACTTCCCTACAAGCATATTTTCCATGGACGCTTCCACTCTTAAAATGGTCTGATCTAGAAGTTTGAGGGCCTTCGCACTCCGTCATAATTAGATTTTTTGTCAGGGAAGATCCGCCTCCAGTAGCAACTCCCACAAGGGTCTCTTTCCATCGGTTAATACCAATGTCCAAGGACAGAGACACGTGATCTGCATGATAGCACGTGCCAAAAGCAGAATCCCCAGAAGCAAGGGGAGGGAATTGGATCACACACCCCCCTGGGGATATCTCCATTCATTCCCGCCCAAACCAAATTCAAAATTAGGCGGGGAGTTGCAAAGCAATTTTTTGTTCAAATCACATGTGTTAAGGGAGTTGCATCTATAATGTTTATAATTGTTATTTATTGTATTTGATATTTTTATTTAGAATAATTTCTAAAAATAATTTAGTGTAAATATATATTGTATTAATCATTATTTTTTCATTGTATACTCTCACCTCACCTTCATGGGATTTGGGTGAATAAAAAATGGAGAATAACATATAATTTTTTACTTACCATATGCACTCACCTTGCTCATATGGGATCTTAGTGATTAGAAAGTAGTAGAAAATTCTTTGATTAAAATTTTGCTCACAATCCAATTTGTAAAGATATTGTTATTAAAATCAGAAAATGTTACTCTTTTAATTGTTTTATTGTTGATTATAAAAAATATATTGAAGGTATTTCAAAAATATATAGGTAAAATTTTATTAGGCTTTCCCTAAGCCATGGGCCAAGCCAATAATAAAGGGTCAGTTGCTTTTACTAATAATAAGAATTGTTTAATGGAGGTTTGACTATAACAATCAAATCCTCCACATAATCATTTTTGTTATGCTCAAGACCTACCACTAACAGTACAATCGACACCATGGTGTTAAGGTCTATGACCTAGAACTAAGTCGATATTGTATGCTTGATAGTTATGGCCTTATTCAACTTGTTATAATATCTTTTAAAAAGATAAAACTTTATTTTGAAATGTCATTAGTTCAATGGGTTGAGGCAATTAAAATAAATTTGAAAATAAAGAGTTTCCTTCGATTATAAGTTTTAAATAAATATTTGATTTTAAGCTTAGAATTCAAATTCAAGCTAACTTAAATAGAAAAATAAAGTTAAAATACAAATTAAGTTTATTTTTAATAAAATAATTTTAGCATGGTTTGCAATTTTGTTAGATAAGGAGATCATTCAATGTAGAAGATTTAAGATAAAAATGGTATTTAATTATAGCCTTAGTTTAGAATTGATGATTAGTTATTTAGTTTAATCTTTGCAAATAATTTAATTATTATGAAAATTAAATTCAAATTTGGAATATGAGATTAATTTTGATTTTATATAACATTAGAATTTAAGAATTATTGCAATACATAAATCTTGGAGTATGGAAGAAAAAAAGGGGCAAAAGTATAATTTATTTTATAGGTGATGTTTTATTTCTTATTTAAGTTAGATTAATTGACTTAATTTATTTTCCACATAAGTTGAAAAGTGATCTTAAAATAGGCTTCCAATAACTTAGATTTAAGATACAATCATCGAATTCATAGACAAGTCATTTGATTTTTGGAAAAAGTAATTGGAGTAGGTTTTTAAGAAAAGATTTTTCTTTCGGTTAATTAATTAATACGGATTATTTAATCAATCTAAGTAATCAATTAACTTGATTTTGAATAAGGAATTCGTGATCAAAAATTAGTTTCCTTATAACTTGGATTTTAAAATCATTTCTTTATATAAGATAGATACCTTGATTTATAAAATCTTTGATTATGATTGATCTTTATATATAGTAAAGAAATTTGGTTGTTAGACTTAAATTTAGAAGGATTATTATTTTGATTATCATAAAAATTAGTTAAACCATGTAGATTAATGATCCTTAATTAGTCATATTTCAAACTACAACCCGTTTATATTTAAAGTTTAATAAACAAATCTTGCAACTTAAATAAATTGTAATCTAGTAGGTTGTCACTGCTTTATCCAAGGGGCATTAGTTGACAGAAAGTTGTGCAAGGAAATTAGGCCTTGGAAAGGGTTGAATACCCACTTATAGTCACCCAACTCATAAGAATAGTTTGGGCTATCATACCTAGGATTCATTAAATGATTAATTAGTAAGAATAAAGTTCTCATGATTGCCTATTTTCTTGTTAAATTGTTTAAAAAAGGTTGGATCTTCCCTCTCAATTGCAATCGTAGGCTAGTTATTTTGAGTTAAATTTGATCTAGAGGATAATAGTATTATGTATTTAGATATTATTCACAAAGTATTTAATTCTTGGAATATGCTTCAACTTACTTTTGAATATTAGTTTTCTTTAAATTTACAAATCTGTTATAATAAAGTCAAAAGCTTTAATCTTTTCATTTGATTGGTTCATTATAATAAGTCTCTCTTCTCTCTTAGGTAATTTAGCTAGTGGTTGAATCAGAATAATATAATAGTTGTAGACAAAATACTAAATATCCTTAAGATAAATAAACCCATGTCTATATTGGATACCTATTGAGTTGAAATTTTTGTCTAAGTGTAGCTATAGTAAGATAGGAGTAGTGATTTGATCCTTCTTGAAAAATGGAACATAATAGTATTTCCTTCTTGTGGTACAGTGGAACTCTTGTAATGATGTTTAATAATTTTGAAATCTTAAATATTTTTTGTTGAACCAAGTTAGTTTTAATTAATAAAAAGAATAGGATCAAGCATATAATCTAATTTTAGGAATAGATAATATTAGATTTTAAGATAAAAGGTAATATTTTCCTCTTTTGGTTAATGATACAAAAACTTTGTGATTAAAGGTGGTTTAAATCTATTGTATAAATGGGTTGTGGACCTCTAATCTATATTAATAGAAAGGGGTTTAGTGTTGATTGACCCTAGGATAGAATTAAATTGTAAACCAATTGGGACAACTAAGTAAGGTTGGAAGTCCAAGTTGATGAACTACAGAGCCTTTGATCTTGATATGTAGGCAAGGTCATTTTGTATGGGCCCCCAAAGACTAAGCCTAGCCCTTATGGTTTGATTTTCTATCGTATGCTACAAGGAATTAATAATTATTGTCTTAGCTTGTCTTTTAAAGCTATTTCATTTATCTAGTTTTGCATATTAATGTCATTACATAAATTCTCTACGTATGACTATTATTTTGTCCATTTTATTTAAATGATAATTCATTTTACTTTGGACTAGATTTTTCATTGTTGGAAAGATGATTGTTATTCCAAATGAAAATAATTGATTTTTACTTTAGACTTTGCAAGATTAAAAGTAAAATAATTCTCTCTAGAATAATTGAGCCTTAGCACCGGTAATCTTTTATCATCTAGTAAATAGATCATAATTTTCCTTCCTTCAACACTCTAAATTAGCATTAATTAATAATTAAATGTTAAACAACAATTTTTGTACTTAGAAGAATCCAACGAGTGGATTTGATCAGCTCCCTGAAGCTTTAGGCTAAAATTTGAGGTGGAATTCAAGCCTTTAATTTATATATACTTCTGAATGACGACAGCCTTAACACACTTCCTTTAAGGAACTACAATCTTTAGTGAGTGACTTGAGAATTGTTTGGTCCCAATGAGTCAAGTCTTAAGCTAGAGCACTTACGTATCCTAAAAGACAAATGCTTGTCTACATAGGGATGGATTCATGTTCTGCATAGGAACATATGCCTACACCCTATAGGGTTAGATGTATGTCTTGTAGGATATATGAACTTGCCTAAGTATATGTAAAACTATGTTAAGATAAATAAATAAAAGTATATTTTAATTAAAAAATGTGTTACAATTTATTAGGTAAGTTATTTTTTTTTATTTAATGATCTAAGTAGGGTCATTACACCTCATTTACATTGTGTTGGAGGAACTTTGGATTCCATATAAATTTGTTCTCTTAGTGTGAAACTCAACCCTATCTCCCAATTAGGATCAAAGCACCAACTTGCAATAATCTAGCTTCCCGCCATGTCCACATATACAAAAATAAAATATAAACCATTCACATTAGATTCAGGACTAGCTATACCACCAAATTTACAAGTACACTACACCCACAAGAACATATCATAAGGGAATTTTAGGCATACAAGTATCACATGGCTTTGTGGTGTTGTTTCTCTTGCAAGTGTGTGTGAAGTAAGTTATTATTGGAAAACATCATAGGGGATACAAGTCTGCATAGCTTAAGTTGAATATACACTTGACATATCTACTTTTAAAAAGAGGTTATGATATAAACTAGCATTGAGGCTTAGTGACAATCATAGGAGTCTCTTAATGCATTGGGGAATGGTTTGTGTTTCAAGGGTAGCTACACATTTATATTCATCTTCAATTCTCCTATATTTAACCTTAGAGAACACTCATAGGCTTGACAAAGCCTAAAGAAGAAGAGTGTTTCCCTCTCTTATACATTGGCCCATTGTTGTCCACTATCTTACCATAAGTCCAAACCATCACTCTAAGTTGACCTTCCCTAGGCTTAGGTCTTAGCATTGTCCTTTAGGATTTGTGGAACTACAACTTTGAGAGCCAACAAATCCAATGTAAGAAGATGCCAAAAGGTAGAAAATGAAGTAAATTATGAGATAGAAAAAATATCAATAGATGATCTAATAGAGAGAGGAAGAAGAGTATAAGGAATAAAAGGAGAGCCTAAGGAAGAAGGCAATAAAAGCAACGAGGAAAATGGGGAAAGACAATAGAGTAGTAGTAGTCACTAGGGGAGTGACTAGAAAGAAAAATAAAATTATAGAAGGGTCATAAGAAGATGAGGAAGAGAAGTATCCATGTAAGAATAAGCATTAACTAGTAGTATCAAGGTCAAAAGAGATTATTAGAAAAGATAAAATAGATGAAGAGAAGAGGAAAACATGTTTATTTGAGAGGAAAGTACAAAAGTTAAAGAAAATAGCTAGTTGAGTAGAAGAAGAGAATATATTGGAAAAGATGAAATAGTTCTCTAAGTATTGAAACAAGTAGAATAAAAGTAAAATGATGCATTAAGATAGAAGGGTAGATGCTAAAATATGAAACAAATAGAAACCAAAGTAATAAAACAACAGAAACTATTTCATATCTAACACTACCTTTAATTGAGCTAAAGTTACATACAAAAGAGTGAAAATATTAAAAGATCTCACCAATGCAACCTTGTTTCATGAGCAATGGTAGTTGTGCTCCAAAGTTTGATTGGATGTAAGGTGCTCAACTCAACAACATAAGTTTGCATTCAAAATTCTAATTCAATTGATTATGGCTTGTGAGAGGTTCAATTTATTGATTTTTGATGGATTGATATTGTTAAAAGTTAGGATAAGGATAAGATCCTTTATTTGTTTCTATTTAACTAGTTACACGAGTTAGAAAATGGAAAGAAATCGAGAGGGATAAGATAGGATGTGAGAGGTAATCAATGGAATTGTATAATTATTTTAATTAATTAGATGCACATGAGTTTGAAATGGAAAGAAATCATAAGGGATATATGAATGAATAATTAGCTAACTAAATAAATATTTAATTTATTTAGTGTTTGAATAATGATAAATAATGAATTGTGTGATGCCCATCATGCAACCCTAGAGTGTTAGACTAAACAAGAGACATCATTACATAATTTTGTTTTTTTTTGAAACAAGGATAAGCATAATACATTAAGATTAAAAATAATAAAACAGCATTAAATTAAATGATCAGCTAACACCTCTAGGGAACATAACTGCATCAGATAATAACATAACCATACAAGTGATATGTAACACAATACAATAGAAGAATAATATTGGCAGAGTTAAATAATTTACAAGACTCAATACAAGATTACAAGACTGATTATATCAGTTTACAGATAATACAATTATGAATGTATACAACAATTTGAAGATGAAGAGCAAACTAGAACTAGAACACTTCTGCTTTGATCTTGAACCGAACATTCGAGAAGACCCATGGATAGCTCTGCCTCCCAACCATGTGGAACCCTAAGGTCCACCCCTCCGAGCTAGGAGATAACAATGAGGATTCCACTAGGTCAAGGTTACAACCAAGAACACAATAACAAGATCTAGACTCCATACAGATAAAACAAGATAACAAGATTGCACAGACACGACAGAACTTGCCAAAATAGGACAAATCAAACATCAAGCTAAGTTCAACCATGAACACTAGTCTGTACTCCAGAGGTAACAACAAAGATAAAGAGGAAGTAACTGGACTGTGTAAGGAGAGTGTCATTGCATGGTCCTAGCATGGGTTACCTAGGATATCTCTCACTAGAAGCTGGCCCCCATCTATGGTTACCCTGGCAGCCTCTCTCTAGGAACTGGCCCCATAGGGTGACACATGCAAAGCTGACATGTCCTCTCATGAAGACAAGGAGGTCAGCCTTGCCAACCAGGCCTTCTCATCCCATCCTCAGCCTGCAAGAGCACTCAAGGCATGGGTGCGGTATCTTACTTACCTTGTTATGTGATTTACTACCCTAGCCCTCCTAAATAAGTTATTAAGTTTTCACTTACTTACAACTTCCATGGGGTTACCCAAGCGGCCTCTCTCTAGGCACTGGCCCCACCATGGAAGTCACTCCCCTAGCAATCCCTGACCAACATCCAAAGCCAAAACATGCAAGGACAAGGGTTGCAATAGGTTCTGATTCATTACATATGCCATTCACTTGACCACAACAGTATAAGTCCCTTTATTCCCGTCAAAATTTGAAACAATACATCATGAAACAAAATGACACAAGTATCAAGATGAATACCAACGGTGAAGCCTCTGGAGTCGGGTAAGTTAATACTTCTATAGATACACCCATCTCTTAATATGGAGATTTTAATGGCTTGACATCCCAAAAAAACTTGTCATTCTATTGTAAATGACATGACTTGAACCAAGGACAACATCATAACCCAAAACCCTCGTTACAATAACATTGGCATTGCCAGAACGACCATATGGTATACCTAACATTACCCAACACAACACTATAGAACAATTTATATAACAAGGAAATATTAGAAGATTTTATCTATCTTGTAAATAAAGATCCTAACAATAATACACTATTCAAAAAGATGCTAATCACTAAGCTTAATAACTAACCATTAAGATCCATAACACATTTAAACATTAATAGATTGAAACGACGACAATTTAAGAAACTGAAAGTGATTTAAATCTAGTCAACAACTTCTTCAATTGACAAATGTAATCCAACTACGATTCCACACGTAAGATCTTAAAGTTCTAATTCTATCCTACTCTACAATACATATCGATTTGATCATTAAAGTATCATACCCCTAGTTTGACTAAACAAGACAAAATTCAATAACAAACTTAACCTCCCTAATATTATTTACTGCAATACCGTTAGCATGGTAAATAAATCTATTTTAGTCTATCATGTAAATGAAACTAAGAATCTACTTTTCAAAATATTAAAGACATCAAAAGGAACAAGGATTAAATTACAATGAATTACATCCTAATCTAATGTCTTCTCACTACTACAAGATTAATTTTGATACAAGAGCTTATTAAACATTAAATTAAACTCTAATCATGCAAGTATCATAAAGTTTGACCCTACTAAGGAATCGCTCTACGCTAAATATTAATGCCAACTATTACTTCTCTCCACATCTAAAAGGGATACTTAAAATATGCGAAGAAAAGAACCACTATACTATATTAAACCTAAACAAGAGATAGCCCACGATGGCGAGAGCAAAAATGGTCACTAAAAAGAAAACTTAAGGAAATTATAATAATTTAACTATACCTAAATGTCATCACTCTAAAAACTGACACGTCAGGAAGCAGTATACATCAGCAAGAAAACTTGTTAAATGATCACTATGAGTTTTTGATACCAACGACATAACTAGCTTTAATTACTATAAGATTTCACTAAATTACTTTGCCCTACAATAACTTTCACTACCTTCCTCAATCGCCTACCGACTTTATAATTCAACCACAACCATAAATGGTAGTTACCGCAAATATCACCAGTTAAGGACTCAAGGAGATAAAGAAACGAGTTGCTCTAAGAGGAAACCATCCAAAACTGGAATCACAGAATGATTACGGGGAGATTTTCTTTTATAATTTAATGGTTTGAAAGGATTGCTGGGGGTGCAACGAGCTAGAGCAAAAATGATGACATCAAGAATAGTTCAGGCATAAAATGATTTAGTTATGGAGAAACAATTGTGTGGGGAAGTCCAAAAGCTTAAACGTCAGGACAGTAAGAAGTTCAGTCGCAGCTTTAGCTATAACAGGTATAATATTTCATGGTTGCTTAAGAGTTGGAAGGTTGCAGCAAAACCGATGCACAACCATGCAATGAGATGAGGACAAGAGAATAAGAAAGCAACTAACAGGAAGACCTTGGTAGCGATCTATGCTCACAGGCTATAGCAAACATCTGAGTGGATATTAGAGGAGCAAGGGGGTAACGACTGAATGGCGATGACTAGAACAGCTATTCAAAAATGATATATATAACTTTGACAGAACTAACAAAAAAAATTACAACAAACTGCCAATACAAAAAAAGAAACATGAAGGTTGTTGGCCGTACGACTGGGTCTAAAGAGTTAGAAGAATGGAGTATAAGATTAGAAGAAATTGACCCATCAATAGAGAATAATCAAGTAAAAAAAATCAAACAGAGGTAAGAATTTTGATAAGATTCCATTAAAAATCTCTTTTCAAAGCATGAACAAGGAACAAAGGTATCATTTTCTAAAAGGGGAGTTTGAATGATGCAGAGAACCATCCATTAATAATTTGTTGTTGAGTCTCGCAGGGTTGCCAAGGGTTTAAAACTATTTGCCACCCTCAAGGAGAACAATAGGATTGCCTGAGATCAAGGTTCTACAAGATGCACATCAGGAAAGCTGACGTGCAAGAGGCACAATGGCTCACAGTTAATCAAGCACCATCGGATAAATCAAATAGATTGAGTCTGGAATCACATCGGAGGTAAAATGGGGTTTAAAGAATTAGTTCTGTTCCAACTATGATAATTCCAAGGAATGACATGCTCGAGGTCTAACTTGATCCAGCTAATTTCATTAAGAAAGTTGAATACAGGTGAAAAGACTTATGTCCGAGGCTCAACACAGTTAAGGCTCGAATGACAATAGATTTACTATTAAACCATTTGAGTAAGAGGTTAGGGTTGTAGAGATGATTTGTAGGCTTAAAAGTTTTGCCAAGCCTTTCCAAAGAGCAACCAACAAGAAGCAAGGAGTTTACAAAAGGGACAAGGGTGAATAACACATCGATTCCATGCCAGAATAACCAGACAACAAAGGAATCTAATTCTTCAGAGCAAACAAAGACAAAGAAAATACATAAATTCACAAGACATAAACTACAATTCACACTCCAAAATTGAATCCTCTTTCAAAACTTCCCCTCCTTTCTCTGAACAAAATCCTCTGAAAACATCCTTTCAAAAAAAAATTTCCCCGAGCAAAACAATAACCTCCGTCATAAATACCCACTCACACCAAACCCCCCCCCAGACCAAAAATAGACAACCACCATTAATTTCCAGTACTCCCCAAAATCTGTTACACAATCCCCCCCTAATTTAGAGAAATTTGAAATTTTACTTAACATAGAATTTCCATATCACAAAACATATTCGACAACTAGCCAACAATAAATTATTATCCAAAATCATTAAATTACTATCCAATACTATTCTTCAAATAACGATATACTAATTAACCATATTAAACTTATGACATAGATACTAATAAAATCATTAACATAATCCATTTTAATCTATATTAGAATTTACTTAAATAATATTCCAAGTTAAGCAAAATACCATTATTTATGACAAGCTATTAATATTCTTAATATAATATTACCTCATTACGCATTACCAAGATACACATGGGCTAACTACCCAAAACTCAACAGTGAACATTCAAACCACATGACGACCAACCAACTGAAGGTTGAACTGACCTAGGGAATAAACCTCATGTTATCTCCATCAACATTATCCATGCTGTAGGCCCCGCTTAGACCTGCTAAGTCAGGTGGAGTCGAGGCCCAGTACCTGCAACCTGCATAAGAATAATAGGTTGTATATGATCAACTACATAAATATCAAGCACACACAGAGTTAGAGAATCACGGCGTAGTAGGGTGCTCTAACCGAGTAATACTACATCATCCCTGCTCTGAAACAAAACTATAACTATTTATATTTAACATTAGATATCAATGAGTCGCATAAAACATGATAATATAAACCATCACTAATCATGTCCATCTCATCATAACTGAAATAACAACAATGTCATCATAAACTCATATCACATGTCAGAACTAAATCAGTAGAACATAGTCTATCACAATCAAAATAAGCATAAACCATGGACCCAATAACTCAAATGTCTCATAACTGTCTAGTGCAATGGAAGAACTAACAATTGTCTCAGATCAAACAAAGAGTAATGTAGAATTAACAACTATCACAAGCCAAAAAATGAGGGGGCATTACAAATTGATTAATTAAAATTAAGCATAATTATTTAATTAATGTTAGGAAGATAATTGGTTTGATACCTAGGTGATGGTAAGACATGGGAATGTGGGAGGAATTAGGTGGCATTAAGACAGTCAAATTTAGGTGTCTACATTTTGCCCCTCTTTGAGATGTCGTTGAAGTGATGCCATTTTAAAGAAGAATAAAATATGGTGATTTAGAAAGAAGATGCCCCAATCACTTGGAGGAAGAAGGAATTAACTAGGGATGATGCCCCCTTGAGAGGGCAGATGGGTTTGAAGTGTTAGAAATTTGAAACAGATGAATAACCCAAGAACATTTTAAGAGAGATTCTAAGCTACAAAAGTTGTAAATGCATAAACAAAAGAAAACTAGTGATTTTGAGAGATATGCAAATGTCAGGATGATAGAATTACATTATGAGCTCAAAGAAGAAGCTACAAAAGATTGGTAGAATTGCCATACAAGATGCAAAATATAAGCTAGGTAGTGAGTTTATATAGACTAGGGAGAGAGGAGGAGTTGACAAAACCAACCAATAGGGAGACACCACCAAATGGTCTAAACATAGTAAATGTAACTCCCTCGTAGGATGGTGACACCTCAAATGACCCACTCACCTAATTAATCTCAATTTATTAACCTAAGAAAGCTTAATAAAAGTGTAGGAAAAAACTAGGAAATAAGAAAATAAATAACTCACTAGAAAATAAAAACCTACACTAACACCCCTGTTAAGTGTAGCTTAGGTGGGTGAAAAGATGGGTCCAACAAATGAATCCTAATGAGGTGTCCATGTATAGATAATTCCCCCAAAGAGAAGAATCCCCCAAAAAAGGAATAGAATCCCCCTCCCCCCCCCCACAAATAGAGAGAGAACACCCCCATAATAGAGAGAGAAAAGAGGACTAAGAATACCCCCAAAGTGGACACCTGTTGCACCCCCAATAAAGCTTGAAAATGAAAGAAATTGCTCTTAGTGAAGGGTTTGGTGAAGTTGTCTATGATTTGCTTTGATTTCAGACAATACTTGAGATCAATGACCTCTTCATGTACCTGATGGGTCCCAAAACAACAAATCCACTTCCTAGGACGGAATCACACTCATAAGGCCAGGGCTATCATCATACAAGCATAATCGGTCCATCAACAGAATGTGGAGGGTTGAAGGTCAACTCTACAGAGTGGGTTTCATCCCCTGCACTTCAAGTTTAGCTAAACTCTAGAGGGATATTCCAAGGGGTATACCTTAATAGGTATTGAGTTCAAACCAGATGAATAGATAAAAATTAATGAACAACCAAACCCAACTCGTTATCTTGATTCCAAAACTGTCACCAAACCAAGAACAATCGGTTGTCACAAAACCCCTATATAGTTGATACAAACTATGCAAGTATACATGCATAGGAATGATGGTTCTTCCCCTAATCCACTGGTAAATGTTTTTGTTTGTTTAAATGATGTGAGGCTGATAGGAATGGCTTTAAACCGGCACCTATTCTAGGGAAACAGAGTCATAGTTCAATAAGAAAACAACAAACTAAAACCAAAAGAATAATGAGCTATGTATTTGCATACACCACAGAATATGAAATCTTGAAACAAAACATAATTAGTAATCCAAACCATAACTGTATATACCCATATATAAAATGAGAGAGATTATTACAAAGCTTGCAATATTTTTAGAATGTTGTCACATTCGTCTAACCCAATATTACATTCGTGCCATCAAACATGGCAAAGGAAAATAGCCAACTGCAACTGAGAAATCTTCCTGGGTACATACCTAATGACCTGGAGACATTCTACAACAAGAATCGTATACAATATCAACTCCTTTGACTTCACAGGTTTGCACTCCTCAATGAGCTAAACTGGGGTTTCAATGGTTGTCCTGCAACTTTCTGCACCTGTAGCTATCTTCTAGAGACAACACAGAAAAAACTAACCTCCTTTGAAATGAGTTTCAACCTTCTGTTTATATCAATTTGCAGCTTGGATTTGATGATGAACTGGGAGGGAAAACCCAAACAACCCCACCAACTGCATTAATAACATCATTTTCAACCACCCACTTTGCACTAATGGCAATCTAGAGAGTTGGCAACGTGTTTTCCCATGTTTCAGAGCATTCCTGGGCCTTCGGCAAGTGTCGGGTCGGCAGGAGGACTTAGGACTTTTGGACCCTTTTGGAAAAAGTCAAAAAGTCTAGTCGAGTCCCAAAATCCCAATGAGATCAAAAGTGTCGAAAGTCAAAACCAAAAGTTTGACCTGAAACCCCATGAAAAACTTAGCCCTTTCCTCAAAAAAAATTTAAAAATTCAATTTTTTGCACCTCCAAATTTGCCAAGTTGAAAATTTAGGGGGTCTGAGATTTTTTTTGTAAAAGGTCCAAAAATTCACTTTGGTCCCAAAATCCACTTTAGTTTCAAAATCCACTTTGGTCTCAAAATTCACCTTGGTCCCGAAATCCACTTTGGTCTCGAAATTGACTTAAGTCCCAAAATTACCTCAGGTCCCGAAATTGACTTAAGTCCCAAAATTGGCTCAAGTCCCAAAATTGCCCTAGGTCCAGAAATTGACTCAGGTACCAAATGCACTTAGATCCCTAAATTGCCTCAGGTTCTAAAATTACCTCGGGTCCTGAATTGACTTAAGTCTTGAAATTGATTTAGGTCCCGAAATCCTGACAGGACAATATAAGTATATTTTAAAATAACATTTAAGTATAAGTTTGTATTTACCTTTACTATTTACCTCTCTTATACTTTAAATTATTTTAAAATATATTGTCAAGATTTTTGAGATAGGTTTCAGATCCATAGGAGTTAAACTACAGATTCTAGAATTTGGAGGACCCATCAGATTTTAGACTTAGCCAAATTTTCAAGGTTTTCAGGGTTTCAGACTTAGCCAAAATCAAGGTTTTAGCAACATGCACAAGGGTAAAAGCACGGGGACCCCTTAGTAAAATTTGATGGATTTGGTAATATTTTGCAAATACTTGGCTTGAAAATAGGAATCCCAACATAATCAACTTCTAAATGTAGTGCATGTGGATCTTAATGTGTTTGGTCTGTTGGTGATGGACCAGATTGTGAGAGATTTTTATCACACTTTGATTGTTACAAAAGATGATTGTAGGCTTCTAAAAGGGAATACCAAACTCAGTGAGAATGTTCTGAAGCCAAATGGCCTCAGTAGTAGCATTAATTGCTACTCAATTCTCAACCTCTATAGATGAAAGTGCAATTGCATATTGCTTCTTGCTCAACCAAGAAATTGGACTGAAAGCAAGTGAGAAGCAATATCCTGAAGTAGACTTGCAATCCTAAGAATTGCTTGCCCAATATGAATCTATATAGCCCACCAAGTCAATATCCAAGCCTGCTACATAGTGAATCCCATAACTGTGAGTGCCCTGTACCTAGTGAAGAATCTGCTTAGCTACTTTTTAATGCAGCTCATGTGGCAACTGCATGAACCTGGAGACCAGGCCCACAACATATGACAAATTAGGCCTTGTGTGAGTCAAGTATAGGAGACTCCCAACTAATTGGTGATATAAGGTAGCATCCACCAATGGTGAAGAACAATGAGCCTCAAGTTTGACCCCTGACAGAAATGGAGTCAATGCAAGCTTACAGTTAGCCATGTGAAATTTGGAGAGGATATCAAGTGTGTACTTAGATTGTACAATGAAGATACCAAATGACTAGTATTAGTTATCATGCCAACCCTAAATGCATATCTATTGATCTTCCTTATGGTACCTTTGAGAAGGGAACTCCCATTCTAGCCCAACATCCTCATCACCCATCCACCTTTCAAACCCCCTTTTGCAAACAACTTGTCATCTCCACCTCCTATGTTAATCCTTCATTCTCCAAATCTTTTCCATTTAACCAATAATCCTATCAATCCCACTGTTGGTTTTTCTTCTGAATCAGCATTAGGGTTTGCCACTTCTAATGCACAGGCAGATTCAGCCAACTAATACAGGAGGTTGCGTGAGCTCCTCCCCTTCACTTCTGGTTCTGCCGCACCAAGGGGGGTATCCCTATAACTCAAGATGTAACCTTGACTAGCTCAAAGATAGAAAGATCTAACTTGACAACAACAGGCAGAATACTCTCATGTATGGACCAAGATCTGTATGATAGATCACAAGGTGGGCAACGTTCTTGGACATATATGTCTGGTTAGGGATGAGAGCATGCAAGGGTTTCCTACTCCTAATCCTACAACTAACAAATGGAAGGGAGAGATGGTTTGAAATGGTGTTTGGATGCAAACCTGGACCTGGTGTATAACCTCAACACAGAGCTAGATTGGTGCCTATCCAGGGCTTGGAGTCGGTAGACATACACCTGTGAATGATCAGCATGAATAGCTAAAACTGGATTCCAGGGGGATACACATGATACCTGCCTTACAGATATCTCCCAATACAGAGTGTTAAGCTGTCGATACTTATGGCATCCCTATTGCAGGAAGAAAGATACATGCAAAACTGGAGACAGAATCAGCATAACACATGCAAACATAGCATTATTCATATAAGATTAACCATGAAATCAGTGGATTCATGCCAAAACGTACAACAGGAGATACATAAACTCACAAGTTTTGCTGCACAGAGCAACCAAAACTAGTTGTATCTTATTACAGAGCCAAAATGTCCAGTTTTCAACAACCTGAAAAATGGTAACACAGTCTGCTTATAACAGCCAGAAAGTGTACCACAGCAATTAATTACATGGTTGACCAAAAATCCTGCCAGATACACAGTATCAGAAAAATGGCACTCAACGCATTACCAGATTGGCGCCCAAACATGAATGCAGTAGGTAGGGGAGGAGACAGGAAGAAACATCGAGCCCTGCGCCACTGTCCGTTGATGTACACCTTCAATCGGGTACTGGATCCGTCCACGCCATCACCCATACCTCTGCAACAATCGCCATTAATGGCGCACCAACTCGCGGCCCTGGGAAATGCAGAAAACTGTGCGTCACAACCGTTTCCTGCCAAGATACATCATCGTGATATTTCAAAATATGCAGGATATCAATTATCCCACATGCACCCCGCGGTGACCTTTTCAACACTTTATATACTAGGCCACGAGCATATATGATGTCGGTGCTTTTGCTCCCGACGACACTAGTATAAGCCTTCATCATCATCCTCCAACAGCATGATATCCTGTTGCTTGAAATATCACCCTGACGTCAGCATCATCATCGCAATATCACCTACATGATAATCGCCTTCATCGGCACAACCTGATGCATCGGAGGAAGATCCTCCTGCTTAGCCGATACCAAATGTCTGGCCGATGAACATCTTGATGACGTCACCATCATATCCTGCTGACGTCATCAGCATATCTGCCTATCGCGCACCTCCTCATATCCGGATGATGTCATCGTCATGTTTGCAAATATCGGGGGATCTCCACAAGATGATCAGTGTTAGAAATATGACCCCCCCGAACCTTGATGACGTCACCATACATCGGCATCAGGATGATATTCGGAAGATAACCGGATATTTGGAAATATCATCCTGATGCACACATATCATGCTGCACTGTAGCTCCACTATAAGATCGGGGTGATATATGAATATGTGACTGATATTTGAAATGATCACCCCCATTGGACAATGCATGAAGCCGACAGGCGAATATCTCCCTTCGGAAATATCATGATGCAGACAGGTAGAAAAACGGATATCACCCTGACATAAGAATGACGTCAGCATCATCAGGGTGATAAAACAATGAACATGAAGTGATAAAACAACATCAGGATGATCTTGACTAAGATCACCCGATGTTCAAATATGATGACCCTGATGAAGATCGGGTCATACTCAGGACTTTGCAGCAATCATCATCAAGATGATCTTAAGTAAGATCACCCGATGTTAGAATATCACCCCAGCGAAAGATCATGCTGACAGAAAATATGATGACCCTCGTAAGCAACATCAGGGTGATGTCTGGAAACATGATGATGATGACCTCCTCCAAAGAAAATATGATGCTGATGTTAAAACATGCTGAGGAGGCCCAAAGACTTAGAACTTTTTTGGATTTTTTGGGAAGGTGCCTGCATGAAAATTGCTAAAATAACCGACAGTGAATTCAGGCACCAACAGTGGCTCTGATTGGGGACGTGCAGGTGCAAGACTGCAGCGAGAACCCCAGATCTCTGGGATGCAGACCAGTCCCTTATCCATTGGGCACAGAGTCAAATACTACACTGACCTGCATCACCAAACACACTTGATGGCCTAAGGCCACCAAGAAAAGAAAAACATGTATCTCCCTTTGTCAAACACTTTGTTTTCATCTGCATTTACTGGATCAAGCCTGGAGATACTGCCATGATCTGACCCCAAACAAACCTGGTCATCTGCACATTCATCCCTCTGATTTAGCTTGTCACTGTCATCCCTGTGCAGATAACCCTTAGCATCCGGCAACAAGTGGATGCAGAATGTATCAGGCAATGCATACTCAAAGGGAATATAACACATGTTATCATTTGTATCAGCATTATGCATTGCAAAATGATCTCCTAGCTGGATTGAAAATTGAAAGCACTCGAAGTCCACCACACAACTAGGAAAGTCAGAGCTCATTGTATCATATGCTGGCACATCAAAAGAAAAGCTTTCAAAATCACAATTGTGCACATCATGTACACAACAATCAGCAGCACCAGGCTGGAAAAGATCAGGCTCTGACACCTCTTTACAATCAGGCACATTTTTACAATCACTTACCTGATGTATGTCGGTTCCTCTTTCATCATGATGAGAAATAGAATCCAAGTCAAAAACCATGTCAAGACCCTCACCATACTCAAATAGATCCTCATCACCATATGTGTCATAGATGGGTGACCCAGGTGCATCAGTTTCATCATAGTATGCCATTTGTTCATGGGCAGCAGAGCATGCATCTTCATCACCAATGGATTCCTTTTGTGGAGGAGTATCAGCCTGTGTGTCATAAGCAAAACAGCCATCAATCAAAGAACAATCATGCTCTGCACTAGCACTTATTTCAATCTCTGACTGCTCTTCATGATCCTCATGTGTTTGAAAGGAAGGCAATGGGTCACACATGGGACTGCTTCTCTGTTTGCTTATATCTTCTCTGTCTTGAGTACAATACTCACAATTGTCTCCACAGGTCCATTCCAAAAATTGCTCATTGTTGTCCACAACCTCATTGTTGTTTTCATGGTCAGATGCCTCATCATTGCAATGGGAATCCTCATTAGTCCTTTCACTGGCATCCTCAACATTCATCTTTTCATCTTCACATGATGCCTTAATTATTTGGTCATTTGCAGCTTCACAACGATTTCTCACACCAAAGCCTGTGGACAGGGGTTTCAGCAGGTGCACATTTCTGATTTTTTCTATCTTTTCTATGAACTTGCATGCCATCTGCATACTTGTCACCTTGAAATCCCTCAGTATTGCACTAAAGCCCTCCTCAAAAGCTTCAAAGAATATGCCAACACAGGCTGAAATATCAGGTCTGAAACTTTTAGGGACATGTGAAAGGGCTACTGCAAACCTATGACTGAAATCAACACATGGCTCTTCACCTTGTTTTCTGATGTTCATCAATTCTGCAACAAGATCAACAGGTTCTCTTGCGAATTCTTCCTTGAAACAGTCAGCAAGCTCATCCCAACAGGCAAAGGATCCTTTTGAAAAGCTCAAATACCAGTCTTTTGCTTTTGCATCAAAGGACCTAACAAAAAACCTCATCCACATATCCTCATCTCTAAATGAATGTTTTCCCATGAACTCATGAAAATTTTGGATATGTGCATTCCCATCACATACACTGTGACCACTAAATCTGGGCATCTGACAGTATATCCTAGCAGGCATAGTTTCTACTTTATAATCAACCCATGACAAATCCAGTTGGTCATACAAAGGATCAAAAGGGCTGAGAAGAGGTTTAGCCTTCTGACTAGCAGACACAACAGGGTTACTGCTTTTTAACTGGGCCTGCTCAGCCTCTAAGAATATCAACCTATTTCTTATCTCTTCTATTATTTTATTCAACATTTCACCGCTGAGTATGGGATAATTCATACTTGGATTCATAAAAATCTTACTCTTAGACATCCTTTGTTTGCCTAAGACCTAAGGCTTCCCTTGGCATCTAACTTATGCAGTAAAATAGCAAATATAAAGGGGAAGGAACAAGATACCTTTTCTCATACAGATGCTGAAATATGAACAGCACATTTTTGTCACATCACATACATCCATCTTTCATGTGCATTTAGATCTTTTTTGCAGAGTTGCCACCTCTCCAAAGAGGACAAAATTTACAGCAGCTAAAAGCTCAACACATTTTTTTTTTTTTTTTTGAGTTCATTCCACCAGCAGAGAAAAACTTCACCAGAGACTACAGGATATCACTTTACATCAACATCCCCAGTAGAGTCACCAATTTGTTGGTTTTTCTTCTGAATCAGCATTAGGGTTTGCCACTTCTAATGCACAGGCAGATTCAGCCAACTAATACAGGAGGTTGCATGAGCTCCTCCCCTTCACTTCTGGTTCTGCCGCACCAAGGGGGGTATCCCTATAACTCAAGATGTAACCTTGACTAGCTCAAAGATAGAAAGATCTAACTTGACAACAACAGGCAGAATACTCTCATGTATGGACCAAGATCTGTATGATAGATCACAAGGTGGGCAACATTCTTGGACATATATGTTTGGTTAGGGATGAGAGCATGCAAGGGTTTCCTACTCCTAATCCTACAACTAACAGATGGAAGGGAGAGATGGTTTGAAATGGTGTTTGGATGCAAACCTGGACCTGGTGTATAACCTCAACACAGAGCTAGATTGGTGCCTATCTAGGGCTTGGAGTCGGTAGACATACACCTGTGAATGATCAGCATGAATAGCTAAAACTGGATTTCAGGGGGATACACATGATACCTGCCTTACAGATATCTCCCAATACAGAGTGTTAAGCTGTCGATACTTATGGCATCCCTATTGCAGGAAGAAAGATACATGCAAAACTGGAGACAGAATCAGCATAACACATGCAAACATAGCATTATTCATATAAGATTAACCATGAAATCAGTGGATTCATGCCAAAACGTACAACAGGAGATACATAAACTCACAAGTTTTGCTGCACAGAGCAACCAAAACTAGTTGTATCTTATTACAGAGCCAAAATGTCCAGTTTTCAACAACCTGAAAAATGGTAACACAGTCTGCTTATAACAGCCAGAAAGTGTACCACAGCAATTAATTACATGGTTGACCAAAAATCCCACCAGATACAAAGTATCAGAAAAATGGTGCTCAACGCATTACCAGATTGGCACCCAAACATGAATGCAGTAGGTAGGGGAGGAGACAGGAAGAAACATCGAGCCCTGCGCCACTGTCCATTGATGTACACCTTCAATCGGGTACTGGATCCGTCCATGCCATCGCCCATACCTCTGCAACAATCGCCATTAATGGCGCACCAACCCGCGGCCCTAGGAAATGCAGAAAACTGTGCGTCACAACCGTTTCCCGCCAAGATATATCATCGTGATATTTCAAAATATGCAGGATATCAATTATCCCACATGCACCCCGCGGCGACCTTTTCAACACTTTATATACTAGGCCATGAGCATATATGATGTCGGTGCTTTTGCTCCTGACGACACTAGTATAAGCCTTCATCATCATCCTCCAACAGCATGATATCCTGTTGCTTGAAATATCACCCTGACGTCAGCATCATCATCGCAATATCACCTACATGATAATCGCCTTCATCGGCACAACCTGATGCATCGGAGGAAGATCCTCCTGCTTAGCCGATACCAAATGTCTGGCTGATGAACATCCTGATGACGTCACCGTCATATCCTGCTGACGTCATCAGTATATCTGCCTATCGCGCACCTCCTCATATCCGGATGACGTCATCGTCATGTTTGCAAATATCGGGGGATCTCCACAAGATGATCAGTGTTAGAAATATGACCCCCCCGGACCTTGATGACGTCACCATACATCGGCATCAGGATGATATTCGGAAGATAACCGGATATTTGGAAATATCATCCTGATGCACACATATCATGCTGCACTATAGATCCACTATAAGATCGGGGTGATATATGAATATGTGACTGATATTTGAAATGATCACCCCCATTGGACAATGCATGAAGCCGACAGGCGAATATCTCCCTTCGGAAATATCATGATGCAGACAGGTAGAAAAACGGATATCACCCTGACATAAGAATGACGTCAGCATCATCAGGGTGATAAAATAATGAACATGAAGTGATAAAACAACATCAGGATGATCTTGACTAAGATCACCCGATGTTCAAATATGATGACCCCGATGAAGATCGGGTCATACTTAGGACTTTGCAGCAATCATCATCAGGATGATCTTAAGTAAGATCACCCGATGTTAGAATATCACCCCAGTGAAAGATCATGCTGACAGAAAATATGATGACCCTCGTAAGCAACATCAGGGTGATGTCTGGAAACATGATGATGATGACCTCCTCCAAAGAAAATATGATGCTGATGTTAAAACATGTTGAGGAGGCCCAAAGACTTAGAACTTTTTTGGATTTTTTGGGAAGGTGCCTGCATGAAAATTGCTAAAATAACCGACAGTGAATTTAGGCACCAACACCCACCACCAATTCTATCCATCCCAACACCAACCCCATCAGTTCAACCAAACATCTAATTCATTCTCTCAACCCACCTACCAATCATCTAATCCTACCGTAATCAATCAATCCAATCACCTATCTTTTCAACCCACCTCTCAATCACCTAATACTCCCTTACCCAAACAATCCATGAAAGACTTTATCCAAGAACTAATAGAATCACCTAACCTTCCCTTACCCAAACAAGACTTGGAAGAATTTATCTAAGGACTATAGTAGAGGAAAAATATCAAACTAGAAAGCACAAAGCCAATGAGTATACCTCTTCCAAGCCTATCCAAAAATCACAAAGTAGCCTCCATAATCAAATACCACTATGCAATCAAAATCTTAGCAACATGCTCATCCAAGATCAAGTGCCATCATACAAAGATATTATCAATCCCAAGCCTATTAAGCATGAACAAGAGACTCCTAGTTCCATTCCTATCCTTCAAACACCATCATGTAATCCAAGGCCTATCAAGCATATCAAAGAGTCTCTTACCATAATCTAAAGTCAAAATCCTTCATGCAACCATGTTGTTGATCATTAAAATCATATCAAGCCCATACAAGAAACCTCTAATCTTATCTAAACTCAAGAGTTATGTCCATAATTAAATCCAAAGTAGGATCAAACATGCACCCAACCAAATCAAGATCAAATTATCCAAGCTAATCGAGATCAAACTATCCAAGCCACTCCCATGTATGATCAAGATCCTATTTATGATCAAGAGAACCAAGTTGATCCCCTCATCCATGCTACTCTCATCCATGATCAAGAAATCCAAAATAATTCTATCTAATATCTAATTAATCCTATCCATCATCCAACACCATCAACTTCCCATGATGAGACACTTGGTCCCCATGAACACATGGAAAATCAAGTAAATGACATTGATCATATCAAACATATCAATGAGCAAGCTACCATTGAGCATTCAAATGATCAAGGCATGAAAAGTGTACACAATGAGACGGAACAAGCATCCTATCAACTAGGATCTACCACCTTCATCAAGTCAGGCTTTCTCATTGATGGGACAATAACAAGTTCTAATAGTTCTTGGAAACACACCAATGAGCTAGCATTATGCCTCAAAAATAAGAATCCTATCACAACCAAGATATATAAAAGCATGAACTATCAAGGAAAAGGATTGGGCCTTCATGAGCAAGGCATCACAAAGCCTATCCCAATCTACATCAATTATGGTCAAGGCATTGTCTACGAGTCTTCTAATAAGCACTCTAATGGTGTTAGTGATACTTCAACAATCACCAAGGCAATTATATCTAATTAAAGCATCAAGATAGTGACAATTCAAATCCCCTACAACAATCTTGCTACTAGCAATCCTTCCACCTCCACTATCTGTACCATCAAACTTTATCCTCCACATCCTTAACCCATCGATTGGTACCAACAAACTTGTAAGGAATACAATGAAAAAGATGTCAATCAAACATCTAAGGTGAATGAATCTAAAAATCATGGAAGATACATAAAAGCACTATGGGTCCCAAAGCAAAATGGACCAATCTAATCAAGAGAAGCAAAATGTCCAAATCAAGCAATCACTCACAATGAGGAGCCACATAAAAAAGATGCACCTTGCATATAATAGGTGTCCACCACCTTCCAGATTGTATAAAAATGTTGGTCCTAAATATCGTAATCTAGTAATCACTCAAAATGTGGAGATCAAAAGACACATTAAACATTTTTCACCATCTTTTTCATCCATTTCAAGAGCAAACCTATGTTCTTCATGTTAGTTTAGCTTTTTATTTTTCTAGTGGGTTATTTATTTTCCTATTTCATAGGTTTTTCCTACACTTTTATTAATCTTACTTAGGTTAATAAAGTGAGTTTAATTAGGTGAGTAGGAAGAGTTTAATTAGGTGAGTAGGTCATTTGAGGTGTCACCATCCTACAAGGGAGTTACATTTACTTTGTTTAGACCATTTGATGGTCTTTCCCTATTGGTCAATTTTCCCACCTCCACCCCTCTCCTTGGTCTATATAAACTCACTACCTAGCTTCAATTTTGCATCTTGTATGGCAATTATGCTAATCTTTTGTAGCTTCTTCTTTGAGCTCGTAATGCAATTCTATCATCCTAATATTTGCATATCTCTCAGAATCACTGGTTTGCTTTTGTTTATGCATTTTCAACTTTTTTAGCTTAGAATATTTCTTAAAAAGTTCTTGGGTTATTCACTTGTTTCATATTTCAAACATGGTATCGGAGCTTTTTTTCTGAGATTTTTAATTTCTTAGATTCCTGATTGAGAGATTTGAGTTCTTTGTGAGATCTTGTAAATCCTCTATGCTCTTCTTTTGCATTTTACGATGATCTGGAGAATCAAAAAAGATTTATCAAAGACCCATTAACCTCTTCATTTTACATATGTGTTTTGTGAGATCTGGGTGGTTGCAACTATTATGTTTACACTGGCAATATTTTTGACTATTCTAACGTGTCCCGAGAAAGTCAAGGTTGGCTTTCATTGTCATTCATTTTGGAGATCATTTGACATAGTTGCAAATGAGGGTTTGAATTTCAAATATGGCAAACAACTTTCAAACAGGGCATTTGCAGGCCAAAAGGACCTCACTATTACATCTAAAAGGCCAAAAAATCCCTATTTTCATATAAAACTTGCCCAGTTTCGGTGTCGGGAGAATTTGAGGAAATTTTCTTTTGCCAGGTAGGTCGTACGACCTCCCTAGCATGCATTCCAAGGTAAACTTTTTTTTTTTTTGGTTTTTCTGCGATTTAAATATTTTGTAAAAAGAATTATCAAAAGAATCGTAGTTTTTTAATTATATTTTTCATTGTAATTTTTTTTTAAAAATAAAAATTTGTTGGTACTAGGTACTGTCAGGCCCTAGTAGACTTGTCGACCCTATACCAGGCCACAGCCCTAGGGACTGTGGGTGCCCTTTGGGCCCGACACCCCCATAGTGGTCGTTGACCCCTTTTTAGGGAAGTTTGTGGACCCCTTCTAGGGTGGGGTGTAGCCTACGTGGCCCCCAATCCCATACAGTTCAACCTTTTAGGCCTTCAATTTTTTTTTAATTAAAATTTCAAATCGCCCTCCTCGGCCTCTGCACTTAGTTTTTAGCCTTTGTGTCAAATTTGGCACCACATTTGGTAGTGATTTCTATTTTTGGCGGCCTTGCTATTTTTTGTGATAGCTTTATTTGACTGGAGGAACTCTATTTTAAGCAAAGACTAAAATTGTCTGACAACTTCTATATCTAGTGGCACCACCAAAGTTAGCGGTAGTTCTATCAAATTTGGTGGAGGTTTATCTTTTGGAAACTCAGACCCCTCTCCATTGACAATTTCATTTTGGCACCTAAACTTCTGAGGCTTCGTTATGGGTTGTATTGGCTCCATTTTTTGAGCAATTTTTTGATCTGGACTAATTTTTTGAGAGATTCATAGTGGTGTAGACAATTTTTTATTTTGATTCATAGATTTTCTAGAAATTACAGATTCTCACAGGTGACACTGCATAGTTCTCATTTTGGGAACTTTGAAGACTCATAACTTTCACATACGAGCTCGAATCAAGGTGATTCTTTTTTGAAAGTGCATGATTTGTTGAGTACTTTACAATGGTGCTATTTGTTTCACTTGGTTTTATTCCAAGATTATAATTTCATCATATGCTCATTTGTTGAGAACTTGTAAAGCATTGAGATCAAGTCCACTCAACATTTCTTGCTAGTGGCAATTGTAATCACACTAAATATAAAGTGCCAAATCATATTTGATTTGGGGGGTTGTTTGATTGAGTAAAAAGGAGGGTGTCCTATGTGCTCTCTTTGCATTTCTACATTCTCATTTCTACACAACAATAACAACAACAATCTAATTTTCTGCATTAAAATTGATCAAGTAACAATACCAATACTCACACCCTATAACTACTTTGATTGGAAGTCAAAAATGGAAATCTATCTAAAGAAACAAGGGTGTATAGGGTTACAATGGGGCTCAAAACTGAACCAAATCTAATTGCATAAAAGCCAAAATGGTTTAATAAGTGTGATGAAACATTTGGAACCTTGTGTATGTCTCTATCTCTAGATTTACTTTTTCATATTAAATCTGTTTCTACACCAAATTATGTATGGACCACTTTGGAAAATCTTTTGGTACACAAGATGAGATAAAAGGACATCTACTAGAGAATGAGCTCATAGGGTTAAGTCCTACCGATTTTAATACTATTCACAACTTCTTCACTAAACTAAAGGCCATAAGATTGCATTTAAAACAATGTGGAATTAGAAAGAAAGACTCTCAATTGATCTTAAGTATTCTTTCAAAACTTGGTCTTAACTATTCTATAATTGTTTCCATATTTCATGCCACTAAAGGTGCCTTAGGAACCACATATAAAATGTCTTCTCTTGATAATTTTGCAAATGAACTCACAAAGGAGTGAGATAAATTGGTTCAAATGGGCACAATTAAGCCCTCTAAATCTCATGCCCTGGCTTTAAATTAGGGCACTAATGATGGAAAAGGGTCTGGTAAGTAGAATAACAAACAACAAAACCAAGGAGAGAAGAAACAAGATCAGAAACCAACTATCTCTAATAAAGCTAATTAGGCCTCTTACTCCAAAGGTGATAATCCTAAGAAGGAGAAGACAAAGTGTGCCTATTGTAGGAAACCTGGTCATGATGAACACAAGTGTTTAAAGAAACAAATTGATCACCTTACACATCTTCTTGAAAAGAACAATATTAAGGTACCTGATTCTGTCAAACAAAGTTCATCTTAGGATTCTTCAAAAGACAGACAAAAGTAAGGGTAAAGAAAAGGGCAAGGCCCTAGTTTCTATTGCTTCACAACTAAATTCCTAGATCATTGACTCGGGTGCTTTGTACCACATGGCTTCATCACAAGGTAGTTTTGCTTCTTTGGAGCCATGTTCTATGTCATCTATATTAATGGGTGATGACACTCCTTTTGAGGTGCATGGGAGAGGGTTTGTTGATGTGGGCGAAGGAAAATTTCATGATGTTCTCTATGTTCCATCTTTGTCAACTAATCTACCATCTACTTACCATATCACTCACATTGGCTCTGGCAAGTGGGTTGAGTTCACTCCAAATACAGTGGTAATTAGTGAGTTGCATAGTGGGTCTATAGTTGCTATTGGGAAAGATGATCATTAGTCCAAATTGTATCACTTTTCACATTTTGTTCCTGATTCTCCTTCACTTGCCTTACTAAAATGAGGTGAGTTGTTTATGGCATCATCAGTTTGGCCACTTGAACTACCGCTACTTGAAACAACTCAATCAACAATGGTTATAGGGTTGCCTTCTATTCAGTTTTCTGATGCAGTTTGACAAGGGTGCATTCTTGGTAAGCATCCTAAAGAGAAATATGATAAAGGCAAAACATGGAGGGCCATACATCTTCTATAATTAGTACTTAGTGACTTGGCAGGACCATTTCCACATCCTTCTCTTAGGAGGACTAATATGTTCTAGCTTTCATTGATGATCTTTCCATATACACATGGGTATATTTTCTCAAATAAAAGTCTGAGGTCTTTGAGTCTTTTCAAGACTTCAAAGCTTCTGTAAAGAAACAATTTGGGAAGGCCTTGAAGACTCTAAGTACAGATAATGTGGAGGGAATATGTCAACCAGAGGTTTGAGTAGTTTTATACTTTAGAGGGCATTGATCTTCAACACACAATTCCCTATAGTCCATAAAAGAATGGAGTTGTAAAATGAAAGAACATGTCCTTCAAAGAGATGGCCAATTGTATGGTTCATTCCATGTCTATGTCACCTTAGTATTGTGTGGAGGCCATCAACTAGTGTACCTGTTACATCGAGAACCAAGTTCCTCATCAAGCTGTGAAGGGGGTCACTCCTTTTCAAGATTGGACTGGTTAGAAACCCACAGTAAAGCACTTTCAAGTGGTTGGTTCTCCTACATGGGCCCACATTCTAGCAAAGAAATGCAAGGCTATGGATTAGTAGAGAAAGCCTTGCATATTTGTTGGGTACCTAGATGGTGTCAAAGGCTACAAGATTCTTCACCCCATCACTCATGAGTTTTTCATTGAGAGGAGTGTTCATTTTGAAAAGGATGCTTCTAGTTCTTCTCCTACCACTTCTCCATCAACCATCACTTTGGAGACATTCTGACATGATGATATTTCTTTCAAGGATCTTAATCCTCTTGATCTTGGCGAGGAGTCTTCTTCCTCCACTTCAGATGGAGACAATGATTATGAGGGTTCATCTTTGTCCTCTCCTAGTCATCATTTAGAGGGTGATGACTCTTCTCTAGATTCTCTTGATTCCTTAGCTATTAGGTCTCTTTGGGATCATAAAAAACTGAAGTCACTAGGTGATTGGGTTGGTGATCCTTCAGATGCTAGAAGAACAAGGTTATAGTTCTACATCTCCACATCTCTTCATCCCTTCAACTTTTGATCCACAGTCTTTTCAGGAAGCTTCTGGTGTCCCTGAGTGGGATGCTGCTATCCAAGAAGAGTTCAATTCCTTGGAGAGGAACCATACTTGGGATTTAGTCCCCCTTCCTAAGGGAAGGAAACTTTTTCAATGCAAGTGGATCTATCAGACAAAAGTTGGCACAGATGGATCGGTTGATAAGCATAAGGCTCACCTAGTCACTAAAGGATTCTCTTAGGTTCTTGGGATTTACTACTCTGAGACTTTTTCTCCAAATACCAAAATGAATTCCATCTGAATTATCCTTTCCATTGCTACAGACCATCATTGGGAATTTCATCAAATGGATGTGAAGAGTGCTTTTCTTCACGGTGACCTTCAAGAGGAGATATTATGGAGTAGCCATAGGGGTTCATATAAGGTCCTTCACTTGTTTGTCATCTTAGGAAGTCTCTCTATGGCCCCAAATATTCCCCTTGGGCTTAGTATGCCAAGATGGGATCCTTCCTTCTATTAGTTGGGTTCACATGGTGCCATTCTAATATGAATGTGTATATTTTTTAGCAGGATGATACTCTCACCTTCCTTGTTCTCTATGTTGATGACTTGTTTCTTATAGGGAGTCACTCATCCACCATCAAGGCAATGAATACTACCCTTCATGATCATTTCATGATGTCAGAATTGGGCCTTCTGCACTACTTCTTGGGGATTGAGATAGTCCTCAATCTTCATTTGGTATCTTCATTGTACAATCCAAGTACACACTTGATATCCTCTCCAAATTTCACATGGCTAACTGTAAGCCTGCATTGACTCCATTTCTATCAGGGGTCAAACTTGAGGCTCATTGTTCTTCACCATTGGTGGATGCTATCTTATATCACCAATTAGTTGGGAGTCTCCTATACTTGACTCACACAAGGCCTAATTTGTTGGGATGGATAGAATTGGTGGTGGGATTGATAGGATTATTGGTTAAATGGAAAAGATTTGGAGAATGAAGGATTAACATAGGAGGTGGAGATGACAAGTTGTTTGCAAAAGGGGGTTTGAAAGGTGGATGGGTGATGAGGATGTTGGGCTAGAATGGGAGTTCCCTTCTCAAAGGTACCATAAGGAAGATCAATAGATATGCATTTAGGGTTGGCATGATAACTAATACTAGTCATTTCTTGGTTGAAAGATTCTTTCATGTTCATGAGTGGGGGATGACGGTTTATGGCAAGTTTGTATGCAATAATCTCATCATTAAATCTATTCATCTTGATCTACAAGAAGTTATCATCATCATAATCATCATTGTCAAGGGGACTTTTGGATTGATTTTGATAAATATCTCATCTAATGGATGCATAGTTTGAGGACCTACTTTGATCATGATTTTGGGTTTTATATGAGCTTCACATAAGGTGGTAGGCATAGGGTTTTATCTTGCATAATGAGGTTTTTGAACTAGGGGTCCATGATGGAGATGATTAAGGATGATGAGATGTTTGGATTGTAAATTTCTCAACTTTAGGCAAGGGATGTGTTTGTCTTTGGATTTTGATGCAAGATTTTCAAGTTTACAAAAGTCAAAATGTGCTTGGATGAAAAGGGGAATTCATGGGTTTTGACCACAAAACACTTCAAGCACACGAAAAAGCTTATTTTATTCAAGTGGGAGTATCAATATATGTGTGCTCACCAATATACTATCTACCAAGTTGTGGATAGATAGGGAATGCAAGGTCATGTACCACCTATATACCACTTACCATGGAGGCAAAGGCCCTCCTCACAGTGAGATCTATCTCTACAAACTTAGAAGTATGGTGTGAGTAACATCTCGAGGCTAACTACTTACCAATGCACCATAAAAGAAAGATAGCCAAAGGTCTTATCTAGGCTATAAAAGAAACTAGGGGATGTCCTCATTATATGCTAGGTGCATGAGGCCAAAATCTATAAACTAGAGCCCATCTACAAGCACATGGAATAAGCACAAGAAAACCACTTCACCTTGTGCTCTTACAAAAATGATCCCCAAGGTTATGCTAGACACGATGATGACTCCTTTGAGGTACAACTTTCGCTCCCCTTTTATATGCCCCACCTAAACACATGGTTTAGGTCATCCCCTAAGGTGATGAAATCCTTAGGCAAGCCCACTAGAAGGAAATAAACTTACATGCTTTTGACCCCTAAGATTGCCTTGTGGTGCAAAGGGAGAGCATATACACACTAAATTCCTTGGGTTTAACAACACAAAATAGAACTTAAAGAGTGTTTTTGACTTCAAAGTTCACCTTTCGATGTGAGGAGAGAGCATACACACTCTAGAAACTCCCAAATAGGGCAAACATAATTTTTTTTTTAGAAAATTAAAGTGTTCCTAAATTATTGATAAAATATATTCTTTGACACACGATGCTACACACAATGCATTAGTAGTTTCAAGAATGATCTTGGAAAAGCATTTTGACTGCAATAAATGAATTAGAAATGAAAATGAAACCTCTACAAAATTAGGAATTATTTTTGTCACATAAAAATAGAGGTTAACATGAAACTATTCAAGTTTTCTATGCAATTTTAAAAAAAAAAATTGCTAAGTTTTGCTTCCATGTGCAAAAGATCTGAAGATTTGAAGGTTAAAGTAAAATAGGTAAGTTTGAGTGATTATACTTATAAATTGGGGTAAAATCTGTATAAATGACCTTTTCGATAGTGAAGTATGTCAAACTAGCTTTCTGATGCCTACAAAAACACAAAAATTTGATATCATGGAAAAAAGTTCTATGATTTTGAAAAAAAAATGCTATTTGAAGGCTAAAGGGGGGTGAATTCTAGTGGTCAAGTTAACCTTGGAGGTTGTCCAACAAGTGTGGTCACATGCACAATCAAGGTAGGTGGTTAGGCTCTGGCAGTTAAGGGTGGTGGCAGCCCCTGGTTGTTTATAAAATTGCAGGCTAAGGGTGAGGGTGCTAGCAGATCAGTGAAAGATCGCAATCACTCATATGACTATAGAATGAGGGTTGTGATATTGTGAACTTGGAAGGAGGGAGTGGTCATATGACCATATGGCTAGTGGGAGGAGCTAGACATGGATGTTGCAATATTTAACCAACTGTCTAAATAGAATATCTAAAATAAAATAACTAGCCGTTATCACATAAAACTAGTGATAAAATAAATATCTAGTGGACAAAACACTAAACCAGTGGAAAAAAAAAATTCATAGTGGTTAAATATTTCACCCAATGGATAGAGCCAATGGTAAAGCCTATGTAGGAGTACCATACAGACCGTATGAACCATACAAGAGGAAACCTTAGGACCCTAAAAAATACAAAAAAAAATTGTTACCATTTAAATATGAAGTATTTTATATCATTTTCATCTCTCAAGGCTTCTAGACACAATCATTAGGTTTGTTTTGTCTGAGGAGGCTTCCTTCAAAAGTGCACCCACAAATTCCTCTAAAAATGACTATAAACCTGCAAGATTAAGTAACGTAAAATCCTAAAACACAAACATTAGGTGAGGGATAAGATCCCACTAGGCATGCTAGAATGTAGATGCTAAAATATAAAACAAATAGAAAACAACGTAATACAAACAATATAAACTATTTCATATCTAACACTACCTCTAATTGGGCTAAAGTTGCATACAAAAGAGTGAAAATAATAAAAGACCTCACCAATGCAACCTTGTTTCACCAGCAATGGTGGTTGTGTTCTAAAGTATGATTGGATGTAAGGTGCTCAACTCAACAACATAAGTTTGCATTCAAAAATTCTGATTCCAATGATTATGGCTTGTGAGAGGTTTAATTTATAGATTTTTGATGGATTGATTTTACGAAAAGGTAGGATAAGGAGAAGATCCTTGATTTTTTTCCATTTAACTAGTTGCACATGAGTTAGAAAATGGAAAGAAATTGAGAGGGATAAGATAGGATGTGAGAGGATAATTAATGGAATTATCTAATTATTTAATTAATTAGATGTACATGTGTTAGAAATGGAAAGAAGTCATGATCAATATATGAATGGATAATTAGCTAATTAAATAAATATTTAATTTAATTAATTAGTGTCTGAATAATGAATTTATTAATTAATTAATCATAAATTATTTAATTATTTATTTAATTAATGCTAGGAAGACAATTTGTTTGATAATTAGGCGATGGTAAGACATGGGAATGTGGGAGGAATTAGGTGGCATTAGGATGTAGTCAAACTTAGGTGTCTACAAGAAGTGTGATAAAAGTATCCCATAAATGGAAGAAAAAAGCTATACTATTAGACATCAAATTGAATAGGAGAATGGCGAGAGATGCACTACTAGATCTTGATATAGACATAAATATCATTCCTAGGTAGGGAGACAACAACTAGAAGAAACACCTTTTAATATTGCTCTACATAAATTCCCTTTAGGAAAATGGAAGAATGTAGAAGTAAACTTCATGGGAATTAGAAAGAGAATTAATTTTGAGGTAATGGATATGCACGAAGGTACAATGGATCCATATCCTATTTTGTTGAATTTGGAGTGGTTTTTTGTTTGTAGAGCAATATTTGAAGTATAAAGAAAGAGATAATATTTCAAGGAGATGGTAAGGTTGTACATCTAGGTGAATGAACAAAGTTGTGTCACCCTCTTATAAAGGAAAATGGCACCAACTTCTAGCTTTTTATATTGAAGCACTTGAAATTGATATATATGTTTCAAATTTTGAAATTATGTAAACTAATGAAATGTAGATATTTTAGTGTAGTTTATGGCTATAATTTTTAAATTTAACAAATTAGTTTGGTATAGTTTTTTGTAAAATTTGTTGATTAATAGGGTAAATGACACGATGATTATATGTGTGTGTGTGTGTGTGATAAAAGGTGGAGGCCACCTATTAATTTTATTTATAGGAAAATATATTTTATACATGGCAATAGCAAACCAAGCCCAAAAGACCAAACCAAGCATGAGAAAGTATAGTTAGAGATAGAAGCCAAGATTAAAAAATACAAAAATAGGCCCTTAGGGATGGCCAAATCTTCATAAGAACAAATAGGAGGTGACAAAAACCAAAAAATATGTCACAAGGAGGACCATTACAAACTTGTAGTAGAGTTGGAAGCAAAGGGCTCCTATGCATTATGAGTTGTAGTTGACACCAAAATACAAAGAGGGTGATGAGGCACTTTAGTAGGATCATGGCCTCTGAAGAATCTTATAGCCTCGAAGAGGCCTTTCACCTTTGTGGAGAAAGCATGATCAAAGTGATATTTATGGGAACAAAGAGAATTTTTGAGAGGTAAACCATAGTCCTTATGAATGCGAGTTTGTATTGCATCATACACACAAGCTAAAGTTGAATCATCTTTTAACTACCTAAGTGTTAAGATGCCAACAATTGGTGTAGAGCCTAGAAATATATCATATTCCTCTATGGCTTGGTAGAACATTGCCTCAGAGAGTATTTATTCTTGAATATAACCAAATCCCATAATCTCAATGAAAGTAGGATTTTGAATGGAATTCATAATGTTTGAAAGGAAAATAGAAGCTATCGTAGTATTATGTAGGGATCTAAAAGGGGTTAACAACAATTCTTCACTGACGACCATATGAATCACTTACTTGATCCTTGGGTGATCATACAAGAATATTTGGGAGAGCATAATGGAATCATAATCACCCATTACTGGTAGCTCTCACTTATGTGGCTTAATGAAAAGACTTATTTTTCTGAATCTAACTCATTTTCATTGAGACACCACAAGAAGGCAAAAGCAAGAATACACAAATAGGATGAAGAATGATGAAGGGAAACACATGAACACCTTTTAAAATAAATATCCCATGACTAGAGATAAATGAGCAATAAACATCCAAATATTTCCCATGGGAAGAAATTTGATTATATACTAGAGAGAGGATAGAATAAAGGTGCCACTTAAAGAAGAAAAGTGGCACAAAAAATTGCCTACCAGGAGGAGATGGAAATAATAAATACATCCTAGACCTACCAAGGTAAATTAAAAACATACTGACACAATAGAGATTTAACTTGATAAAACATGTGATTAAGCCAATAACATTAATGAACTAATGGAGAAATAGATCAAATGTAAATCATAACACCAAATTTATGTGGAGAAACCCATCTGGGAAAAACTCCACCACCAAAGAGAACCAAGCTTGTATTAATCTTAAAAGAGTATACACCAATACAATCACGTATCCCTTAACAGTAAACTAGAAACATAAGACTACTTGAAAAAAAAAACTTACAAAATGGACTATCACATGCCTCCAATATATAGAAAAGTTGAAAATAAGAAACCATTAAGTGGTATTCAAAACCATGAGCCATGGAAAAACCAACTCCCTATGATTATGGTCAAACATCTCAGAATAGTATGTAACTCCTTTTCACCCTTCTTGTGCATCATAGATGTCATAGTTTCTATCATAATGGTCAAATTGACTAAGATCCCAATCCTAGGTGCTCCATAAGAACATTCAATATTTGTGGCATAACCACCACATTGGGAAGATGCTCTATAACTCCCAATTTTAACCTTTTCAATGTAACATCCCTATTCAATGTCTTCTTACAAAATATCCCAAGTATCTTGAAGATTATTTGATAAATAAATAATGTCCCCACCCACACATGGGCATCCCATTTATCCCACTCCATGTTTGGAGATCACACATTATTTATTATCTTACATAATTAAATATAATTAATTAAGACTTAGGATTTCAATGCAAATGGTACCTATTGATGTGGGTTTTGACACACCAATAGGTTGGAATGATAAAGTTTCCCCTACTTGGAAGGTGGATAGCCCCAAGCATCTTCATTTGTGAGGTTTACTAGAATATCCAAATTAGAGAGCGCTTTTGCTAGTCTATTCAAGGGGCTTCATTGGAATACCAAGAGTCATTCACATGACAAAGAGGTTTAACTTAGTGTAATCGATCACTATTATCCAGTGTCAACCCTCTAATTTAATTTTAAATATGTTTATTATTTTCATTTTAATTTATTAAACTTCTTGCAATTAGTTTCCAACATTAATTTTGAATGAAACTTTTTTGAATCCTTAAAACATCAATATTTCCTTCAAAACTAGAATTTTGTATCATGGAATTCAAAGAGTCATTTATGTACATCTATTTCAATTTCAATAACATACAATTTTGAATTTGAGGACAATAAAAAGATGTGTAAAAATATAAATTTTCATCATATGGAAGTCTAAGAGTCATTTATAATTTTTTGCCTTATGTGAGTAGAAATTTGCCATCAAAACCCTAAACTAAACCCAATCTACCATCAATAGAGAAAAATGAGAAAAAGAATAGGGAAAAGAAGAGAAAAAGAACTTGTTTCTAAACCCTCCATACACCATTCAATGAATGGACAAATTTGATGAATAACCATTCCTTGTCTAACTTGTTATCCACAATCACAACATTATAGGAAGGTGAGATGTTCAAAGGAACAAAAGCCATGTGCATTATTGATGTTGAATTTCCACTCATAGAGATGTATTCAGGTCAACCATGTAGAATATCTCACCATCAACAAGGCATAAGTGATATGAAACATAAATTGAATTCATCAGACATTTGATGAATTAAATGTATGGAAAAATAGAAGAAAGTATATTTAGAGTTTGGAAAACACCATAAAAATGAAAACCAAGAAAATGGAGTAGAATTTGGTATATTATATTTCAACATAGGTTTGCAAGGATTTCAAACCCTTTCAAATGTCTTACAATAACATTCATATAGGTCATGCTAGATGTGGAAGACTAAAAGTCATTCCATCCAAAAGACACATATAAGACAAAATACTTTAAAATCTGAAGTGTCAATTTTTGATTTGTCCTTTACATTCTATTTTTTCATTACATTCTACTCAAAATTTAGCGTGTAAATGAGTGTCACATGTTTTTGCACACTCTTAGTTCTTTCTAGTATCCTTTTGTGACTGCTTCTACAAGTATGCAGTGATTTTATCCACTACAATTTGATGGTACTAGGATTTGGACCATTTGAGTGAACAAAATGAATTTTAGCTTTAATGAAGATGTCAAACAATTCTTCATGTACCTATCTATATCCAACTAGCTTTTTCTTCAATGTCTCACAGGCAATCCATATTCTCGTAAGTCTAACAATAGAAGAAGAGTCAAACTTTCCCCCTTTAGGAGATTCTCCCTTAATCACTTTGTAAAACTAATCTTTCAAAGTCTATGTAGAATTAAATACATTTTGATCATTATACAAACTACAGCCGATCTCAACCACAAAATTGTGCAAATCCCTCAAGACATCATATACAATATTACATGTTGCTTGGAATTTTGCTTTGCAATCATTTAAATTTTCTCTCCTGAATTTATAATATTCCCTCCATTTTTAGTGAATGTATGATTCTTTTCCATCTGAAATCCCTTCAAGCATTCTTTAACAATCCATAAATAGACATAACTTTCATACATTTTCATGAAAATGTACCTTGCAAATCATTACATAAGTGTTTTACAATTAACAACAATCAACTAATCATGGACAACATTTAAATCAGCAAATGTGATTAGAGTAACTTTACAGGATACCAAAAACTCACATAATACCTATGGAGATAGTTGAAAGGATGACTAATCTACACCTTGAATGCATTCTTTGAGTATTAAAATGTCCTATCATAGCACTTGATAAAAAAAACCCAAAAGATATTACAATGAAAATGTTCAATAGCCTGTCACTAGAAGAAACCCTAGGTTTCACACGAATTTTCCTTTTTCCTTGGCTCTGTTCTGCAACTAAATTTTTTCCATCTCCCAACATTTTCTATTCTTCCAATATATATGTGGCATCCTCATCCCAACACGTAACCTGGTAATGGATCTTGAATGGTCAATAGGGTCCCAACTTGCCCATACCAGTTGCATCATCTTCACATGGCCATGCACCTGAAAGAGTACCCATTTGGACATTTTGCCCATGCCTGAGTGAGTAAAAAATTGTTTCTTGAGGGTTTACTTCCAATTACTAAGAAAAATGTGCATTTTAGTAGCCTTCCCCCTTTTAGAGATATGTGTACACATGTGAAGAATCTTGAGCACAAACCCTTAGCATTTGATACATTGAAATATGGATCATCATCTCAATCATCTTACCCTTCCAAGTTTCAAAATCCAAAGAATTTTTTAAGGGGTGGTGATATGAAGGAAAACATTAATCAAGTTTCTACTAAATCTAATTTTCCTTCATTTAAACCAACTATTCCTAGGAAATTCACTAAATTACAAGAATCCTTGGATAACATACTTCAAAGTTCATTGGGTGCTAATTTGATTACTCTTCCTCTAGTACATCCATTAGATCCAAACAAACCACTTCCTAGAACATGCAATGACCAAGCATTTTGTAACTTCCATAGAGTTAAAGGTCATTATACTTAATCATGCACAAGCCTCAACCACAAAATATAAGATCTTATAGATAACAACTTGATTCATGTCGAAGGAGTGACCAATGAGAATGCAAATCCTTTAGTTGCACCTACAAATTAATTATTAACAATTTACACAAATCCCTTTCTAGATCATGCAAACATGGTGGAGGCACATGATACCATAGTACATGAGGATATTGATTATGCAGATGTTAAGTATGTTGAATGTCACAATATGTCACATACACATGTCTTCATGGGGTGATCAAAACTATTGCTATATCTTCCTCTCCTCCTCAACCGATTTCATTCTTTTATATGGAGATACCAAAAAATAACCCCTATAGGCCATTATATATTATAGTAATGATACATGATGAAGTTATTCAAGATGTTCTTGTTGATGCTACAAATCTGTATAACATATGCATAAATGAATGTATAATTAATATCCACCTCAATCCAAAATATTATGCTCATTTAGAGTCTCCCTAAAGATGACAAATGGAATATTGGTTAACGATTTAGGTTTTGTCATTTTATCACTTAAATTTGGACCTAAAGAAGTATATGTATTATGCCATTTTATTCAGACTTTTGATAGATTTTCAATATTATTTGGTATACCATTGATTGAACATTTAAAAATGGTTCCCTCATATGTACATCAATGCATAAAATATATCCATGAAGGAAGAGTTATTAAGATTCTAAGAGAGAAATTTGAGTCAAGTGTAGAGTTGAGTCACTTTACATTGGACACATATATTCCAACTCCAAAGGAACCTCCATATGAAATTGAATACAATTTTTATGAAGATACTAAGAGAGGTTGCAAGAACAATAAAAACATGAGAAAATGAACTCACAAACAAAACATAAAGAGCCTCACAAATAACACATCAATCATGTTAACAAGAGAAAGAAATAAAGACAATAAAAGTGATACAAACACTAGATTTTCATGTTGAGAAGGCTACTTGGACACCAAATGCTTGTTGATTCTTCACAACCACATGTAATGAAGCAAGAAATCTGGGTAACTAAAAAAAAGCCTGAATGTGACACTAGTTGACCATGTGTTCGTGCAAAAGCATGAAGGATTATCAAGATGGAACACATGTAATAGAAAAGGTAAGTCAAGAGAAACAACAAGCACAAATCAATGAAGACAAATATGATGACTTTTTTGGGATGAAGATGATCTTTTGGAGGATGAGGTTGATCCTCCAAGATTTGTTCAATGACACATAAGCATCACTATAACACATATACTTGTCTACCTATAATTTAGATTTGATTTTATCTTTTGTTTTCTTATTACATTTATGCTTTGGCCTTTTTATTATTCCTTGTTTGTGTTGCATATGGGTTGTCATTGATGTCAACAGTGGTATGGAGTGTTGCAGTATGGAAGAGTATAAAGGGGAGATTGCAGTAGTATGGTTATCAATGAAGACATTATAGAATAAGTGATCAGATATATTGTGAAGCCAAGAGTAGAAGGATGAATATATGCTCTACAACCAAAGGAGATGGATCAATATCATCTATACATGATCATACCATATCTTATGAAGTTCATGTAAAAGATTAAAGGAAATTGTCCAAGTGTAGTACAATTCAGGGAAGGTGCTATGTAAGGCTCACAAGAAGGTATCGCATTCTACCGTTGTTGAAGGTAAGGGCCTACGGTTTGAACTATTGGCTAGATATTACACTCAAGCTTCTATGTGTCAAGTTTGAGGTCATAATGTTTACCACAAAGTATTTTGGAGTCAAAAGAGTGAAGACAACAATGGAATAGGGTAAGTGCATTCATAGAGAAAGGAGAATGCTCTGCACTTCTCTGCAGATGAAGATATGACTTGGCTATTTGAAGGACAAGTAGATATGAGTATTAGGTATGCATGTCTCAAGTTTCAAGTGATTATACGACCCGCAGTTGGTTCTCCAAAAATTTGTTGTGTGAAGACAAGCTTGGCCATTACTTAAAGTAAATAGTGGGAGATAGTGGAGGCCATCGCAATTCACCACACGTTGGTTTTTGGCCTTGTTGATTGAAATAAGTTCATATGACTGGTTGGTATGTGTTTTTCAAGTTTCAAATAATTATGTTCACCGCAAGTATGTTGTTCATTGCTTTATCTTAAAGACTACAAGTATGTTGTTCATTGATTTATCTTAAAGACTATGTAAGCAGTGGTTATTACAGACACCGACATCAGAGTTCAAGTGTTTGCGCCAACATGAAATATTTTGAAATGACAAAAGAAATGTATAGGAGTGTTTTGCAAATCATATAATATTTAGTATGTGGTCCGCATGGTGTAACTTTGTCTCCTCTAGTACTACCTTGGGTCTGGAGCCAAATACAAGGAAGAATAAGTGTTTATGGAGCCAAGTTGGTGTGTAATGAAGATTTTTCCATGTGTATGGAGTGTGCACCATCCTGGAAGAGTGTGCTAAGGTAAAATAGGAACTGATTATGATTTTCTCTTGAACTGCATTGGATTTCTACTTACCGCATATGTTTGGGGGCTGACTGTTGTAGCCACTACACGTTCCATATTATATGTTTCATTTTGGTTGACCGAGGAGAAAGGTTTTGGAGCTTGTGGAAGATATAAATGAGAGATCAAATGTGTCAAGTGAAATATATGAGTGTGGTATGAAACTAGTTTTTGAGGTTGTGAGAATAGACTGACTACAGAAGCAAATTTCGTGATGAAATGTGGAAACGACCATTTTATGTAATATGATACTATTGCAGAAGCAGTTGTTGGTGAAGTAATGATGGAGAAGAGTTTTCTGAAGTTATTTTGTTGTGGTAGAGGTTGATATTATAATTGTGGAGAAGTGAGAGTGGTGTACAGAAGCTGAAATGATCAGTAGTTAGTGTTGTGAGAAGAACATTTGAGTCAGATAAGTTTTTGTCGTGTAAAGATTGTAAGTGGTGTAACTGTTAGGGAGTTGCAACTTCCTTTGAGTTGTAGCCCATAAATAATATTGTAATCTTGTTTTATTTGTGAGGTTGGATTTGGACAATAGATCCAAGCAACTTGCTCACTGTGGTTTTTTCCTTCTAGGGTTTTCCACGTAAATCTGGTGTTATGGATGTGTGCTTCTGTGCTCTTATTCTTTTCATCTTTTAAAATGCTTATGTTAGTTTAAGTACAGTTGGAAGAAAACAATTTGAAGTATTGATTCACCCCCCTCTCAGTACTTCTGTGTGTTCAACAATTGGTATCAGAGCTGATTTCTTTGTATGCAACCTAACAACTAAGGTAGATCTTAGAATGGAACACATGGGAACTGAAATACTATTTAATGGAAAGAACCCTCTATAAGATGATGAAGAAATGATAGCCTATAATCCTGAAGACTGCGTAGTTGATTTTGAAGGAGAACTCATTTTTTCTCTAGAAGATCTGAATGCAGCAAGAAGTGAAAATGAAGAATATAAGATTAAGCTCAAAGAATCAAAAGAAGAAATTTTCAAACTGAAAGTTCAAGTTGAAGAAGGTAAGAAGGTTGCAGATTGTCTAAATACTAAGCTCAATGACAAATCAGTTGAATGCTCCAAACTTGAAGAAGAAATTGTCTTTCTGAGGAAATAATTGGAAAAGGCTAAGGATCAAATAGACAAAGGTCTAAAACTAAAGAAGAGCACCAACATCCTTGATGAAATAATTAGTAGTCAAAGACCTCTGAAGAATAAAGGTGGAATTAGATTTGAGAAAGGCCAGAGTTCTAAAACAGACATTCCTGAAGGCATGCTTGAAATGAAATTAGAAGCACCCTGCTTTGAAATCCCTGAGGAGCCTAAAGATGAGGAGTAGGAGATGGATGATGATGACTTCATATTGGTCATAAATAACAAGAAAGATGTCAAGAAATCTCCTCCTGGACAAGTTGTTAATCCCATGTTCTCTCAATCCTTCTATGGTTACTACTTTTCTAGCAATAAATTTGGACATAGGGCTATTGATTGCAGAACCTAGATTAGAAGAAATGATAACATGGGGAAGATCATTTATGCCTACAAAATATGATGTTGTGATCTCTCACTCCTTCTATGGATATTGTTATTCATGCAATAAGTTTGGTCATAGGGTTGTTGAGTGCAAAACTAAAGTAAGGAAAAATAGTATGTCCTCAGATTATAATGTTGTTCGCTACAAGTGCAACAACTTTGGGCATAAAGTGAGATTCTACAAGACTGGTTCTATAAAATCATCTATTCAACATAAGAAGATAGAGAAATTTGTGACTCAACAAAAGAAGGAAATGGCAAAGATATGGAGAAGAAAGATAGACCAAGATGATGAGAAGGAAGAATTTGTGTTTCTGCCTAGTGCAGAAGACTTCACTGTTGATTGATATATGATATAAGGGTCAGGGGGAGCTAACCAGTGTATATCTATCCTTCCCCCCTCATTATTTGTTGGCTTCTGCAAATGGAAGCTAAGCATATAGATGAATTGAAATGAAATCAACTGGGGAAGATGTTGATAAGGTAAAATAGTTTCTTTTCTCCAAAGTTCCAGAGAAAAATATTATGATGTAGAGGATTACAGAAGGTTCTTGAGTCTCTATGAGTTCATAGAGCAATCCAACTACAGGTTTACCTAACTGAACAAAAGTGCATTAATGAGGAATGTTAGGGTAAAATTGAAAAGTACTTATGCTTTCTCTGAATGATCAAAACGCATTTGAAGACAAAGCTTTTGCATTCGGAACGAAGGAGAGAAGACCCTTGGATTACTTGGTGAATTAAGCTAAAGAAGAATTCTGGATTTTTAGCACTTAAAGTTGGAACCCTAACAAAACAAAGGTATTTATCATATTTGCTAAAACCCTAGTCTTTGAATTAAAAGATATGGTGACTTCATAAGTAGTTGATGTCTCTTAAAAAGCTAGATTGAAATACAAGAAGTATCCGTTCAAAGTGATGGAAGTTGATAAAGATGGGGCATTTTCAAATGTTCCAACATATGTGGTGTACACTAAGGATGTTAGGTTTTACATTCATTCTAAGATAGATGAAATCAACCATATGAAGTTTGAAGAGCTCTTAGATCAACTCTTAGATGACGATGTAAGTTACAAACCAAAGTTTGCAAATGTAGGGGCCAAGCAACTAGACATATAGAAGGATTATCCTAATTTATGTGATGAGAATGAATGGTTGAGATACATGTTGATCAAAATTCATGATGAGTTCATATATCTGGATAAGCCCCACCAGATTACTAAGGATGCAATCATGGCAATGACTAGGTTGTGCTCCACCGAACCTGTACCAATAATGAAGTCAATTAAAAATAAGAAGGTTACTAAATTAACCAAAGTGAAGTTTGACAAGAGAACCTTAACTGTGAATGACATAACTGATCTGGGTGTTAGATATGCAGCTATGGGGATTGCATATAAAGTATGTTTCACTAATAGAGAGGGATCCGCTACCGGTACTGCCATTCACACTCCATACCAAATGGTCAAGGAGGGTAAAGATTTTGACTTCTGTGAGGTCATGAAAGAATAGCTCCTAGAGAATCTAAGGAGAACAAAGGAAACTAGATACCATTTCAGGTTTGGTACTCTAGTCATGTGTCTTGCATTTTATTTCATGAATGAATTACCAGGCTTTAGAGGAAAGGTTTGGCAACACAGTGTTTCTATTGTTGCACAAATCAAAAGTCACATAAGAGGCTTCAGTGACCCCAATCACTACAAACAAATGTACTGGGGCTTCTTTAAAAACATGCAAACCAACATGCATGCGAGAGATAGAATTCTTTTCAGGTCAATACAACAATATAAGGAAAATATCACATTGCTAGTGGATAAAGATCATACTTATATGGAGGCAGTTGAGCCTAGGACTGCATGGATTCTAAGGTTGCCTTATGAAGACTCCAGAGAAGAAATAAGGGTCTAGGCTGATATTTTGCTGAGCAAACCCAAAAACCCTATTGCTAAGAGGTTCAATACATATGATGAAATTATGAATAAGATACATAAGAAAAATGTAGAAGAGCAACTTGGGAAGAAAAAGGGTGAGCTACATAAAAAGAGGGGTATTTCATCTGAAACCACATCAAAAGCTCCTATAGAGGAAGCACAACATGCTCCTATTGTTCCTCTAGCTGCATAAGAACCAAGAAGGTCTAACAAATATACTTTTGCTACTACAAATGCACTATAGCCCTTCGGATCAACTCAAGCTGTCTCAATCAAAAGAAGAGATGCATCTAAAATTCAGACTCAGATGAAAGCAAGTGAAAAGAAGCTACCAAGGCAAAATCAGCCCGCAAAGAGAAAGAAATTTAATATTGAGGAGGTAGAAGAGAGTGAAGAGGAAGAAGAAGTAGGATATGAAGGCACATCTTATCCAAAGAAGAAAGAGAAGAAACCTAAGAAAACTCCTCCTATAGCACCTAAATGAGCATCTCTTTCTTTAGATGCAGTCTTCAATGCTATAGTGCATTATGGCATCCTAAAAGATATAGCAAACTTATATCTGGAGGTGCCACTTGAAGACCAGAGCACCATTGAGAAAGTCATTGTAATGTATATGCTCAAGTTTAATATCCCCTTGAATGATATTATTGAGTAGGTTCCGGAAAGCTTAGTTGATGTTCTAAGAGAAAGGAGAGAAAAGGTTGTTAAAATGGATGATGAACTAAGGCAACAAGCTCTTTGGTGCAGGAGCACCACAGGCTTGGAGCCCATGTATATATTCTTTTTGCATTTTGGTGTAATGTTGTGAATTTTCAAATAAGACAGAGCAGGAACATACATGTTGATGTGAGAAAGGTTCTCAGAATGACCAAGTTTGCATTGATCTGACAATAGTGATCTCACCGATCGGGGTGATGAACATCAAGCGTCACCGATGGGTAGTTCATCGGTGTATCGGTGAAGGAAGTTTTTCTATGGCCGAAGGCAATGTCTCACCGATAGGGATGTTATCGGCATGTCGGCAGGAGAAATGGAGACATTGCCGATAGAGGCAGTCTTGCCGATAGAGGCAGTCTTGCCGATGGAGAAGTTGTATGTAGATTCCGACATGAGGTTGTGATATCGGAGAACAAGTGTAAAGTCTAAGCGATAGACATTGTCTGGGCGATGGAAAGTCTAAGAGATTCAAAGGCATCGGTGTGAGGTTACATATCGAAAGGCGAGAAGAAACTTTCACCAACAGCCTAAGTCATAGCGATAGGAAGCATCGGGGGGAGAAGTTGGAAGGTCTGGCCGACGAAAAAGAGTCAAAGATCATCGGGGTGATAACAAGCGTCGAAGTAATATTTCCAAAGGAGCCCGATAATACTAAGTTTGGCCGATGGGCATAAAGATCTCAGGGAGAGATAAGTCATCAGGGAGAAAGAATGTGGGAAGGCCGATAAGGTAGGTCAGGCCGATAAAGAAAGTAAGTTTGATTTCGGTGAGAAAATAGAGATATCTTGCCGATAGGAAAGTGAATACATGTTTTGACACTGTATGGTCCGACAAGCACGAATGGAAGTCATCAGGGTAAGTTAGTGCATTGGGAGATAGACCGAAGGCTACACCGATGGTGTAAGTCTGAGCGACGAAAGTCTATGAAGTCAAAGGTGACATCGGCCAAACTTATACTATCGGTCGATAAAGATTTAGACTCACCGATAGAGGGTGGTCACACCGATGGAACGATAGCATAGAGTTGAACCGGGGCAGTTAGAATACGAACCGGTCTAAGAATTGAAACGTCCTGTAACGGACATGAGATACCTATAAGATGTAGAATTCTCTCTGTAAAGGGTTCACCCCGAGGAAGATTTTGATTTTGAGAAGGATTTTGATGTAAGAGCAATTTTGAATAAAAATCCAATTCAGCAATTCGACCAATATTGTATTTTTGTACAGTTTTTAGTTTGTTATTCTGAGGTAGATTAGTCGTTTCTTTTTCTACAATTTTGTTCTCTTTTGCAAACCATGACTCTGTCTTGATGTCCCTCAAGTTCCTCTGTACAGTATGGAGGCCATCAAACAGAGCCATGCCTTTTGTTTGTTTTTCTTTTGTGGGATGGTTGGATTGTCAACTAGAGGCAATGCATGCTTGTTCTGGTGAGCTCAGTAAGGAGTCCGGCTAGATAGACAAGTAGGAGAATAGACTTGCAAGGGTGGAAAACAGAGAGGGAGAAAGTGAGCACTAAGCAGTCAAGACCCTTGAACAGAGAGAGAAGGGTGGACAACGGGCTCAGAAAAGTTATGTGCCCTTGAGGCATTATCTTGGAAGTAGTGAGGACAAGGAATGTGTCCCACACCAAGTAGAGTGATAGAATTTTCCATCTCTGCAAAGAGTTGAGGAATTTAGCAGACATTTTTGTGTAGAAAGATGTCATGAGCACTTGAATTGGTAGAGAGGCTAGAGTTGTCCAGAGTCTTGAATTGATTCAAGATAGGTAGAATTGACATTCTAGAGTCCCTCCCTATCAAATTGGTATTAGAGTAAGTTAAAGATTTGGGCTATTCCTAGGTTGGAATAGAAGAAGTTGTATGTTATCACCGAGTTCAAGTGAGTCTGTAGATTCATCTAAGAAGATGGTGACTAATGCAGAACTGGCAAAGAAGGTTGAGGATCAAGAAGAGGAGAATAGGCTCCTACAGGAAAGATTGGCAGCAATGGAAAGTAAACTGGGTGCAATGATGGAGAAGACTGAAGAAGTCAGGCAAAAAGTAAACAAGGAAAAAGGTGTGTCTATAGAAGATGAAGAGCCCACACCTGATCCTAAGATGGAAGAAGAACTTTCTTGAAGGCCTTGAAAGCAATAAGTGGTAAGACATTGGAAGGAGTTCCTCTTTTCAGTGGGAAAATGGACCCAGATTTGGTCATGGAATGGATAGAAGGACTTGAAAATCACTTTGAATGTGATGGTGTAAGTGAGGCACATAAAGTAAAGGTGGCCAAATCCAGACTCAGGGCAGCTGCCTTAACCTGGTGGAAATTTGTGCAGACTGAAAGAGCAAAAGAAGATAAGAAGCCCATAGCTACTTGGAAGGGGATGGTAGCTAAAATCAAAGAAGCATATATGCCAGAAGATTATGAAATACAGCTGCACAGGAAGAGATAGAATCTAAGATAGAAGGAATTAGATGTCAGTGCATACACTGAAGAATTCCAAAAGCTATGCTTAAGGTCCAAAGTGATGGAGGATGAAAGCATAAAGGTAGCAAGGTACCTTAACGGTCTAAAGTGGAATATACAAGAAGAGATCAGTTTGTTGTGTCCTACAATAGTGCACAAATGCTATCAGCTAGCACTGAAAGTAGAGGAAAAGAGCAAGAGGAAACAAGACTCAAATAGCAGAGGAAGAGGAAGAGGCAGAGATAACAGAGGACACAGAGGAAGTTTTGGTGGAAGGAATGCTAACAATAGATCCCAAGCAAAATCCAAACTCATAGAGCAGAGTGGGGAGTCGAGTGGTAGAGGAAACCACAGAGGAAGAGGATCTAACAGAGGAAGGTCAGGAGGATCAGGTAGAGGATCCTATTTCACCACCATGAAGTGTTACAACTGTGGTAATCTAGGTCATCCAGCATATAGGTGTCCAGAAAAGGCCACATCCTCTTCTTAAGGAGGTGATAAGAGAAATCACTATGTCCAAGATAATGCATCCAGCAGCCAGTCACCTGAGGTCAGTCTAAACTCAGAAGATGGAGAGAACCTGATGATAAGGAGAACCATGATGAAGGAACCAGTAAAGTCTGAACCAAGCTAGAGGAGAGCACTATTCAGAATCAAATGCACGATTTTGAATAAGGTATGTAAAATTATCATAGACTCAGGATCTACTGATAATATTATTTCTAATGAGGCAGTTAAGAAACTAAATTTGAAAAGATTAACTCATGCAAACCCATATAGAGTCACATGGTTGAATAAGGGTCAACATGTGGTAGTAAATGAACAAAGTTGGGTAGAGTTTAGTATAGGTGGCTATAAGGATAAGGTATTATGTGATATACTACCCATGGATGCATGCCATCTCTTATTGGGCAGACCATGGCAGTATGACCGAAAGGCAATACATGATGGTGAGAAGGATGCCTATTCTTTTCAGAAGGATGGTGTCACCTATAAGATTCAGTCATTGGAGGATGAGGATGCAGTTCAGACAAAGAGTCCAAATATCTTGGTTGTGAGTGGAAAAGAGTTTCCGAATACTCTTAAGGAGGATGGTATTGGCTATGCCATCATAGTAAAACCAAAAGAAGAGCAGCAGGATAAGAAGACAGTGATTCCCAAGGAGATGCAACCTATACTAGAGAAGTATAAGGGCATAATCAATGATGGTACACCAGCCACATTGCCTCCACAGAGAGCAATAAGTCATCAGATAGACCTGATTCCAGGAGCATCTTTGCCAAACAAGGCTCCTTACAAGATGACTCCAAACCAGCACAAAGAAATTGCCAGACAAGTGCAAGAGTTGCTCGATCAGGGATTGATCAGGAAGAGTATTAGTCCTTGTGCAGTGCCCACAGTGTTGGCACTGAAGAAAGGAGGATCATGGAGATTATGCATAGATGCTAGAGCCATAAACAAGATAACTATAAGGTATAGATTTCCAATTCCCAGAATTGAAGATCTCATGGACTGTATTGGAAAAGCAAAGTACTTTACTAAGATAGACCTGAAGAGTGGTTACCACCAAATAAGAATCAAGGAAGGTGATGAGTGGAAGACAGCCTTCAAGACCACAGAAGGACTGTATGAATGGCTTGTTATGCCATTTGGTCTATCAAATGTGCCCAACACCTTTATGAGACTCATGAATGAAGTCCTAAAGGATTACATTGGTAAATTCGTAGTTGTTTTTCTAGATGATATTCTAATTTTTAGTCAGACTAAGGAAGAACATCTAGAACATGTAAATACTATTTTGCAAAAATTACATGATGAACAACTAACAATCAATCTAGAGAAGTGTGAATTCATGAAGCAGGAATTGGTATACCTTGGTTTTGTGGTGTCCCAGGGAGAATTTAAGATGGACAAGTCAAAGGTAGAGGCAATCTTGAGCTGGCCTACTCCCAGAGCAGCCACAGAGGTGAGAAGTTTCCATGGCTTAGCCCAGTTTTACAGAAAGTTTATCAGAAATTTCAATGGGATATGTGCACCCATGTTGAATATAATTAAGGGTGGAATGAAAGCAAAATTTAGATGGACACCAGCTGCAGATAGAAGTTTTGAACAGTTGAAGAAAGAGATAGCAACACAACCTGTACTATTGCTGCCTAGTTTTGATAAGCTATTTACTATTGAATGTGATGCAAGTAACATAGCTGTAGGAGCAGTGTTAAATCAGGAGAACAGACCTGTAGCCTTTTTCAGTGAGAGGCTGAATGAAGCAAAGAGTAAGTACTCTTCGTATGACATAGAGTTGTATGCTCTAGTCCAAGCACTTAGGAAGTGGAGACATTATCTCCTACCTAAGGAATTTGTTGTCTACACAGATAACCAAGCCTTGAGTTTTCTAAACTCACAGGATAAGTTGAGCAGCAGACATATCAAGTGGATGGAGTACCTACAATCCTACACATTTACAATTAAGCACAAGAAGGGGCAGCTCAACAAAGTTGTAGATGCTTTGAGCAGGAGGTTGCTCACAGTGCAGGAAGTACAGTTGAAGAGCATTGGAGTTGAAGACTTCAAGGATCTTTATAGAGATGATGAAGACTTTGTTGAGGCATACAAGGTATGTCAAGATTTTGAGAATCACTTTCATAGTGAGTTTGCAGATTTCACCTTGCAGCAGGGATTGCTATTCAAAGGTGGACAATTATGTGTGCCAAGGGGATCTATGAGAGAAAATCTCATACAGGAGAAGCACAATGGCAATCTGAGTGGCCATTTTGGCTTGAACAAAACACTGGAGCTAGTCCAAAGGTTCTATTATTGTCCAAGGATGCACAGAGACATCAGAAGGTATGTAGAGCAGTGTATCGTATGTCAGAAGGCCAAGGGAACCACTTCAAATGCAGGACTGTACCAACCTTTGCCCATTCCTTCCAGACCGTGGGAATGTGTAAGTATGGACTTTGTGGTTGGTTTGCCTAAGACTAAGACTGATTATGATAGCATATATGTAGTTGTGGACAGGTTTAGCAAGATGAGTCATTTCATTCCCTGTTAAGTGACTTATGATGCCAGTCATATAGCACACTTGTTTTTTAGAGAAGTGATAAGGATTCATGGACTTCCAGCAAGCATTGTGTCTGACAGAGATGCTAAGTTCATGGGGCATTTCTGGAAAACTTTGTGGCAGAGATTAGAGACAAATTTATTTTTCAGCTCAGCATACCATCCACAAACAGATGGTCAAACAAAGGTGGTAAACAGGACACTGGGTAACCTGTTAAGATGTATAACCAAGGAATATGGATAGAGCTAGGATCAAGTCATTCATCAGGCAGAATTTGCCTATAATGACAGTGTGAATAGGACTACTGGTAAGAGTCCATTCGAAATAGTCTATGGAATGCACCCCAGAGGTGTATGTGAGCTCAGGAATATGGGAAACACGGAGAACAGAAGTGGTCATGCAGAGGATTTTGCACAATCCATGAAAGAAGTACATGAACAGGTGAAGAAAACCTTGACAGAAAACACACAGAAGATCAAGGACAGAGTAGATGCCCATAGGAAGGACATCCAGTTTGAAGTTGGTGATCTGGTTATGGTGCACCTGAACAAAGCCAGACTGCAGAAAGGAATGCCAACCAAATTGCAAATGCAAAGAATTGGTCCTTGCAAAATCCTAAACAAGTATGGTAACAATGCAGACAGGATTGAATTGCCAGAAGACCTGGCAATTTCACCAGTGTTTAATGTTCAAGACCTGGTGCAATACAAGGGTCCTCAGTCAGCAGCAAATGGATCCATTTCAGGGAAGGAACAGACAGTCCAAAATGTGACTTTGCCACCAAAACCCAAACTACAAGCAGAGAGAATACTGGATTCTAGGGTACAGAAGCAGACCAGACATGGCGTCTACATGGAGCATTTGGTCAAATGGAAGCAGTTGCCTGAGGCAAAAGCTACCTAGGTTGTAGAGTTAGAATTCAAAAAGAGGGGCATTGATTTTGCCTCATTGTCACCAGAGGTGACTTGACTTCTTCCGCATAGGGGGAGTATGGTGCAGGAGCACCACGGGCTTGGAGCCCATGTATATATTCTTTTTGCATTTTGGTGTGATGTTGTGAATTTTCAAATAAGACAGAGCGGGAACATACATGTCAGTGTGAGAAAGGCTATCAGGATGACCAAGTTTGCATTGATCCGACAATAGTGATCTCACCGATCGGGGTGATGAACATCAAGCATCACCGATGGGTAGTTCATCGGTGTATCGGTGAAGGAAGTTTTTCTGTGGCCGAAGGCAATGTCTCACCGATAGGGATGTTATTGGCATGTCGGCAGGAGAAATGGAGACACTGCCGATAGAGGCAGTCTTGCCGATGGAGAAGTTGTATGTAGATTTCGGCGTGAGGTTGTGATATCAGAGAACAAGTGTAAAGTCTAAGCGATAGACATTGTCTGGGCGATGGAAAGTCTAAGAGATTCAAAGGCATTGGTGTGAGGTTACATATCGGAAGGCGAGGAGAAACTTTCACCAACGGCCTAAGTCACAGCAATAGGAAGCATCGGGGGGAGAAGTTGGAAGGTCTAGCCAATGGAAGAGAGTCAAAGATCATCGAGGTGATAACAAGCGTCAGAGTAATATTTCCAAAGGAGCCTGATAATACTAAGTTTGGCCAATGGGCATAAAGATCTCGGGGAGAGATAAGTCATCAGGGAGAAAGAATGTGGGAAGGCCGATAAGGTAGGTCAGGAAGATAAAGAAAGTAAGTTTGATTTCGGTGAGAAAATAGAGATATCTTGTCGATAGGAAAGTGAATACATGTTTTGACACTGTATGGTCCGACAAGCACGAATGGAAGTCATCGGGGTAAGTTAGTGCATCCGGAGATAGACCGAAGGCTACACCGATGGTGTAAGTCTGAGCAACAGAAGTCTATGAAGTCAAAGGCGACATCGGCCAAACTTATACTATCGGCTGATAAAGATTTAGACTCACCGATAGAGGGTGGTCACACCGATGGAATGATAGCATAGAGTTGAACTGGGGCAGTTAGAATACGAACCGGTCTGAGAACTGAAACGTCCTGTAACAGACATGAGATAGCTATAAGATGTAGAATTCTCTCTGTAAAGGGTTCACCCCGAGGAAGATTTTGATTTTGAGAAGCATTTTGATGTAAGAGCAATTTTGAATAAAAATCCAATTCAGTAGTTCGACCAATATTGTATTTTTGTACAGTTTTCAGTTTGTTATTCTGAGGTAGATTAGTCGTTTCTTTTTCTGTAATTTTGTTCTCTTTTGCAAACCATGACTCTGTCTTGATGTCCCTCAAGTTCCTCTGTACAGTATGGAGGCCATCAAATAGAGCCATGCCTTTTGTTTGTTTTTCTTTTGTGGGATGGTTGGATTGTCGACTAGAGGCAATGCATGCTTGTTCTAGGCGAGCTCAGTAAGGAGTCCGGCTAGATAGACAAGTAGGAGAATAGACTTGCAGGGGTGGAAAACAGAGAGGGAGAAAGTGAGCACCAAGTAGTCAAGACCCTTGAACAGAGAGAGAAGGGTGGACAACGGGCTCAGAAAAGTTGTGCCCTTGAGGCATTATCTTGGAAGCAGTGAGGACAAGGAATGTGTCCCACACCAAGTAGAGTGATAGAATTTTTCATCTCTACAAAGAGTTGAGGAATTTAGCAGAAATTTTTGTGTAGAAAGATGTCATGAACACTTGAATTGGTAGAGAGGCTAGAGTTGTCCAGAGTCTTGAATTGATTCAAGATAGGTAGAATTGACATTCTAGAGTCCCTCCCTATCACTCTTGATAAGGTTGGGTCTTCCATGACTCAAGAAGAAAGGCATAAAAGGGTAGATGCTCTCATGAGCATGGAGAAACAAGATCAAGATAAAATTCAAAAAGAAACTGAAGAAGTGACAAATAAAATACTTGAAGGTATAAAAGTTATTAAGAATGTGGAGCAACCACATGCATCTCCTCCACGTGACTCACATCAACAAGATACTCAAGATGAGAAAATAGAGCCATCAGTACAAAATGAGAACCAGGTAGAACAAGGTGAAGGAAATAATGATGTGCATGATAACCCTCCTTCGGAGAATACTGAGAAACATAATAATCCTAAACAACATGAGGAGCAAGTTAATGTTGATATAGGAGAGGGCCTTGAAAAGGAACAAGACACTTCCTCCTCCTCTTCTCCGGTTGACTCAATTAAGGAGTTCTTAGATCAATAGATGCAAATACAACTAGTGATTACTCCGCAACTATTACAGCTACCTATGCTAGATGGACAAGTTAACTTGTCCAAAATAACTCCCCTTCAGAAGCTACAACTAGGAGACATGCTCCAGTCCACTGCAAGACAAGAGATTCTACAACAACAAGTGGAAGGAGTTGAAGTATTGGAAGAGGCAATCAAGATAATATAGGAAGAACTACCTAAGGCAAAAAGAGATCCATCCTTGCCACCTACTCAGCAAATGAAGCTTATGTTGGAGTCTTATAAGGCTCATTCATCTTATCTTGAGAAGCAAACTAAGCTAAAGATAACGGAGCAGATAAATAATAAAAGACTAGTTGATGCCTCTTATATATGTGCTAAGGCACACAATAAGTTACAAGAAAATGTGAAAAATATTCAAAAATACATAGAAGATGCCAAATTTTTGTATCAATTTTGTTTGAACTAGCCTATAATTACCAAAAGCATAAAAGATCAAGCTGACTCTATTGAGTCACAACTAATTCAAGTGGCCAAAGTATATGATTCTATCAAAGATAAAGATGGAACTATTAGGGCCCAAATAGAAAGTCTCCATACTCAGTTAAAGTAGCTCTTGGATCAAAATAATGAAATTTGACAATTGAGAGAAGTAGAAAGTATGAGACTAATAGTTTTGACTGGCACTCTGACAGAAGCTAAAAATGTTGCACAAAAAATGAAGGTGCCAACCACTCAGGAGGATGTAGAAGATTTATACATTCAGTTTGAAAGTCAACTGCATATCATCTTATGCAAAGAAGAATTGGGACACTACACTTGCCCAGTTGAAGGTGATCTATAAAAACATTCTACCTTCCAAGTAAATAGAAACTTCTGTGAAGGTAAGATAAACTTTGATGATTTTGTAGTTATGCAGAGAATAAGTTAGGAGTAATAAGTGATAGGCACTCTATATATATCATCCATGTATATATGAAGAAAAATGAAGAACCAATTTTTGCTAACTTCGATTTTGAAGAGATTGACACTACTCCTTAGGGGGAGTTGATTAATAAAAGGTGATAAGAAATATTCAGACAAGGGGAGCCTACTTGTTTTTACCAGAACAAAAAAAGACCACTAGCCCTTTGCCACTAATGTCAAAGGGGGGAAATATATACATATCAGGTCAAGTGTTGTCATCAATGACAAAGGGGGAGATTGTTGCATATGGGTTGTCATTAATGTCAACAATGGTATGGAGTGTTGCAGTATGGAAAAGTATAAAGGATGTCAAAGGGAGATTGTAGCAGTATGGTGATCAATGAAGACATTATAGAATAAGTGATCAGATATATTGTGAAGCCAAGAACAAAAGAATGAATATATGCTCTGCAGCCAAAGGAAATGGATCAGTATCATTTGTACAGATGGAGATGGATCAATATCATCTATACACGATCATAACATATCCTCTCAAGTTCATGTAAAAGATTGAAGGAAATTGTCCAAGTGTAATACAATTCAGGGAAGGTGCTACAAGCTCACGAGAAGGTACCGCATTCTACCATTGTTCAAGGTAAGGGCCTGCGGTTTGGACTATTGGCTAGATATTACACTTAAGCTTCTATGTTTCAAGTTTGAGGTCATAATGTTTACTACAAAGCATTTTGAAGTTAAAAGAGTGAAGACAACAATGGGACAGGGTAAGTGCAGTCACAAAGAGACAGGAGAATTCTTTGCACTCCTCCGCAGATGAAGATATGACTTGGTGGTTTGAAGGATAAGCAGATATGAGTATCAGGTATGCCTGTCTCAAGTTTCAAGTGATTATATGCACCGTAGTTAGTTCTCTGGAAGTCTGTTGTGTGAAGACAAGCTTAGCCATTACTTAAAGTAAACAGTGGGAGATAGTGGAGGCCACCATAGTTCACTGCATGTTGATTTTTGGCCTTGCTGATTGAATGATAAGTTCATATGACTGGTTGGTATGTGTTGTTCAAGTTTCAAATAATTATGTTCACCACAAGTATGTTTTTCATTGCTTTATCTTAAAGAATGTGTAGGCAGTGGTTATTAAGGACACCAGCATCAAAGTTCGAGTGTTTGCACCAGCACGAAATATTCTAAAATGACAAAAGAAGTGTATAGGAGTGTTTTGCAAATAATATAATATTCAGTATGTGCTCCGCATGGTGTAACTTTGTCTCCTCCGGTACCACTTTGGGTCTGGAGCCAAATACAATGTAATGTGCCGTACCTGTTTGTATTTTTAAATGATCTTTTATGTGTGATTTTTATTATTATTTTTTGTGATCTTTCAGACTAGAGAGAATAATGTAGAAGGGGTTTTCAGTTTTCCTACAGATGTGTTGCCAGAGCATACAATATATAGCATATAACCCAAACCCATAAAATTTATAACAGATATAAAGAAACTATCGACTACCCAGATAGTAAAATGACCAATAATGAATTACTGTGATATACCCATGTTCAGATTTGCAACTTCATATTTCAGCTGTAGCCAGACCAGCAAATGGGCATAGCCAGAATCACTCCAAACTCTAAGGAATAGAAAATATTATGCCTATATTAATAGCAGCAATACAGGAGGCCCTAAATGCCTCGTACAATGCAAATTAGAAGCTGCCCACAAAGAGAAATGAAGCTCAAACTCCCAACTTCATGCCTAGATGTGCATGGCCATGGCTGGAAGTGTATATCAGCAACAAGAAAACTACCACAAACACTCTGAAATTTGCCTACACAGCCCTTCTTAATCAGCAAATGACAATATCATAAATAATATCACATTCAGTTCAGCAACTCTTCGAATATCACCATTATCAGCACATTTGTGAATGTCGAATACATCCATCGTCAATGGCACCGTTGGGTGGTATTGCACACCTGTGGGATACCATCACTAATGGAGGTTTCCGTCTCCAATAGCCTGATGCAAAATCTCCAACTCCAAAACCCTAGCAGAGCTCTCATACACAATATCAAAACATAGCATAAAACCAAATGAGCTCTAAATGACCTTTTTATCTTCCTCCAAGATAAGCGTTGGGCAAAATAGGAGGGAAAATAACAATTAATTTCACTTTATGTCTCCTAGGGATGGAGAATAACAATTTACTTTCACTTTATGTCTCCATTTCATTAATTTCACTTTTTCCGGCAAAATATAATAAAGTCCATATTAATATAAATTAATAAATCTTCGGACTTTAAAATAAGTATGAAGATGGTGTCAGAATTCACTGATCTTTAGCTTGCCGGAAAGGTTTCGACAAAACGCATCTGATTCAACTTTGAAAATCCTGAACTGACCCAATACCCGAACTTACTAAAAATAGTAAGTAACGACCAAGAGCCCACTGAACCAACAACAAGGATGCCAACTGGATCCACTAAATGCGAACCAAGACTCTGTCACTGCCAAGGACCTCTAGAGCCAAACTAACCACAGTTCCCTAACCAAAATGCTAGCCCACGGGAACTCCATGATGGACTAACCATGTGTCTAGAAGGGGACATTACAGTCTGCCCTCCCTAAGATTGCTTGCCTCAAGCAATCTCAGCTCAGGATGCTCCAGAATCTACTCATTCTCCCACGTAGCATCCTCAACCGGCAGGTTTTTCCATTTGACCAGGTACTCTCTGATAATCCTCCTCCTCAAATTACGATTCCTGGTGTCAATGATTGCCTCGGGTACCAATATCAACTTCCCCTCTTCATCAAGAGGAGGCAACTCCACTGAAGGTGTCACATTGTGCCCCAGTGCCTTCTTGAGGCGAGAAACATGGAACACATTATGTACCCTGCTCCCTGCTGGTAACTCTAACTCATAAGCCACTTCACCAATCCTCCTGGAGACCCTAAAAGGTCCATAGTACCGTGGCTTCAACTTCTCCACTCCACTCTTCTTAAGAGTAGATTGCCTATAAGGCTGCAACATGAGGTAAACCATGTCACCAACCTCAAATGATCGCTCAGTTCTCTGTTGATCTACATACTGCTTCTGCTGATTCTAAGCCTTCTGTATGTTTTCCTTCAATGCCCTCATGATATCCTGACTCTCCTGAAGGAAGTCTTTAGCCTTCGGCACTCTGCTATCACCAAACAGTAAATCAACAAAGCTCGGTGCCTCATAACCATATAATGCCATGAAGGGTGACATCTGAATGGACATGTGGTAAGTGGAATTGTAGCAATACTCTCCCATGTGAAGCCACTTAACCCATGCCTTTTGCTGCCCTGAAACATAGTTTCAGAGGTATCCTTCCACCCACTTATTCACTATCTCTTTCTGACCATCAGTCTGGGGGTGATAACTTGTATTGGGTGTGAGCTTTGTCCCTGACAACCTGAAGAGCTCCTGCCAAAAATTACTGAGGAACTTGTTGTCCCTGTCGCTAACAATACTCCTAGGCAACCCATGAAGTCAAAATACCTCACGAAAGAACAACTCTACAACCTGAGCTGCAGTGTGAGTGGTAGGAATAGCAAAGAAGTGTGCATACTTCGTCAATCTGTCCACCACCACATAAATGCAATCCCTGCCTTGAACTCTAGGTAACCCTGTGATAAAGTCTATAGAAATGCTGTCCCACTTCCTGTCAGGAATGGGTAGGGGCTGCAATAAACCTCCTGGAAGTGAGTGCTCTTGCTTGTTCTGCTGACATATTGGGCACTCTCTTACATACTACATCACCTTGGTCTTGAGGCCCTTCCAGGTGAACCTCTCTCTGACCTGTCTATAAGTTTTGAAGTATCCTGGATGTCCTGCCATAGGCAAGTCATGAAATGCCCTCAAAACTTTTTGCTTCATCTGTGAACCCAACACCAAGAAGATCATGTCCTTGTAAATGATCAAATCATTTACCACTGTGTACCTGTCATCTTTGATGGTGCCATCAATCACTCCAGTAGCCCACTCATCCTTGGCATACTCTACTGAAATCAACTCTCTCCAATCATCAGCAATAGCACCTAGTGCACACAAATGAGGCCTCCTGGATAACGCATCAGCAACAACATTCTTCTTTCCCTTGACATAAACAATGTCAAAGTCGTAGGCTTGTAACTTGCTGACCCACTTCTGTTGCCTCTCACTTAAATCCTTCTGCCCAAGGAAATGCTTCAGACTGTTGTGATCCATCTTAACCACAAATTTGCTACCCACTAGGTACTGTCTGAACTTAGCCAATGCATGCATGATGGCTAACATCTCCTTATCATATATACTGTAACTCCTCTCCACACCCCTCAATTTCCTACTCTCGAATGTAATGGGGTGCTTATCCTACATGATTACCGCACCAATGCCTATGCCCGAGGCATCACACTGTAGCTCAAAGGGTTTGCTGAAATCAGGAATGGCTAACACAGGGCAAGTACTCATAATCTGTTTGAATCTGTCAAAACACTCCTGTGCCTTATCAGACCAATTGAAAGCATCCTTACAAGTCAAATCAGTAAGGGGAGTAGCTGATTGAGAGAACCCCTTCACAAATCGGCGGTAATATCCACAAAGGCCAAGAAATCCCTTAAGGTATGAGAGATTCTTCGGCGGTGGCCAGTCCACAATTGCCCGAATCTTTTCCGGGTCTACCTTCACACTACCAGCACTAATGATATGACCCAAGTATAGCAACTCAGTCATCCCAAACTCACACTTTGACATTTTGGCATACAACGACTCACTCTCTAAGATGCTCAGCACAATGTCAATGTGTTTCAAATGCTCTTCCCATGTCCTGCTATAAATTAGTATATTATCAAAGAAAATCAGCACAAATCTCCTCAACTGCTCTCTAAACACCTTGTTCATACAGGACTGGAAGGTAGCTGGTGCATTGGTCAAACCGAATGGCATGACCAGGAACTCAAAGTGCCCATAATGACACTTGAATGTTGTCTTCTCCACATTCTCATCCCTAACCCATATCTGATGGTAACCAGATCTCAAATCAATCTTGGAGAAGTAATAGGCTCCATGCAACTCATCGATCAGCTCATCGATTCCGGGAATCGGGTACCTATTCTTGATTATTTTCTTATTGAGTTCTCTATAATCGATACACATTCTGAGAGTCCCATCCTTCTTCTTTACCAATGCTACGGATGATGCAAATGGACTCTTACTAGGCCTGATGTGTCCCATCTCGAGAAGCTCTTTGATAGCCCTCTCGATCTCATCCTTATACCTCTTTGGGTGCCTGTAAGGTGTCGTGATTACTGGCTTAGCACCCTCCTCCAACTCGATCACATGCTCAAAACCCCTATCAGGAGGTTTACCTGGTAGAATATCACTAAACACTTTGGTGTGTTTAATAAGTATAGACTGTATGTCAGGAGGATACACATGCTTCTGCTGATCTACTGCAGGCATCACCATAACCTCAGCTGCCCACTCCACCTGATCATGACGAATCAATCGCTCCATCTGCTTGAGAGAAACAACTCTCAATCCCCCATCTGAAATGCCTCTGAGCACATGTCTAACTCCGTCCACCTCAAACTTCATTTCCATCGTCCGCAAGTTGAGAGTGAACTCCTCAATATCATTCAACCACTTCATACCCAACACAACATCCATCTCACCCATACCGACAACATAAAATTCTGATTGGCAAGTGTATCTGTTCAGCTGGATTGATAGATTGGGTATCCTCCTAGTGCAGGTGAGTACAAAACTATCCACAACCTTCACCTTAAAGCCCTCAAATTCCTCAGTTTTCAGCCCTCTCTTGGCGACCAAGCCCTGGTCTATGAAGTTATGAGTGGCACCTGTGTCAAGTAAGGCAATACATCGCTGCCCACTCAGTACCCCTCTAATTCTAAATGATCCTTCCTTCTGAATACTCGTGATACGGGCTGTGGGTCGAGCTAGATCATCCTCTCTATCTGATGCTTCCCCTGAGCCCTCTAATTCTCCACCCTCGGCCTCTGAATGGTAATCCGAGTGGGGTTCTCCATCAACAGACTCGTCGGCTAAAAAGTACTCTAACTGTTTGGCTTTTCCTTGGGTAGCACACTTGTGTGTGGGATCCCAAGGCTCTCGACAATGAAAATAGAGTTTCTTTCTCCTCAAGTCATTTAGCTGATCGTTGTCCAATCTAGAAGAACTCTTATGCTGTTGTCCTGCATATCTCTGAAATGGTCTCCTATCCCTCTCCTTATCTTTCCTTGGCGGAAATCCTTTGGATTGAAATTTATTCCTCCATACTGATGATTCTATGTCCCGGGCCTTCTTCATGGCCTCCTGAAGTGTAGTAGGGTCAAAACCCTTTACCCATCCGCGAAGTTGATCCGACAATCCGTCAATGAAAAGAACAACCAACCTGCGCTCAGTAATATCCAGAACCATAACAGATATATCCTGGAAATCAGCAATGTAGGAGTCTACTAATCCGCTGTCTCAACTGAGTCAATTCCTTGAACTGTAACTCTGGGTCCTTTTTATCAAACCTGTCGATCAGTCTAGCTGTAAACTCCACATATGAAGTGACCTGATCGTGACCCAATGTAACCTTCCTGTTACTCCACCATTTATAAGCAGTCCCCTCCAAGTGTAGAGCTGCATAAGTAATGGCATCCTCCTCAGGCATGGGACTAATCTGCAAGTAGCTATCCAATTTCTGGACCCAAGCTCTCGTGGTGGTCTTACCTGATCCATCGAAGTAAGGAAGTGTCATCTTACTTACTTTCCTCTGCAGTTCTTGGTTCTGTGATCTACCTCCCCTCTGAGGTCTACACCTAGTCCTCATTTCAGAATATTCAGCAAATGTCATCTCATTTCTGAAACCCTCACTGGATGCTCTCCAGTCCCTCAGAATCTCCTCCTGGAACTCTGCCTGAGTAGGATCCTGTTCAGGAACTTGATTCCTAGGAGCAAATATCGGAATACTAGGTCTATCTCCCGCAGTGAACTGCGAAGCCCTATGGTGATTAACCGAAGCCTCATCATCATCTCTATCTCTATGCCTATCATCATGATACCTGTCCCCATTATTCCGTTCTTCCTGATTCCTATCACCGTTATGCCTGTCATTCCCATCATTCATGTTCCTTTCTCCCCCATCATGTCTATTTCTATCACCGTCCTGGTACCTATTCCTGTCACCTCCATTGTATCTGTTTCTGTCACCTCCATGGTACCTATTCCTGTCACCTCCATTGTATCTGTTTCTGTCACGGTGATTGTCTAAGTCATTACCCATCCGTTCGATGGCATGTGCTAACTCAGCCTGTGCCTCTACCATCTCACGTCGAGACTCTCTCATCTCTCGAGTAAGTGCAATCAAAATGTCACACGCACTAAGTTCTGGTTCTTCCCTGTCACCCATATCTCCTGTAGGACCTATAACTGGTGGAAGCTCTCCAGAAAATGGGTCCGTCCGCGATACCTGAGAATCGTCCCCAGTAGTGGCTACCACTATCTCAGTATCTGACTCAAAAGGATCTATTATGGGTACTGGATTCTCTAGATTATTCAACTGTGAAGCCTGTGTTCTTGTCTTGCCCTTGTACTTCTGAACGGATATCTATCAGCAGGTCGCATGTCTCATTTTACTTCTGCATGTCAAAACTGAACTCACAGGATGGCAAGATCTTTAGCTCTGATACCACTGTAATGTGCCGTACCTATTTGTATTTTTAAATGATCTTTTATGTATGATTTTTATTATTATTTTTTATGATCTTTCAGACTAGAGAGAAGAATGCAGAAGGGGTTTTCAGTTTTCCTGCAGATGTGTTGCCAAAGCATATAATATATAGCATATAACCCAAACCCAGAAAATTTATAACAGATATAAAGAAACTATCGACTACCCAGATAGTAAAATGACCAATAATGAATTACTGTGACATACCCATGTTCAGATTTGCAACTTCATATTTCAGCTGTAGCTGGACTAGCAAATGGGCATAGCCAGAATCACTTCAAACTCCAAGGAATAGAAAATATTATGCCTATATTAATAGCAACAATACAGGAGGCCCTAAACGCCTCATACAATGCAAATTAGAAGCTACCCACAAAGAGAAATGAAGCTCAAACTCCCAACTTCATGCCTGGATGTGCACGGCCATGGCTGGAAGTGTATATCAACAGCAAGAAAACTACCACAAACACTCTGAAATCTGCCTACACAGCCCTTCTTAATCAGCAAATAACAATATCATAAATAATATCACATTCAGCTCAGCAACTCTTCGAATATCACCATTATCAGCACATTTGTGAATGCCGAATACATCCACCGTCAATGGCACCGTTGGGTGGTATTGCACACCTGTGGGATACCGTCACTAATGGAGGTTTCTGTCTCCAATAGCTTGATGCAAAATCTCCAACTCCAAAACCCTAGCAGAGCTCTCATACACAATATCAAAACATAGCATAAAACCAAATGAGCTCTAAATGACTTTTTTATCTTCCTCCAAGATAAGCGTTGGGCAAAATAGGAGGGAAAATAACAATTAATTTCACTTTATGTCTCCTAGGGATGGAGAATAACAATTTACTTTCACTTTATGTCTCCATTTCATTAATTTCACTTTTTCCGGCAAAATATAATAAAGTCCATATTAATATAAATTAATAAATCTTCGGACTTTAAAATAAGTATGAAGACGGTGTCGGAATTCACTGATCTTTAGCTCGCCGGAAAGGTCTCGATGAAACGCATCTGATCCAACTTTGAAAATCCTGAACCGACCTAGTACCCGAACTTACTAAAAATAGTAAGTAACGACCAAGAGCCCACTGAACCAACCACGAGGATGCCAACTGGATCCACTAAATGCGAACCAAGACTCTGTCACTGCCAAGGACCTCTAGAGCCAAACTAACCACAGTTCCCTAACCAAACTGCTAGCCCACGGGAACTCCATGATGGACTAACCATGTGTCTAGAAGGGGACATTACATACAAGGAAGAATAAGTGTTTGTAGAGTCGACTTGGTGTATGATGAAGATTTTACCATGTGTATGGAGTGTGCACCAGCCTGGAAGAGTATGCTAAGGTAAAATAGGACCTGATTATGATTTTCTCTTGAACCACATTGGATTTCTACTTATCGCATATGTTTGGGAGCTGACTGTTGTGGCCACTACACGTTCCATGTTATACATTTCATTTTGGCCAACCGAGGAGAAAGGTTTTGGAGCTTGCGGAGTGTTGGTGCCCACTTAGGGTTAGGGTTTTAAGCTTGAACATTTGCAGGTTTTTTCATTCAAACTCTAAAAATTCTAAGTCATAAGGTCTTGCGCTTTATCTTCTAATTTTGAGTTGACCTCCTATAGCGGGTTCCCGGTTGTTCAAGTTATAACCTATGCCTTTGTGTTCGTAGAATGACCGGCCCCATTGCATAGTGTAAAACCCTCTTTTTCCCGTCACCAATGTCATATCAATGTGACTATGTGCATCAGCAGCCAAGTAAAATATTTCCCCGATGGCCGATGCACATACAAGCAAAACATCCAAAGGTTCTATCGGCATGACAAGTCTCATCGGCAATCAAACTAAAAGTTTTACTGACAGGCCGACAAGGAAGCAAAGATACATCCAAGTCAAATAACCAAGTGGTGGGGTCCAGTGTTGTAGGCATTTCAGGTTTGTATATGGCGTTTGGGTTTACTGACAGGCCGACAAGGAAGCAAAGATACATCCAAGTCAAATAACCAAGTGGTGGGGTCCAGTGTTGTAGGCATTTCAGGTTTGTATATGGCGTTTGGGTACATTCCTGGAATATTCCATCGCAAATTCTGCAGTTGTATCAAGAGGTATGTGCAAGTGGGTTTGTATGTTCAAATATACAAGACAATGTGCAAAGGGTCATGTACAAGGCCTGGGGCCCACCAGTTGTATATCCGCGTTGTATGTTTGCACATACAAGCTGATATACAAAGGAAAAACATACAATCTGGACCTGAAGGAGAAATCAAATGCAGCAAATAAAATTTGGGGTCCGCAGGTTGTATATAGCGCATTATATGTGTGATATACAAATGAAATGTGCAAGCAAATAGATGCAAAGCCCGGACGCGAAGGAGAATGTGTTTTGGTGGATTTCAAGTTGAAGTTTGTGGCTCGTATGCATGTGCGTTGTATATGCAATATACAACAAAAAGATACAATGAGAGAGATATAAGCCGAATTCGAAAGTTTTTTCAATCCAATTGATAAGTGGCTGAGGTCCACGACTTGTATATTGTGTATTGTATGTATGCAATGTACAATGTGATATACAAAGGAAACATACAAGGCGGAACCCGATGGTGAATTCAGATTGTTTCATGAACTTTGGGGTCCATGCCATTGTATGTATGTGATTGAACATACATACAATCTCATTTTTAACCATAGATGCAAAGAAAGATGCAGCGGCTCATCGGCAAGACTTCACCCATCGGTGACTTCATCAATGCTTATTCCGACGGCCAATGGAGGGATAAATGCATAGTGATGGAGAGCAAACCAGAGGCTGCCATGTGTCCCAAGCATTTGTATGTATTTGCATTTGCATATGCAAAGGTTTTGAAAGCAAATGGGTAGAAAAGTGAGAATGTATCTCCATGCCGCGAAGAATCAAAGGAATAAGAAACACCCGCGTGGCATGATTTCATTGGCCAGCAGCTTGCTCGTTCGAATTAAGGCCGCAGATCTTGGTGGGTAGAAGTGAATCGATGATTCTGTTCAAACAGAGGGTTTTCTTTGTATATGCAGTTGTTTCTAGGTGGGAAAATTGCAAGACACGCAGTCTGCTGCGTTCCCAAGGCCGCGAATTGGTATGCCATTAATGGTAGATGTTACAGAAGTATGGTCAAAGACATAGACGGGGCCAACTACCTGATTGAAGAAGAAAATCCCCAGGCCATGGCGTGGGTCTCAAGTTCAACCACTCCTAGCCTTTTCTTCTGCCTGCTACATTGATTGTTTTGGGCGCCATTCCATGGTGCAGTATTTCTGACAAATTTTGAATGAACATGTAATTAATTGCTGAGTACACATCCTAGCTGTATAAGACAATTGTGTTACTCATTTTTTGTGGTTGTTGAAAACTGGACAAATTTTGGTGTTGTAATAAGATACAATCTGGCTGGTGGCTCTGTTTTGGGTGCCTTGTGAGTTTATGAATTGTATGTTGAATGTTTTATGCATAGAATTCATCAGTTTCATGTTGATTTAAATAAGTAATGCTTCATTGCATGTATTCTGTTATTTGTCTCCAAGTTGAATGTGTTCTTCTTCTGAATCTAAATAGCTAAGGGGTGTTTAAGATTCTAGGATATGGGCTTGCTATGTTGAATGCTTGATCTTTTACTTATGCTCAAGGAGTAGATTAAATGTTTAGGGTTAAGTGTTGGGAAGAATATATTGCAGTAAGGATGTTTGTAAGCAGAGATAACTAAATACTTAATCTTGGGTAGTATCTATAAGGCAGACACCACAAAACCCCCTTGAAATCTGATTATTGTTTTAAGTCTATGGTAAACATTCACATATATATGTCTATTGACTCTGAGCCCTAGATAGACACCGATTTGGTTATGTATTGAGGTTACAACCCAAGGTCCCAGTCTTGCATCCAAATACAAAAACCAATTCAAAACTTCAAATACAAACCTTTAGGACATTAGAAGTAGTTTTAGGACCAAAATCCTCTAATTCACAACTAAGCATAGGCCCAAAGCTAGCCCCTTTGCACTTATTTCACAGTTTTGGTCTACGTAAAGGAGGATTTATCTACTTTGTGTCAACATCCCAATAGGTTCATGTGCATATCTGATGGATGTTGAATAGGGAATACCCCCCTTGGTTCTGCAGAGCCTAAAGAAGAAGAGGAGATATTTATAGAGTCTATCTTCTGTACTATTGGCCCCTGGCCCGGGAATCCTGTTGATCAATGATGGCTACCTTGTAGGGATAACTGGGAAGAACATCCAGTCTAGGAAAAACTCCAACAGATTTGGTGACTTTGTTGGGGAGTGCTTTGTGTAAGAACCCTGGTGAAAACTAATTCCTAGTTGTAGGTGGTGACTCTGAACAAAATCTCCCAACCAGTGAAGTGAAATTTGTATGCAAGGGAGAAGATCCCTACGTAACCCTTTGTTTGAAGAATTACCCAGAAAAATGATGTATAGGAAAAAAAGGAACTGTTCAAGCCGATCAAGAGGGTTCTGTCAGCCCTAGAAACAATGGTAGTACCCAAGATAATCCAAGATCTTCAGAGCAGACAGCACCTTATTTTTCAAACATAGAAGCTGAAATCTAGGATGTATATGAAAGACAACAAGGTGTTAATTTGAGAATGAGATCAGAGGTGTTTCAGGAACGCCCTTTCTTAGATCCCTCTAACATATTTGAAGAGACTGAGTCCCCGAGGGATGATGATGATGACCAATATAGAAAGGGACCATCCTCTTCTATGCCCAAAGATGAAGAATTAGCTGAAGAAATCAAAAGCCTAAGAGGTGAATTAGAATATTTGTAGGCTATGAAGATTAGAGATGATATGAGACAAAAGGTGCAAGCTCTGAGAACTGCTCAACATGATTCAATTCCTACTCTTGATAATGCAAATGTGTTAAGAAACTAGCAAAAAAATGAAGCTCAGAATCAACAGAATGATCAGAGACAAAATATAAACAATGTTAGGATACCATTGAACAATGTGAGAAATCAGAATGCTAATAGGAATGCAAATGTTAATCAGTTTGGTAGGTAGCCTATGCAGTTGGATAGATTCAGGCAGCAAGTTTTTAATGGTATTCTTGGTTACCCTAACCCCATTGATAAACATGTAAGGCTTCAGATACCAAAGTTTTCAAGAAATAATATTGTGTCAGGGGAAGATCATTTGAAAGCCTTTCAGAATGTTATGGACAACTTTGAGGTTGAACATGAAGATGTTTTTAAGAAATTGTTTATGCAGTCCTTAGTTGATGAGGCACGAGAGTGGTATAAAAGTCTACCTGATCAGAGTGTCTCATCATGGGATGACTTCAAAAGGATTTTTAAAGAACAATATGGTGATAAGACTGATCCAAGCTTTTTTATAAATGAATTCACAAGTATTACTAAGGGGTCAAATGAGCCTGTTGCAGATTTTAATGCTAGGTTCACTAGAGTGTTGAACAAATTACCACTTCATATGAGGCCTAATGAACCAATGTCTATTGTACTATATATAAATGCTTATGATGCTAAAACAACTTATGGATTAAGAGATAAGGGTCCTGCTAGCCTCAGGGATGCTTTTAGAATTGCAACTAACATTGAAAATAATAGGAAAGCATCTGGTAAAACAAATAGAAGGGATGATGTAAAGATTCTGCAAAATCCAAATAAGTCTCAGAATGCTCAAGGTAATGCATCTACTTCTGAAGAAAAATTAGATAAGTTAACAAATGTTGTTAAGGACCTAAGTTACAAACTTGCTAAGAATGAAAAGGGGATAGGCCCTGAAAGGCAGGTTTACCAAAGACAAGAAAAGAGACCATCACTGCATGATCTTCCATATAACACTAATTGGCATAATGGTAAACCCATTCTCCCAAATAGAAATAATAATCAAAGAGCTCAAAATGTCAAGGAGACTCCTAATCCTTTGAAGAAAGCTGTTAACATTGTTGACAATACCCCATGGTGCATAATTTGTCAAATGCCTCACTCACAATCACAATGTATGATTGCTCAATCTTTATATAATAATCTTGTTGCCTGTGATGAATGCAATGAGCCACATTATATGTAGGATGTTAATGTTAATATGTTGTTCACAAATGGGGAGTATGCTTCTTATGATGCCGATGAAAGCACGAGTTATGGGACTCAGGTCTACCATCGAATTTCATGTGATGAGGACGATGAAGATAATTATGCTTATGCTCAAGACTCACACATCCTTTTGAATAACTTGAGGAGGCCTTCTGATGAAGAGATTAGAGCTCTCACAGCTGCAGCAGTGGCTCAGGTCAGAAGCAACTATAACCTTAGAGGTAAGGCTCAGGTAGGTAATTCACATCAACCAGAAGACACTTTTGTGAACCAGCCAACGCATAATCATTAAGGAGCTGAATCACATAAGACAAAATAGAATATTAATAAAAAAAATTCTAAGCAAAAACCAAGTCATGATTCTCAAAGGTCAGAAAATGAGGTTCCCCCAAATGAGGATCAAAATAAGAATTCTCAGGTTATGGATGACAGTCAGAAAGTTATTAAAAGTAAAGCTAGATCAGTTCAGGATAAGAACAAAACCACAACTCAAGCTACGACTATTATACAAAATTGTTCTCCCTTTGACATAACTCAGGTTTTATCCCAGATAAAAATCTTTTTTCCATTGATGAGATGATGAAGGTTGAAGAATTCAGGAATAAAGCATTATCTCTAATTTCAGGAGTAGTTTGTCAAGCCGAGCAGAATATTGAAACTCAGGGTAAGAAACAAGCCTTATGTATTGATGAGGATAAGGTTCCTGAAGTCTATCTGGGAGTGACAATGACAAAATGCCCTTCACAGGTTGAACCATTTCATGTCTCCCTTGTTATCAATGGAAAAGTAATCAAGAATTGTATGCTTGATTCAGGAGCATCAACAAATATTATGCCTTTGGCTATCATGCAACAAGCTGGATTGAAAATAGATAAGGCATGTGGAAAATGCTATGCAATGGATGTTAGGGAGGTGCCAGTTATTGGAATCATGAAGGATGTGGATTTTATGCTAGAAGCATATCCAGAAAAGACTTACAGGATGAACATATCAGTAGTTGACATAAAGCCACAATATGGTATGATGTTGTCAAGAAGATGGGCAACATTGGTTGGGGGAAGTATGAAATTAGATTTGTCATATGTCATGATCCCAATGAATGGTAGAGATGTCAAACTAGCTAGAGAAGAGAGGTCACCTGAAATGGTTGAAGATCAAGATTCAGAAGAGCATATCTGTTTTGTGGATACTGACTGTGAGAATTTTAGAGTTGCCTCAAATGATCAAGGAAGTAAAGGGAGAGACATTTGCATCCAAGAGCTTGACCAACAAGGTCTCTGGACTATGTATTTTGATGGAGCTTGTTCAAAGGAAGGTTCTAGTGCTGGAATTGTGTTTTTGTCTCCAGCATGGAAACTTCTGAAATTTTCTTTCCTGCTAAATTTTGCCTGCACAAATAATATTGTAGAATATGAGGCTCTTCTATTAGGATTGAATATTGCCTTGAAGCATGGGATTAAGATGCTAAAAGTGTTTGGAGATTCAGAGTTAATTGTCTCCCAGGTGTGAGATAAGTATGCTTCAAAAAATAAAAGATTAAAACAATATAAGCATGTTGTGTGGGATACAATTGAATTGTTTGATGCATTTTCAATAAATTGGGTAGAAAGATCAAAGAATGTCATGGCAGATTTTTTAGCCAATGTGGCCATTAGGCCAGATGATATAACTTTGTCTAATGTTACAAATGTTGAGGTTAAACCTAGACCTGCAGTACCAGATAATGTATGCAGTTGGCAGGTGTTTGATGATGATAGAGACTTGTCGAGGTTCCTACACTGCATAGATGGGTATGAAAACTAAGAAATTGATTTTTAAAATTTTGTAGAAGTTGTGGATGGAAAAGAAACTCTTTTGGGGAAAGAAGTAATTCAACTTAAGACAAATAAAATCCCCAGAGGACTGGTTGCTTTAGAAAGAGCATTTAACAATAGAGACCAATTTCTTACAAAGGCATCTCCTACAAACAAGGATGATTTGGAGGAAATAAACTTGGGGACACACCATACCCCCAAAAGGGTATATATTGGCAAACAGCTCAAGCCACACATCAGGAGTATGTTGATAGCATTATTGAAAAAATATAAGCATGTTTTTGCATGGTCATATGAGGACCTAAAAGCTTATAGAGAAGACTTATTCCAGCATGAGATTCCTTTGAAGCCTGGAGCTAAGCCATTCAAATAGAAACAAAGACCTATTAACCCAACTTTGGCTCCAAAAATGCAGCAAGAGCTTGTAAATCTTAGGGAGGCTAGAATAATTGTACCTATCAGACACTCAATCTGGGTGTCCAATCTTGTCCCAGTTAGAAAGAAAAATGGTGATATAAGACTTTGTGTGGATTTCAGAAATTTGAATGTGTCTTCTTTGTAGGATAATTACCCATTGCCTAACATGGAGACTATGCTACAGAAGGTAACTGGTTGTGAGCTTCTATCCATGATGGATGGATTTTCAGTATACAATCAAGTGAAGGTAAAAGAATCTGAGCAGTACAAGACTGCCTTTACCACTCTGTGGAGGACTTATGTTTATGTAAGAATGTCCTTTGGACTAACAAATGCAGGTGCTACATTTCAGAGGGCTTTGCATTTTGCTTTTGCAGGATTGATTGACTCAATTTTGGTTGTATATCAGGATGATTTAACTGCTTATTCAAAAAAGGAGGAGCAACATTGCATGCATCTGGAATAATTTTTATTAGGGCATTGGAATATGGCATTTCCCTTAACCCAAAGAAATGTGCCTTTGGAGTAATAGAAGGAAAGCTATTGGGACACATTGTTTCCAAGGATGGAGTCAGGATTGATCCTGAAAGGGTTGCTGCAATTGACATAATTCAAATTCCTAAAACAGTGAAAGGTATTCAGTCTTTCTTTGGGTAGATCAACTTTGTTAGAAGATTCATCCCCAACTTTGCAGAAATTACTAAGGATATTTCTAAAATGTTAAAGAAAGGTGCAACTATCAAGTGGGAAAGTGAAGCAACTAGATCATTTCAGAACATCAAAGAGGCTATAAAGATGGCTCCTGTCTTGAAATCTCCTAATTTTTCTAAGCCACTTCAGTTGTTCTCATTTGCTTCTTTTCACACTATTGCTGCATGTTTATTACAGAAAAATGAAGAGGGTTTTGGGCAACCCATTGATTTCTTTAGCATGTCATTGCAGGCAGCTGGATTGAAATATGATATCATGGAAAAGCAGGCATATGCATTGGTTAAGGAGTCAAAAGTTTCAGGCCATACTTGGTAGGATCTCAGATAGTTGCATATGTGCCCCATGCAGCAGTCAAGGACATTTTCACTCAGCAGGAGGTGACTGGAAGAAGATGCAGATGGATTAACAAGTTACAAGAATTCAACATAGAGATACAAATTACAAAATTAGTAAGGGGACAGGGTTTGGCTAAGATGATGACAGAATCAAATCTGGAGGCATGCCAGGTAAATGTAGTTCAGAATGAAGTTGTTAATATGTCAGAATCTGAATGGTACAAGGATATTGTATATTATTTGCAAAATTTGAATTGTCCTTCCTATCTCAGTGATAGTCAGAAAAGGACCTTAAAGTTACATGCTATCAAATACATAATTCTTCAAGGAGAATTGTATTGGAAGAATCCTAATGGTGTACTACTTAGGTGTGTGGATGAAAATCAAGCTATGGATGTTTTGAATGACATGCACAAAGGAGTGTGTGGTGGACATTACAGTGCCAAAACAACAGCTCACAAAATTCTCAGAGCAGGCTATCGGTGGCCCACCCTTTTCTCAGATGCACAAAAGATGGTAAGAAAATGTGATCCCTGCCAAAGGTTCTTAGGAAAACTTAAATATGAAGGTGTATTACCCCTTAGAACTATAACTGTGGAGGCTCCATTTCAGCAATGGGAAATTGATTTTATAGGGGAAATTCCAGAAAAATTAAGTGGACACTGTTGGATTTTGGTAGCTACTAATTATTTTACTAAATGGATTGAAGCCATCCCAACTAAGAGAGCTACAAGCAAAGTGGTGATGGATTTTATTTTGGAACACATTATTATCAGATTTGGAGTGCCAGTCAAAGTGGTCATAGACAATGCCATGTGTTTCAGATCTGGTAAGTTTGTTGATTTTTGCAACAACTATGGGATTAATTTGTCATATGCATCACCATATCATCCACAAGGAAATGGTTAGGCAGAGTCAAGTAACAGAAGCCTTATGAAAATTATCAAAAGGATGATTGACAAGAACAAAAGGGCATGGGATTCAAAGTTGAAGATGGCACTATGGACTGACCGGATAACAGTGAAGAAATCAATTGGAAGGTCACCTTTTGAGCTGATATATGGTACAGCAACTAGGTTACCTATGAACAACCTCTTGCCAATCTATAGATTCATACAAGAAAATGATAAAGAGGTTGAAGACTCAATGACTGAAAGGATAAATCAACTGGTTGCATTGGATGAAAGTAGAAGAGAAGCACAGAAGACAAATATCAGGAAACAGCAGAAGGTGAAATATTTGTTTGATAAAAGAGTTGTAGAAAGGAAGTTTCAGATAAGTGACTTGGTCCTTGTTTGGAATGCAAAGAGTTAGGATAAGGGAAAGCATGGTAAATTTGAGCCCTTATGTATGGGCCCATATCAAATCAGCAATACTCATGAAGAAGATTCCTACTTTCTCCAGGCCCTCAATGGTGAACTACTGGAATTGCATGTGCACGGTAAATTCCTTAAGGCTTTTTTATCATAAATGAATATCTTATGTGCACACTATAAATTAGATGTAAATGGTCTATATATACCTTGTATAGTCGGTGTTGTTTTACGTTTTGTGTTTTACCTGGTCTGTCCCGGAGTGGTCTAGTTCTCGCTGCAGCCTTACGACTGCACGTCCCCAGTCAGAGCCTGTGTTGGTGCCCACTTAGGGTTAGGGTTTTAAGCTTGAACATTTGCAGTTTTTTCATTCAAACCCTGAAAATTCTAAGTCATAAGGTTTTGCGCTTTATCTTCTAATTTTGAGTTGACCTCCTATAGCGGGTTCCCGGTTGTTCAAGTTATAACCTATGCCTTTGTGTTCGTAGAATGACCGACCCCATTGCATAGTGTAAAACCTTCTTTTTCCTGTCACCAATGTCATATTGGTGTGACTATGTGCATCGGCAACCAAGTAAAATATTTCCCCGATGGCCGATGCACATACAAGAAAAACATCCAAAGGTTCTATTGGCATGACAAGTCTCATCGGCAATCAAGCTAAAGTTTTTTCCAACAGGCCGATGAGGAAGCAAAGATACATCCAAGTCAAATAACTGAGTGGTGGGGTCCACTATTGTAGACATTTCGGGTTTGTATATGGCATTTGGGTACATTCCTGGAATATTCCATCACAGATTCTGTAGTTGTATCAAGAGGTATGTGCAAGTGGATTTGTATGTTTGAATATACAAGACAATGTGCAAAGGGTCATGTACAAGGCCTCGGGCCCACCAGTTGTATATCCGCGTTGTATGTTTGCACATACAAGCCACTATACAAAGGAAAAACATACAATCTGGACCCAAAGGAGAAATTAAATGCAGCAAATAAAATTTGGGGTCCACGGGTTGTATATAGCGCATTGTATGTGCGATATACAAATGAAATGTGCAAGCAAATAGATGCAAAGCCCGAACGCGAAGGAGAATGTGTTTTGGCAGATTTCAAGTTGACATCCACGGCTTGTATGCATGTGCGTTGTATATGTGATATACAACGAAAAGATACAATGAGAGAGATACAAGCCAGATTCGAAAGTTTTTTCAATCTAATTAATAAGTGGCTGAGGTCCACGGCTTGTATATTGCGTATTGTATGTATGCAATGTACAATGTGATATACAAAAGAAACAAACAAGGCGGAACCCGATGGTCAATTCAAATTGTTTCATGAATATTTGGAGTCCGCGTCATTGTATGTATGTGATTAACATACATACAATCTCATTTTTAACCATAGATGCAAAGAAAGATGCAGTGGCTCATTGGCAAGACTTCACCCATCGATGACTTCCTCCATGCTCATTCTAACGGTCGATGGAGGGATAAATGCATAGCGATGGAGAGCAAACCAGGGGTCGCCACATGTCCCAAGCATTTGTATGTATTTGCATTTTCATATGCCAAGGTTTTGCAAGCAAATGGGCAAAAAAGTGAGAATGTATCTCCACACCGTGAAAAGTCAAAGGAACAAGAAACACCCGCGTGGCATGATTTCATTGGCCAGTAGCTCGCCCGTTCGAATTGAGCCCGTAGATCTTGGCGGGTAGAAGTGAATCGATGGTTCTATTCAAACGGAGGGTTTTCTTTGTATATGCAGTTGTTTCCAGGTGGGAAAATTACAAGACACGCAATATGCTGCGTTCCCAAGGCCGCGAGTTGGTATGCCATTAATGGCAGATGTTACAGAAGTATGGTCGAAGACATAGACGGTCTAACTATCTGATTGAAGAAGAAAATCCCCAGGTGATGGTGCGGGTCTCGAGTTCAACCACTCCCAGCCTTTTCTTTTGCCTGCTATATTGATTGTTTTGGGTGCCATTCCATGGTGTAGTGTTCTGACAAATTTTGAATGACCATGTAATTAATTGCTGAGTACACATCCTGGCTGTATAAGAGGATTGTGTTACTCATTTTTTGTGGTTGTTGAAAACTGGACAAATTTTGGTGTTGTAATAAGATACAATCTAGTTGGTGGCTCTGTTTTGGGTGCCTTGTGATTTTATGAGTTGTATGTTGAATGTTTTATGCATAGAATTCATCAGTTTCATGTTGATTTAAATGAGTAATGCTTCATTGCATGTATTCTATTTTTTGTCTCCAAGTTGAATGTGTTCTTCTTCTAAATCTAAACAGCTAAGGGGTGTTTAAGATTCTAGGATATGGGCTTGCTATGTTGAATGCTTGATCTTTTACTTCTGCTCAAGGAGTAGATTAAATGTTTAGGGTTAAGTGTTGGGAAGAATATATTGCAGTAAGGATGTTTGTAAGTAGAGATAACTAAATACTTAATCTTGGGTAGTATCAGTAAGGCAGACACCATGAAACCCCCTTGAAATCTAATTACTATTTTAAGTCTATGGTAAACATTCACATATATATGTCTATTCACTCCAAGCCTTGGATAGGCATCGATCTGGTTATGTATTGAGGTTACAACCCAAGGTCCCAGTCTTGCACCAAATACAAAAACCAATTCAAAACTTCAAATACAAACCTTTAGGACATTAGAAGTAGTTTTAGGACCAAAATCCTCTGATTCACAACTGAGCATAGGCCCAAAGCTAGCCCCTTTGCACTTATTTCACAGTTTTGGTCTACGTAAAGGAGGATTTATCTGCTTTGTGTCAACATCCCAGTAGGTTCATGTGCATATCTGATGGATGTTGAATAGGGAATACCCCTATTGGTTCTGCAGAGCCTAAAGAAGAAGAGATATTTATAGAGTCTATCTCTTGTACTGTTGGCCCCTGGCCTGGGAATCCTATTGATCAATTATGGCTACCTTGTAGGGATAACTGGGAAGAAGCATCTAGTCTGGGAAAAACTCCAACAAGGAGGATATAAATGAGAGATAAAATGTGTCAAGTGAAATATATGAGTGTGGTATGAAACTATTTTTTGAGGTTGTGCTAATATACTGACTACAGAACCATATTTCATGATGAAATGTGGAAAGGACCAGTTTATGTAATATGATACTATTGTGGAGGTAGTTATTGGTGAAATAATGAAGGAGAAGAGCTTTTTGAAGTTGTTTTGTTGTGGCAAAGGTTGATATTGTAATTGTGGAGAAGTGAGAGTGTTATTCAGAGGCTAAAGTGATTAGTATTTAGTGTTGTGAGAAGAACATTTGAGTTAGGTAAGTTTTGTTGTGTAAAGATTGTAAGTGGTGTAACTGTTAGGGAGTTGCAGCTTCCTTTGGGTTGTAGCCCATAAATAATATTGTAATCTTGTTTTATTTATGAGGCTGGATTTGGACAGTAGATCCAAGTAGCTTGCTCACTGTGGTTTTTCCCTTCTAGGGTTTTCCACGTAAATCTAGTGTTATGGATGTGTGCTTCTATGCTCTTATGTTTTTCATCTTTTAAAATTCTTATGTTAGTTTGAATACAATTAGAAGAAAAGAATTTGAAGAAGTACTTATTCACCTTCCCCCTCTCAGTACTTCTATGTGTTCAACATTTTATTGTGCTTCACATGTTTATTTCACCTTTTATGTCTTGTTCCATGTCTACTCTCCCTCATTTGGGAGGCATTTGTTTGTTCCCCTTTTCCTTACTTGACATATTTTCTCCCATGCTTTCTTTCCTCTCCTTTGTTTACATATCCTTGCATGCTTTGATTTACCCTTATCTTTGTCTATGTTTTCCACTCTAGTTGATCATTTAACAATTCTTTTCTACTTCACATCATGCATCCTTATGCTTATGTTACTTCTTATGCATATTTGCTCATGATCTTATGGTCCATGTTGAAAAGAAATTTACAACCATAATAGACTATTTCCACATAACCCCAAGAGATAAAAATATGCAAACAAGTATTCAGAATCCATAATGCAAAAGAATATACAAACATAGCATCACTTCACTAGATGTACCATAGGAAAACCGTCATGATGGAAAAACCCAGCCTCCAAAAGTACCCACATACTCAATGCATTATCTCATGAACAAAGACTATAATACACTCGTAGAGTCTTCATGCAAGTCCTCTGAAATATCAAGCACTCTATTTACATTTCTCCATGTGATCAAGAAAATGGGAACCATGTGGCCACACATACCGATCCATGCTTCCTCTCCTCACATATGTGTTGGGAATTAAGGTGTCTCAACCTTTTCAAATTCCTAGCATTGTTTATTTAATTGTGTATTTATTTATTGCCTAATTTTGTATTTACTTGCACATTCAGTTTGGTCATTTAGTTGAGGTGGCATTGTGACATGTCATCCTACTTGGAATGTGGTTTGGATGGTCAAGTCAAACTCACATGGATTCGGGCATCCCATTTGAGGTGGCACTAATATGTCATGTGTCAGCATCTTGTGGTATGTGGAAGAGGATATTCCATATGACAGAATCTATGATGCGTAAGAGCCAAGTATAGAGATTCCTATGACAAGTGGGGACAAGCGTCGGAGAGTATCTTTGCATGAGAGAAAGGCATCTTTGGGTGCCCAAGTTGGGCTATGACATGTTGTAAGAGGAATATGCTATTTTTAGTCATGTATGACGGATTCTCTTACAACATTATTTGTTATCATGTTGCAGATTTTTATGACAGCTATAAGATGTGTAAGAGCATCTGTCATTACCTATTTTTAGCATGGAGCGCTCCATCCTTGGGAAGTCAAATCTTCCATGTTATGACAGATGTAAGAGAGATATTTGCAGCTTGGACAAGTGTCCTTTGATGTGGGAAAATGGCCATGTGGCCAAGATGGACGCCTATCTCTAGAGGCTTCTCAATATTGCCTTATATCTCTATATATTGCATAGTTTTGGAGTTGTAGTTGCATAGTTGATGTACATGTACTATTATTCTACCAGAATTACTCCAGAAATGACATTTGAAGACTCTTGGAAGAACTTGCATTGCAAGTGTATTGTAAACTATTATTGTTTCGATAATACATTGTGCAGGTTTTAGAGTGTGGGGTTTTTTACCTGAAAATGTTTTCCCCATGATATATCTTGTGTCACTATTTTTATGTGTTATGTTGCTACTGTAATCTTTATGTTATGTGTTTAACATTACTGCAATTGTAAGGATTAAAAAGAATTTGCATACTATTCCCCTCATTAGATTGGTGTAGGAAGTGTGTTCTGCGTACCTTGCTTCCTTTCAATATGCAACCTACAAGAGAGGTCAATCCAACCTTAGCCAACAAGACAAAGGCTATGCAAACCAACCTCAACAACTACTCATGTGTTTGCTTTTATAAAGACAAGCTTACACAAAACCACTAAGTTCTATTACATAAACCATGTGCCTCTAAACCAAGAGCTTACAAGACCATGTCCCCATCATTTTATTTTTGGTACTAAGTTTTCCCATTATTAAATGTTTTCCAAATGTGCAATCCACATTAGATATTTATCCTAATGTTACATACAACTTTCAAGTGACCCCAAGAATGTCTAACCCATGTGACACATACATCCCTAGATTTCCTAGATACACCACAATTAAGTATTACATTTTATATTATAAGCATCATGAAAAGTGTACAACACACCTTTCCCAACATTCTCCCACTTGCTATATACATTGTATAAGGGGTTAAAATTAAATTCAAACATCAAAGGAACTATACCTAAAACTAGCATGTACTATAAAGACATCCAAGTGCTCCATCAAGATACCTATAACAATAACTAAGGTGACTAGCATCTCAAACATGAACCCTCTCATCCTCCATCATGCCAATGCACAAAAGATATGATCCAATCCAAAGAGATGCCACACTAAACTATCACATAGAAGCATGAATCCTGCCTCAACTCAATATACAAACACAAAAAATAAGTCCAATGGTAATAAATAGGCTTCAGTAGCTACCAAGAATTAATCACTCTAGCTAGCATAGAAACCACAACTAGTTATTAACATATCCAACTAATCATACGTCAAAACCAAGGTATACTCATCATAACAGGTATACCTTATGTTATCAACATATCCAACCCAATACATGATCACAAGTCCCTATATATACACTATCCTACATAAATAAGTCCTCCAAGGTAAGAACACCTAAATATGCAATAAAAAACCTTAAGACCCTCAATGTTGTAGTATAATGAAAACATCCAACAAATGACTCACATACAACCCTAAACTTCCACTGAATAGGTAATGTCAAATCTGAAATAATCAAGGCATAAAAAAGTTCACCAATAGCACTTTAACATAGAAGGTGAAGCAAATGTCATCAACATCATGTAGTACCAAGGAACATCCACAAAGATATGCAAACCTAAACACTAAACCATTGCAACACAACTCTCACTACACTAGTCTCCATAACTCTTCCAAGTTCTCCTCATCATATAAGAAATAGATTATAGAGCCTCCATGCTACTACCCAAAAGTAAATAATGAAGTATAATAACAACACATAACCACAAACATAGTGATAACAATGGCTCCATGCAAATCTCAACTCCAATTTCATGTGAACAAAAACCTCTAGGAATAAACACAAGATTGTCTAGAGAGAAATCGCAAATCAAAACCATGTAGCATGACCTTCTATCAACACCTCTAAGTTCTCAAGTTATGACAAGTAAGATCTCCTTCACAAAACCCCAAAAAGAAAAACCTTATCAACATCCAACCATTCAACTCAAAGATCAAACATATAATGTGAATCAATAGACAAACTAGGATGTAACCCTCTCAAACTGAAGTAAGATCAAACCAAAAGAGCCATTCCCAAAACCAAGGGAATAAGCCCAAAACCATCCTCTACACTCCTCAAATAAGCCCTCTAGAACTAACATCCATAGCTCAAGACTCATTCCCATGTGAAGACAAAGGAAAAACAACCCATGCCAAGTAATCCTCAAATAAGCCATCCATAACTAAATCCACAACTCAAGACTCATTTCCATGTGAAAATAAGGCATGAAACAAAATGCATCTAAAAACAAGGTGGGCTATACCTATCAAATGATTTGCTACTGATAGGACCAAGAGTGGGGAATAAGATTTCTCATCTAGGATACACCAAGCCATAATGAATCTCTCTAATAACAATCTCCTCAATAGATCCATGTTGAACTCACGTCCAACCCAGGTGTAGGATCCTCAGTCTTCCTGTTGAAACCTCATCAAAGAATAATAGTCTCAACACATTATCTTCAAGAACAAGAGATCTCTAACCTCACCTAACTCTGAAATAGGTGTACAATCAATCATCTCATGCCAATAAAACTCCAATGCAACACACAATAACCAAAATCTCACAAGCAAAATGATCACACCACTCATCAATCATATTACCACAAATCACTGTTAAAGCTGCAAATCTAGAATCAAGATCTCTCCATGACATCATGATCTACATTTCCTCAAAATAAGATCATGTCTTCAATAAACATATTTTCTCCTAAGAGCACCTGTATCATGCCAAAACTCTAATGCACAATCAATAATCCACCACGACACAATAACATCCATCCTCTAAACAAGGATCATTTTTCAAACTAACAAATCATAACCGACACCTCAACCAAAGATTCCAAGGGTCCTCCATGGTCACAAGATGTCAACATCTCCAAATCACACGAAGATAAGCATCTTATGTCAATAGAACTCAAGATGTTAGAGCAATCTCATTGCATACAAGAAATAAGATCCAATATCTCCTTCATGACACCAAAGATCATTTATCACCAAGTGATGAATCCACATCACTACCAAAGCTGCCACTGAACTATGATACAAAGATACACATGGCATCATGATAATCGTCTCTTAAATAAAGATCACCCATGGTCTGCACACACTCAATTGCAACACCATCAACTCTAGAGGACAAAGTAGAACCAATATCTCCAAACCAATAAGATAAACCACCACCTATAATTAGGAATAAATCCAATACCAACAATAATGCATCTACATAAAAACCATCTTGTGCCAAAGCTCCAAGAATAAAAGGAATCTCCATGACACCATGATCACCACCCAAGTCTCACATGTCTTGTACCATAGTCAACAATTGTAGGTCCCGCAACATATTGCTTCAAGTAACACCATATCTACCTCATAATGACAACCAAGCCAATGAACCAAGTGACCAAAATAGACCAACCAAATAGAATCTATATCCACACTAAAATATCTATGGGTATAGATAACCCACATCTAATTTATCTATGCAACTTATAAGTGTAGGTAGCCTACAAAACTACACAACTCATAGATCTCACAATATAATTTAATTCAACATCACAAGTAATCATGTCAAACACAAGAAACCAAATATAAACATGTAAGTTTTACTATGAATTAAACACCAAATCACCTCTAGATTTGATTTGTCACAAACCTACAAACTACCACAGTCAAAGGAACCAACAAATAGTATCGATACTTCCAAACCTGATCCATTGCAAAGTGCTTAGAAAATGCTCTTTGTTTCCTATAAGAAGTCTAAAATTAGACACCATAAGCATAAGATATGACATATTGAATCAATGAGAGAAAAATTAGCTTCCAATTGGTATTTTCTATCCAAAACAACAAAATCTAGAAAACCCATTGATACCACAGTATAGTACTTGGAAAGAGAGCTTTTATATAACTATAATAATGCAAAAATATGACTCCTTGGGTGAAATTTATGGCTCCCCAAAAAATAATCCTCTATTATGGCATTCAAACTACAAATGGTTGGTTGCAGGGTGGCTAGTAGGTGGTCCTCGAGTGTCTAGCGGTGGATTGGATTGGTGATGGTGGTGGATTGTGTTGCTTCAGTGGTGTTAGCTAGTGGCTCACTGACAACATAACCCCAATGCAACTAGCAAGAGTTTAGCCCATGTGGTTAGTTGTGACCAATTGTTAGGTGACCCCCAAGGCTAGGGGCTCCCAATAATAGTTGAAAGTTCTCCATAGGACCATGTCTATGGCTTGAAGACTTTCTCACCTCCTCCATGCTAACATCAACACAGTAAATAATTTTTTAAATAAATTTGTAGATCATACATCAATGATGTTAGATTAGCACAAGTAGGAATATTCCCTAGCAACCTATGACCTATCACTTTTTGTAGATTGTGACCTATACCTAACATGTATATCATACAACCATATATGCTTGTATGGAGTCGTATCGGTGGCCGTACCGTATATTTCTCTATGGCCCTAAAAATGGCTGAAATTTTTTCTGCTCCAAACATAATTGAGTCTATTATGGATCCATAGGTCTTTCGGCCTTTAGAACTCAATGGTGAGATCTATTTTTATCCAAGAGGTTTCCAACAAAATCTCAGCCCCAAAACACTCACAAAAAGAGCCCAAACAAAAAACCCACTTGTTAGAACCTAATGTTATTAGGGGTTTGTTGGCCTTGTTTTCAACTTTCCAAAATTTAAACTTTTTGCATATCAAAACCCTGTGCCAAGTCATCTTTTCAGTTACAATTTGCCGATGTCGTGCATGTCAATCATGTCGATAACTTGTTATCAAGACGTCATACTTTGTCTTGAGTCAAAATTTACGTCACATCGGCTTAGTAATATTATTTTTTGCACCAACTTTCATTTTTTGCTAAGCTTGCGCCAACTTCTATTTTTCGCAAAGTTCATGTCGATTCTAATTTTTCCGCAAACCTCGCGTCAACTTTTGCTTTCCGCTAAGTTCGCGTTAACTTTCAAGTTTTGCTAAGTTTGCACACATTTCGACTTATGGCTAACCAAAGCCAAGGCATGATTTTATTAGTTTTTAATAAAGAAGGATTTCGCTTGTATTTCCGGTGAAGTGAATTTCCATTACCCCGCGCCCACCAAACTCTGCTATGGTCAAGCAAATCTTCTTATTTTTCTCACAAGAAATGTGAAACGTGGCTTTTAGCAGTTAAATAAGTTTAAGCTATGCCATATATATATATATAAGAAGGTGGAGACGTAAAAATAGGCATGCAAACAGTTAGATAAGTTAGTTAGAGCCAGCGAAGCATGCACAAGGCGTATCAATCAGTTTGATTGTAAAATCACAATGTTTCTACTGCACATTTGAGGAGAGCATGGACGTCCATCAAAGCAAAATCAAAAGTGGATTTTTGTCAGCTGTAGTAGTTGCATGTGCCCTATCGGAACTGTAGGCAAATGTGGAAGCTAATACAAAATAAGGTAGATTGTTTGAATGAGTTCCTCAAAGAAGTCTAGTTTCATGGAATGTAATGTTGTCAGTTTTGAAATGCATCTGGTAGACATGCATGCAAAATGTGGAAGCAAAGATAGTGGATATGAGTTGTTTGACACGGTCTCTCAAAGAAGCGTGGTCTCATGGACTCCAAATGCTGCAGGATATGCACATAAAGATTTGTTGAAAAGCTGCCGAAACTTATAAGTCCGTGCAAATGGCGGGTGCAAAGACAAATCCCACAGCCTTCGCAGAATGCATCAAAGAGATGTAATCTCATGAAATGCAATGGCATACTTTTGGCCATGATAGAAACTTTTAATAAAATGCAATTGCAGGTGGAAAGCCAAACTACTCAAGCATTGTTGGTGTCCTCTCAGCTTGTGCCTAAATGGGCGATTTACAACAATGTATGGACACCCTCGAAGCATAACGGGATGGGGATTTTGTATCAGATATTATAGTTCAAAATTCTATGGAAGATATATATATATTCACAATGAGGAAGCATAGACAAGGCATAGCTATCTAGGAGCCTTTTCTGCAAAATATGAAACCACAGACATGGCTCGTTAATTATTTGTTAGAAATCCTTGAAGAAACATATGGGAATTGAGGTATTTAAACCATTTGACAGACCACCTCAAGGAGATGTCAATGCATCGAATATTATTTGCAGTATGCATACAAAATGAGTTTGTTGAAAACACTTTAGAATCTTTCGAAGCAAATTCAACTGTCGAGTGTATATCCATTTCCATGAACCTGCGTCACCATCTCCTCACCATATGCCTGAATAAGAGCATGGAATGTGTGATTATAAGAGAGATACACGAAATGCTTTTGTTAAAATGTCTTTTGAAACATTAAAGAAAATGTAATTGGTAGGTGAAAAACCACATTCCACAACATTTGCCAGCATTTCTCCTTGCCTACAAACTGAAATAGGAGTTGAAAACAAGTCATGACGTCCAACAAAGCATAAAGAAATGAGATTCTCGTCAGATGTTCTAGTTGCAATTATGCTAGCCGTGAGCCATCATTTCGATGGAATGCAATGACGACAAGTCCTGCACAAAATGGTTTCTACAAAGATGCTCTCACACTCTTTGAACTAATGAAGCATTCTATTTGATCATTATGTGTGCATGGTTGGCCTCTTTGACTGTGTTAGTGTATATGTATATTGATGGGGTATGTCAAGATCTTATTTTATGAAATCATGGAGTTGTCATGCCATTGAACTACTCTCAAGAAACCGGCACATGCCGAATGAAAAGTTGTAGAAGGTCATAAGAAAATTACCCACAATGATGTTGATTCTGGTTATGGTTTTTATGGTCAAACCTCGAAGTTCATTGTATTGGAGTAAAGTCACACAACCTAGAGTATAGGATCAAGAAGTAGAAGTGAAAATTGTTAGTTTTGACATCCCAAAGAGACTGAAATCTGAGAGTGATGAATGACAAATAAGGAATTTGTAGAAAAATAATGATCCACTATGGCATTCTCCCTAGCATTCTGTGATTGAGCTAGGTAATCAAAGCAAAGATAGTATGGCAATGGTGACAAATCTACAAGAGCTTGAGAAGATGCTAAAATGGTCTAAGGAGGATTAGTAAAGCATCTTCACTATTCAAGTTTGGTTATCCCCTATAGTCTACAATTCATTCACAAATCAGCAACAAGCAAGGCATCTCGTCTAATTAATATCGGTGAGGATATCTATGTTGGATTTAATTCTACACCATGGCATGGAAATGTCAATCATCATGAATACATCCAAGTTGGAAAGAGGCAAGATATTGGACTTAACTAGACTACATTATTGCAATGTGATATTGTCCGTAGCAATGCAAAATAGGTCTTGAGAAGAGATGTATATAGTCTTGGAAAACTTTTTGAATTCTTCAGGATGTGGTCATTCTACTTTATTATCAATGGCCTTTATGTTTGCACAATGTGTTAATGATAACAGAGATATGGAATCCTTCATTTATAGTCGATGTGTAATCACTACTATCAAACTGCTATACATAGAAGGAACTATAGGTTCATAAAAGGGAAAGATGGTCATCAAGTGCAATTGGAGTGCATGTCCTCAAAGACCAGGTTGCCATTGGTGAATCTCTGTTTGAATAAGATGATTCATGGATTGGGAAAAGACACAATGTCCATTACAACAATTCTTCACACACATTTAATAGAAGTTAGAGCTATGATATGAGAGAGGATTTTTCTAAGTAGCCAAATGTATGAGTCTTCTCAAAAGTACCATGAATAATCATTCAAATTCAAAGGTGATGTTCCATTGAGGTTATGTTTGTTTCACGTTTGATTAACCGATCTTGAAATCTTTAGAGAAAAACAAGGATATACTTGAATAGATAATCAAGAGTGGAGTTTTGTCTAATGTCTTTGTAACAAGTGCCCTCGTACACATGTGTAGCACCAAAAGAAAGGTGTTCTCCTAGAGCACAATGATTGAATCATATGCAATACATGGCTTTGCAAGAAATGCCCTTGAGCTCTTCAAACAAATAAGTGGGCATGTGTGATGATGTTTCAAATGGCAAGGAAATTGATGAAAGATAGAAGAATTAACAAAATGATACATGCTTTTTATAGAGATGATAGATGACATCCATATATAGTGGAAATCCATGCAAAGCTAGATAAATTGGCTTGAGAGATGATGATGATAGCATTTTGTGACTATATCAGTGCATGGAAAATGTGCAATTGTTCTCTTCATCCAAGCTTTGTATGTGCGAACATAGGAGTCTAAGGTTCAGGTATTCTGAGATTCAGAGGGTTTGTTAAGATCCGACAAGGTTTAATTGTCAAAAATGAGCAGATGAAGATAGAAAGGACCTAGTGAAGTTCACAACTCACAATTTGCAAGTGTTAGCTTACCTTTGTGGAAAAGTGACTTTTTTCACTTATTGTAATTCACAAGTTAGAAAATGAACTTATTTCCAAAAAAAAGTGGTGTGAAATATAACCAAAAATAAGGTTCATTATATTTTTGTATTTCAAAAAGGTAGTTACTAGGTAGTTGTGAGGTAGTTACAAAGTGGTTACTAGGTGGTTATGGGAAAAAGCCTATAAATATAAGGCTATTTCAAATGTAAACGAGGACTCTTTAGAGAGAACTTTGTAGGGGGAACTTATGAATAAACTTCTTGGAACATTTTTGGTTCTACACATTGTATAGTCTACTTTTGGAATTGTATAATTTCGAGAAGATAATGAAGAATGCGTCTTCAATTCGTATATTCTTGATGTATTTCTGAATTATGATTACTAGTTTCTCGTATGTCAAATTGGTGATCTTTCTATGTATTTGTGTGAATCAAAGTTATCCATTAAAGCATGCAATTGGGGTGATAAAGCACAATCATGTCTTGGTATCCTGATTTGAAAGTGTTTAGATAAATTATCTCTTCGTATGTTGAGATTTGCCATCTTTCTTCATCGTTGTTGCATATATGTCATGAGATCCATCATAGAGTTTAGGAAAGTGGTTTCTAGCTTTTTGGTGAAACCCCCTCGTACTTTTCAATAAGATTGTGAAACTCCTGTTGGTTTTCGTATGTCTACCACGAGGGTTTCTACATGCCCATTTCTCCTATTATTTTCTTTTTCTTCCTTTTTGTACTTTTAGGATAAAAGTACACAAAAACCACAAATACCCCTATCATACGAGGGAGCTGCCCCTCTCAAACGCAGAGGAAAGTTGTTAGTCTAGTAACAACTTATCCAACTATTGGGACTATTTAGTCACCGCTCTAAGGGCAATGAGTCATTTTCAAAAGTTATTTCCCGGTGACAAATCTTTTTACCAACAGGGTCATACCCTTATAACATTTATATATTGTTCTAATATAAGGTTATAAAACCTTATGTTTAAATTAAATGCTTTATAAAGCATATACCATTTAATAATTAATAATATAATCTATTAGATTATCAATTATTTACAAATTGTTGTTTTGAATAGGTGTGACTAATACCCTTCATGCCACTCCTTCTGCTATATTTAAGGAGGTTCTCTCTCATTTGAGAGCGAAGTGAATTTGAAGATTTATAGTGAATTCTATCACTATGCATAGGAGGTATTATTGCCCATGTTGAAGTAAGTAGAGGAGTGCCCTCAAGTTCAATCTATTTTTTGTAAGTGTTTTATAATAAAATGATGCTTTATGGGGTTTTTTAACTGAAAGGGTTTTCCCCATGTATATGTTGTGTAATGTGTTAAATCTATGCTTGTATAATTCTTATTTTATTTATTTATATTTTATTTATAATGATTAGTATCCTGAGATCCTAATTTCTAACATGGTATTAGAGCAGATTAGGCTATACTAATCATTTTTATAAGTTATACTATAAAATATGTAGAAATTGATGGGAAACCTCTTTATGTTTAATCAACACATATATAAGGTCAATTGTGCAACATCTGGTGTGCCTTTTCTATTGTTTTAAAATCAATTCACTGGAGCCAAGTTAGGAAATTTTAATCATTTTTATTACAAGTGATACCTAAGAGAATTTTCATACTAATCTTTTTTCTAACATATTGATATAGCATAGGATTGTGATTGCCAAGTATTTGATTGTTAAGTCATGTATGATATTTATTTGAGTATTATATTTCATAATCTAGTTAATTCAAAATCATTCCATTATAATAGGATTACATTATCACAAAATCTTTTAGTGCCTATTGTATAGAAAGGTGTGCTTCTTTTAATAGATCATTACCCTTTATAAAAGTCAAAAGATGTGTCTTTTAATGTGAGGGAAATAGTCATAAGTCATGACCTTTGTTGCCCTCTTCCCATGTAGATTAAGTGTGTTCCTACATGGTTTCAAATGGTTGTCAAACATTAGATAAATAAATGACAGTTGGTATCAATTAAATCCTTAATGGTCCCAAGTCTTTATAAAAGTTGAAAGCACTTTCTTTTGAACTGGTCAAAGGAAAATTAGAATAATTGCTTCCTTTAATGATAAAAATTGCATCCTTCATATAATAATGTCACATCCTTCATATGATAAAAGTTTGTTATTATTTTTATAAAAAGTTGCATCCTTTCCATAATGAATGTCATATTCTTTAACTTGAAAATGAATGAGAGCTTAACGAAAGTCATATTCTTTACATAAGAAAAGTCATCTCCTTTAAATTACAGACAATTTAGAACCATCAACATGTTAAGGAAAATTTAATTTTAAAAGAAAGTCACAACCTTAAAAGAAAGTTACATCCTTCTATAATATAAGTTGCATCCTTCATGAAAGTCTCGCATCCTTTAAGTAAAGTCACTATATGAGGGAAGTCGTAGTTTTTTAATATAGTGAGAGTCGTATCATTTATAAAATGATAGTCGTATCCTTTATAAAATGATGTCGTATCCTTTACTAAAAGAATAATAAGATAGACTAATAAAAATGTTAGTATTTTATTTTTTCATCATTCATTAGAGCTAGTGGATCCTACAAAGAGTGGAATGTAGGCAATCTAAAGTAATCAACACTAAATTAGTGACTAGCTATAGTTTGCCAACTACCAAATGATATGTAGGCTCATGTTCAATAGGTGGGGACAATGGAGGGAATTGAATGCATAGAATCAATTCATAAGGACCACCTTTTATCGTATCTACATGCATAGTGTTAATTGGTCTAACCCATCTCATGTCTTCAAAGATTAAGACCTATAGGCAATCCTTCTTGACAAGAAATTTCAAGCTCTGGTTGGGTATTTTCATAACCTTTTATCACAATGCTTTATTTTTAATTAGCATGAATAAGAGATAGCATTTGTCGGTCATAAAAAATAATAATAATTCTCTATGCTCTTCAAATTTGAATTCAAATTGCAATATAAAGGGTTGTGGTATGAGTTGTGAAAAATGGAGAGCTATCTGTTAGACTACAAAATAAATTTGCACCAACCATCCTTGAGATGAGGGTGAGAGGAGAGTGGGTAGTGATATGTGTCTTCACGTAAGTTTGTTAACAATGCAATGTAAGGTGGTGAGTACCAGAACTGATGACCCCAACAAGAAGCTTGCTCAAGAACTGGAGGATCTTAAATCCCGTCTTTCTACTACAGAGAATAAAGTTAAGTTGCTAATGAAGGTTTGCATGAAAGTCTTTCATAGGGCGGCCTCTACCTTTTCTATTCTGTAGAAGGATCACTCTACTGCTGGCATGGACACCATGAATGAGAACAAGGAAGATCTGATCAAGCTGCTACAGGATGACTGGAAAGAAATGTTTCTTTAGTTTTTCCTATATTTTATGCTATGGACTTGGTTTTAATACTGTTTTAATTGTCTGCTGCTAGTCAATTGTTTTTGTGTTGTCCGTGGCCATGGGCCTGTTTTGTTGCATGTTGGGCTTTTTATAGTCGGGATTTGCACCTGTGTTTGCAGCTTATCAATACCAAAAATAATGAAATGTAAGGTCATCCTCTCAAGATATCACTTTCTACTAAGTTTCCAATGCACCAAGACTATTTATACTATGGTGTAATTTGTGGAAGCTTAATGATCATATTATTACCTAAGGCTTATTGATATTTTAATGTTATTTTCCCATATGTCATGATCTAAGCCAATTAAAAAATGTATTTAATAGGATTTGAAAGTAATTTAAAAAAAAAAAGTTTTCAAGGTTTTTATACATATTTCTCTTATTTGTATGGAAGAGTTTAATTGATAATGTGATATGCAGTTCATATCCTCACCCTTGGTGTATGATATATTTGGGTCATATTATATTATATTATAAATATATATAATTTTGTTGGTTGATAAGTCATGTGCCATGGGTTTAGCTTCATCATTCTCAAGTTACATTGGGTTGCCTTTCAACATATACTTTAATCACTCTCACTTCATATTCATTAGAGTTACAAATAATGCCTTATGGAATTAAGGGGATTTAAACCTAGAAAACTCTCTTATGAGTGCTCTTCATTGTGCCCCACAATCATTTCACATGCTTATATAGCTCAAAGTTAAAATCAGATACTTATTGTCACCTCCAACTAACTCACTTTTAGGAAAATTTTTAATATCAAATCATGCATACGTATATCATATTATACAAAAATGTAAATATTGTAGTCTCTTCTCTCAAGGCAAGGAACCTAAAACAAGTTTGTATATTTCCCTCTTCAAATATACATAATGATTCTTGCTATGACCATGGACAATATGATGTTTAGAGGCAACTTGATGAAACAATTGGAGTTTTGACTTAATGGGCTTCCCTTGTCCATATGAAGGTAGAGCTTATTAACTAACCTTCTAGAAGGTAACATTAAACCTTGCATTCTCCAAGGCCAAAAATTAGAGATCTCCTCAATCTAATTTTTCATGACCTCGTTGGAATATTTTTTGTTAAACATTTGATTAACCATCTTTTTTGTTTTTATATTTATAATTATAATTAAAAAGAATAGTATTATTAACAAGTAATTAAATTGGTATGTCTAGTGGTTTAAATTGGGTTGACTTAACCTAATACTAAGTGCATGACCACTTTAATAAAAATATGTCATTCTTATGATTGAGTTTCTATCTTTCCTAGGTCATTTAGATCTGGTAGTAATATTTATGATGAAGTTTTTTAGATTTCTCAGCTCCCTTTAGCTATGTTATTTGACAATCATATCATCCTCATATGGTCCCAAGGATTATAGGGCTACAGTAATATGGCAATGAAAAGGCCTGGCACTTACATCAGAGAGGCCATAAATGGAAATCCTTCCATCACTAGAGCTATTGAAGTTAAAGGACTAACTTCATTGATTATAAACCTAACATCTCTTATGAGCTACTAAAGCTAAATGAGCCAGACTCCATCATGCTCTATGTTTGAACATTTATATATATTGAAACTAACTTTAGAGATATATACTACTATAAACAAAAATAATTGACAAATCCTTGATATTGTTGATGCTTTTTAAAAGATGCAAGCAACACCTAAAAACGTAACTTTATTATTATTTATGTTATAACCATAGAGGATATTCAAATTGATGTTAAAGAGAATCATCACCACTAAAATAAGAGATGTCATATAATTTACATTATCATGCATATAAGATATTGTCATGTGTAAAGGCTCTAATTTTAGATAATTATGAATTAAATTGATAAAAACCTCGAATGAGTTTGCATGGCTAGGGGATTGATAACATTTGATATTAGTTATTTGAATATTGTTATAATTAAGAAGCATTTTATCCTATATGTCACAAGGAAGAGAGGTCCATTAGGGGGCAATACTACAAGATAAAAAGGTATGTCCAAATGGGTAAAAACATCTAAGAAGATGACATTTTGATATAGTACATAAGTGTTTTTCATAACTATCTAAGGAGGTCACTATTTTCTCTAAAAACTCTAAATTTATTGGGTATAAAAGAACCTACTTGTAATGGGTGGTTGTCACCCTAATAAATTGTCTGAAGAGAAAGTCTAGAAAGGATAGCTCACCCATCACTTTAAAAAAATTATGGATCAAATGTTTAGTTGGATGACTATTTTTTCCTTGTAGAAACATGACAAATTATGCATACTTACGCTTATGAAAATCCTGTATAATCTCCTTGATAAGATTGGCAGGTCATTTTTAAGTATTGTCATAGCATATTATATGTTGAATTACTTCTTATTAAATTAATTATGGGCTTTTATTATTCTTGCATCAAAAATAAAATTTATTGATTATTGTGTTATTGACTATTTTGGAAATCCTCTTGATAGGACATATACCTTTAACCATGTCTTCAAAATATGGTGCAGGTGATATCACATGAATGGAGTAATATTTAAACAACTACCAAGTCTATAGCCCTTTAATCAAAAGTTTGACTACAAAACTAGTTGCATAAGAGTCAATGTGGCTTAGGAGATTATTGGAAGATTTTTTCATCTAAATACTATTACATGTCCCACTTTATTTTATGATAACTTAATTTGTTTAATCTTACCAAAGACTCCTATTTTCAAAAATAAAGCACATTTGAAGTTCATGGGAACTTCATTCAAGGGAAAATATTTCCATCCTAATATTATTCTCAAGTTCTACTAGACTAATTATCAAATGACAAATATAATATGATCAAGAAGAGTTGGGCTATGCTCTCAGTAATCACAAAATAAATCATATATATATTAAGCATCAAACCTTTGTGTAGTACCAAAATCTCCAAATTCAAATGAATGCTTGGTTGTAAGGAGTTTCCATTGAGGGGGAGTGTACAAGATAATGACACCTCTGGATGTAAGACCTACAAAGGCACAAAATAAGACCTGTAGGCATTATGGCTAAATTCAGAATGCAAGACCTAATAGGCATAAATAAGACCTTTAGGCATTATATGTAAGCCCTATGAGCATATTGAAAGTACTTATATCTATATATCTTCCACTTGTAAAAGCGTTGTATTATATAAGACCTACATGCACTATGTAATGAACCGAGGGGAGGCTACTTTGAGGAGTTCAGAGCTCTAATAAAAACATTATAAGACCTTGATTAAGCATCATTTTTAAAACACAGGAATCATAAAGTATGACAAGATAACTTTGTCACGTCTCAAATCTTGAACTATCTATGGTTACTTTATGTGGAATTAATCTATGGACAAATTATGTGTTTGATAGATAATTTATTGTTTTGAAAGATGAATGATTATTTATGAATGTTAAATTCATGTTAGTAATGCTTCAGCTATTTGGTTACTAATCTATTAACGGGAAATTGGAGTTTACTATGAGTTGCAGGTTGTCGAAGAGAAGGGGTGGTTGAGGTAAAGGAGATTAGCATCCTGGCAGGGTTAAGATGGAGGGATATCATTCACACACTTCACGTACTGACATGTAGCTACATATGTTTGCATATTGAATGATTTAAGAGTTTAATTTAAATTGCATTTTTTATTTTATTAAATTATATGAATTTATTGCATAGTTAGTAATGGTGATTTAATTAGATTATTTAATTCATTGTTATTTAAATGTTGTGAGTGCTAGAAAATAGAATAATTAAAATTAGTTATTTAAATTATTTTTATAACTATAATCTATTTAATTATTAGTTTTATAGATACATTGTGATAAATATGTAAATTATTTTAATAATATTTTTAGAACTAGAAATAGAATAAAATATATTTTGGAGCAAAAACTAAATTTAGGAAAAGAAAAGCTCTAGAAAACGAAACACTTGAGGAAGAGGAAACAATAAAAGAGTAGTTATAATTCATTTCTTGCTCACCAAAACTCCTATTTAACATCTTGCATTCTCAAAAAGGGAGGAAGCTCTTCATCTCTAAAAATTGCATTCAAAATAAAAAGGAAATTGTGGAAGTATTTTTGGGACAAAAAGAGGGAATAGTTCAAATCAAGAAGCCACTGTAAAAATCTGTGGGAATCAAGCATTCGGTTGGATAGAGAGCGAATTTCAGGTTCTTATTTTAGATCATATGTGGCTGTGTGTGTGTGTATGAATCTTTTTCTTATGTGCGAAAACCATGATCCTCTGTCTAAAATTGATATTTAGAAATACATGCAACTGTTTGTGGCATTGTGAAAGAAATGTTTTGTTTTGATATATATATATATATGTATGTATGTATATATATACATATATATATATATATATGTATATAAATATATGTATATATATATATGTATGTATGTATGTATATATATATGTAGGTATATATATATATATGTATGTATACATACATACATATATATATAGGTATATATATATGTATGTATGTATGTATATATATGTATGTATGTATGTATATGTATGTATGTATGTATAGATATATATATATATATATACATACATATATATATATATATATATATATATATATATATTATCGTTACATTTTATATTGGATTAACTATACTTTATGTTGGATTGACTGTATTTTTGGATCGATTGTATTGACTGTATTACATATTGGATCGACTGTATTTTTGGATCGATTGTATTGACTGTATTTCATGTTGAATCGATTGGATTTTATATTGGATCGAATGTATTTTAAGTTGGAGCGATTGTGTTTTATCTTGGATTGATTTTATATTATGGAACGGTTGTTTTGCATATATGGTACTAAGGTCGTTGGAGGACAGCAAAGGCACTGCATCAACAAATGGTGCCACAATCCCTTAGGGACTGCGACCCCATTTAGGGACGACGACCTTTATTTTATCACTGTTTAATTACATTTCAAATATTTTCTTGCATTATGTATATTTTATACCTGAAACCCTCATAAATATTTAGCATAAATTTGATATCGCTGCTCTTGTAGCGCTTGGACACTGACAGTCCTCCGAACATTAGTTTATTTGGAGATGTAAATATATATATTCATACAAATTTCATTTTCTCTGCATATAGATATATATTGACTGTAATTTTTATTCTCTAGAAATATAATGGTTTATGGCTGCAATTGATTATATCATTTGATAGCATATAGATATATTGACTATAATTTTTATTGAACTACAATGATGAGTGGAGTTTATTTTGTCAAATTAAATTATATGAATTTATATATATATATATAATATCTAAAATTGAATTTATTGTGCTGTAGAAAAATATATATATTCTATCTATTTTATATTTGCACCGATGAAAATGACTTGTATGAACTTTTGAATTATTGAGTTCTTGATAAATGTTATTTTTCCATTTCAATTGGAAAAACTAGCAATATATCAAATTCCTTGATTTATGAAAGAAATGCATTATGTTTAACTCGTAGATCATCACTTAGATTAGGAAAAATTGAGATAAAATAAGGAAGAAATAGTAAACTTTCCAACAAGCAAACCAGTGAACTAAACAATGGAAATAATGTTTGAATTCAAAATATAGATATTTATGACTATGGGAAATCAAACATAGGAAACTATGTTGTATGTATTTTTGGAAAAGTACGAACTTTCAGGAAAGGATGTCGAATGTGGGCTACCAAAGACGATAGTTTTACTTTTTCTAAAACTATCATTTTTATTTATTTGCTTGGTTAAGCTACTATACCATTGAAACATATGGATTTATTTAAAAGCATAGAACTATATTTGTCGCTGCCACATCTCGTTTGCAAGAGTTTATGTCATTCTAGGATTAGGATGCATATAGGCAATAGGCACACATCGAGTGATTCCCTCTTGCTTACACCATTCCGGGTTGCTAGGCTCCTTGTGCAGGATCGGTGTTTTCTTCAAGTTAGGAAGAAACCCGAGGAAGTCCAGTACTTCGTGGTTGGGTGGAAAAAGTGTCTCAACCACTCTCTTGGTCTTGGTTTGCAGATGATTGGAGGATTGAGGCAACCGAGTTTAGATATTATTATTGATATGAATATTTGCTTTATAAATATTTCTTTCTATGCCTTCATTGCCAAGTTGTAATTGTAACATGATTCATGGATATCTTGATGATAGTCCTTCCTTGTGTAACATTGAAATAGATGTATTGTAACACCAAGTCAGGTGTATGTAAACTGTTATGTAATCCATTCTGGTATATGGATCATTATTCTTATTCATGGATTCTTGCCATTTTATGTTATTATGGATATTTGGAAACCATTACTAGTTGATTATCTTACTTATGGAATATGCTTTTCTTTTGGGTACTATTTTTAGTTGGTAAATTTCTGCACCTTACAAACTTTCATGTAGATCAGAATACATGCTCTTCATTTTGGCATATATTTATGTCTCTATTTATCACTGTCAAAGAAGACCTACATTAATAGGGTACCTCATTTTTATTTTAAATAGAAATTGACAAGTGATACCCCCTATTAATATTAAGGGGGAGTGTTAAAACCTAATGTTTTTAGGGGTCATACCCTTATAACATTTATATAATGTTCTAATATAAGGTTATAAAACCTTATGCTTATTATATATTTTATAAAGTATATACCATTTAATAATTAATAATCTAATAACTATTAGATTATTAATTATTTACAAACGGTTATTTTGAATAGGTGTGACTAAGACCCCTTCAGGTATTTTGCCACCCCTTCTCCTATATTTAAGGAGGTTCTCTCTCATTTGAGAGAGAAGTAAATTTGAAGATTTATAGTGAATTCTATCACTATGCATAGGAGGTATTATTGGCCATGTGGAAGTAAGTACAGGAGTGTTCCTAAGTTTAGTCTATTTTTAATAGAGTATTTTTTATAAGTGTTTTATAATAAAATGATGCTTTATGAGGTTTTAACTTCAAAGGGTTTTCTCCATGTATATGTTGTGTAATGTGTTAAATCTATACTTGTATAATTCTCATTTTATTTATTTTATATTTTATTTATAATGATTAGTATCAAACACTAGATCTGCAACAACCTAGGTTTGTAAACACACATATAACCTTGAAAATGCCTTCATTATTTTCTTTTAAGGCCATGGATTCAACTATTCACAAGAATATACTCATACCAAAGATTACATATACTAGGGAGATCTCCTCCCACAACCTGACATCTAGGTTGTGATAACAAATGAAAAAAAATGTAGCCATAATAAACTATTTCCATATAAAACTAAGAGAGAGAAATATGCAAATAAGTATTTAGAATCCACAATGCAAAATAATAGACAAACATACCATCCAGATAAGGCCAAATGTACCCTGGGAAAACCCTCATGAGGGAAAAACATAGACTCCAAAAGCACCCACATACTTAATGTGTTATCTCATGAACAAAGATTACAATACACTTGAAGAGTCTCCATGTAAGGCCTCTGAAGCATCAACCACTCTAGTTGGATTCCTCCATGTGATCAAAGAAATGAGAACCGTGTAGCCACACATCCCAATCCATGTTTTCTCTCCTCACATATGCAATCTACAACTGATGCTTAATCCAACCTTAGTCAACAAGCCAAAGGTTAAGCAAGCCAACCTCAACAACTACTCACGTGTTTATTTTTATAAAGACAAGCTTGCACAAAACCACTAAGTGGTATTGCATAAACCATGTGCCCCTAAACCATGAGATTATAAAACCATGCCCCCTCATTTACTTTTTGGTACTAAGTTTTCCCAATATTAAATATTTTCTAAATGTGCAACCCACATTAAATATTTATCCCAATGTTACAAGAATGTCTAACCCATGTGACACATGCATCCCTAGATTTCCTAGATGCACCATTATTAAATATAACATTTTATTTTGTGAGCATTATGCAAGGTGTACGACACACCTTTCCCAACACATGCCTTGCCACTACAGTGTTGGCAATGTGTGTTGTCATTGGTGTCAACTCGTATATGTGTCAACTTGAGGATAGGCTTGTATAGAAGTTGAAGATAGGTTAATGGACAGTGGAAGATTTGAGAGAGATGGTTTGACATAGGGTCAACATGATTGATACAATGGAAGATTTGAGAGATGGTTTGACTCAGTTAGAGACATGGGGTCAGCATGTTTAAGGCAGGTCAATCTGGAAGACCTAGCAAATGGAGAGAAATTGTCTAAGTATAAGACTGATGATCAACCTAATGTCTAAGTATGATGCGAAGGTGAGGACACTTGTTCTAATATATTTCCTATATGTCTACATTGATATCTCACCAGTTTGGTGTACCACACTCAGAGCTAAGTTGCAGAAGTTTTGCTAAGGCATTTACAGTGCATACCCTAAGGGAGAGTCATAATGTTTTGGTTTGCATTCCTCTAAGATTTAATCTTGCAGTTCAAAAGATAATTTGGTGGGCATATGAATGTGTTATATCTAGGATTTCAAGTCATGAAACCTTCTATAATAAAAGTTATAAGTGACAGAGTTCTGGCCTGTCCTCTGGAAGAGTAAAGCAATGATGAAGGATTGTTGGAATGCTTTGCATTCCTCTATAGTGATAGATATGGATGTGTGGTTTTGGGGATATGTTTAGAGTAGTGTATGAGTATTTCCATATGAGTTTTAGATGTTTTAGTGGTTCGCAATGCAATATCCTAAGTTTTGATATGTCACAGTCAGTCAGGGATGCTCTGTTTTCAATAGTTTAATATGTTTCTTCTTGTGGTAGCATATAATGATTAGATAATTCAAGAGAAGAGTGTAAGGATGATATTAATAAAGTATATTACTTACTTTTTGGTCCACATGATGTTTTTGGTCTCTCCCTAGTGGTGTGAAGATAAACAGTGGGTAGTGTTGTTGTTGTTCAGGTCAACAGTTTGATTCCCTTCAATTGTGGTTGATCTTGATTAATTAATTTGGCCTTGAAGGATGTGTTATGATGTATTTGATCCTATTATGCCTTGTGAAATGATTTGCAACTCATAATGTATTTGTTTTGAGCTGACCTATACAATATCACACGTTTCATCTAAAGATTATTTTGGTGCCAACCTAATTGATGTTTTGAGTTGTTCTAAAGAGTATATATGAAGAACGCCATTTTGTAAGAAATGAGGACATGAGTGTGTTAAGCATGAAGTGTGTGAAGTCAGAATGATGGGGTAATTATGTGAAATAAGGGAATGCAACATTAGCATATGACAGATGCCTTCTTTACAGTAGTTTAGGTTCCTATTTTCATTATAATTTTCATGTATCCTGCTACCAGACAATGAGTCTCTTTAGCAGGTCTTTATATCTTGCCCTAAGGTTGAAGCCTTAGCTTGCAAGTCAGCAAGGAATAGTAGCTTCCTTGGGTTGTAGCCCTAAAACAAAGTTGTAATCCTTTACAGTAGTGAGCTTATTATATTATGAGTTAATCCTCACCGTGGCTTTTCCCTCATTGGGTTTTCCACGTAAAAATCCTAGTGTCTTTGTGTGGTGCATGTTTTACTTTTTGTTCTTCATCTTTTGGTTAAAATAATTTAATGGTTATGTTGTAAATGGAATTGATTTAAATTTTAAGGATAGACTGATTCACCTCCCCCTCTTAGTCTCTAGATGTGTTCAACAATTGGTATCAGAGCTAAGTACCTTTGAGAAGCCTAACAACTAAAGTAGATCTTGCACTTGAACACATGGAATCTGTAGCAATGTTTAATGATGTGTTTACTCTAGAACCAAACCTAGAAGAAATGGAACTTGAAGGTTGGGACTTAAATCTAGATGATTGTGAAGTAGACTTTGAACGAGAGCTTCGGTCAGCTTTTGAAGATCTAGATTAAGCAAGAGAACTAAATCTAGAATATGAGGGCATGCTTGCAAAATCAAAGGAGACAATTTTCAAATTGAAGGCACAAGCTATAGAATCAAAAGGAAGAAATTGGTAAACTGAAAGCTCAAATAGGAGATAAAGGATGTGACATTAAACTCAAGGAGACAAAAGATGCGATCTCTAATTTGAAAGTCATGGTTGAAGAAGGAAAGAGGATTGAAGACTACTTAAATATGAAGCTCAATGAGAAAGCAGTTGAATGTTCAAAACTTGAGGAAGAAGTTGTCACTCTGAGAAAAGAACTGGAATAAGCAAAAGAATAAATTGACAATGGTTTAAAACTAAAAGGAGGTTCTAAAATTCTTGACGAGTTGATTAACTCTCAAAAACCATCAAAAGAAAGATTTGGTCTTGGTTTTGAAAAGGGGAAAAGTCTTATCATCAGTGCATCTGCAAACTTGTATGATAACTTCAAAGCAAAAAGAAAGTCTAAAATAAAGGAGGAAAAATTCTGCATTAAAGATCCTAAAAAGAATGGCTCCAGAGATGCAAAAGAAGATGGGTTCATTTCTATCGAGAGACAAAGAAAGAATAACTTCACACAAGTTCAGAACAAGAAGAAGAACTTCAAAAAGCCTGCTTCTAAACAAACTACTCCTACCTGGTACCCTCAAGCTTTCAATGGTAATTGCTATGCTTGTAATAAGATTGGTCACAAGGCTATTGAATATAGAAGCAAGATGAATCAGAATTCACTTAGGCCTCCAAGTTACAATGTTGTGAACTCTCATTCATTTCATGGTCAGTATTATGCTTGCAATAAAATTGGTCATAAGGCTAATGAATACAAAAGTAAAGTGATGAGGAATGGTTTCGTGAATAAGAATAATATGACTTCTCAATTCTTTAATGGTTTCTGCTACGCATGGAACAAGTTTGGTCATAAGGCTGATAATTGTGGATCTAATCTAAGAAGAGGTGATTATGCTCAACAATCTAGGATCACCTACTACAATTGCAATAAATCAGGACACATTGCAAGGTTTTGCAAAGGAAAGAATGTGATACCTGCTCATCAAAAGAAAATTGGCACTGTTCAGCAAAAGAAGGAAATGAACAAGATATGGAAGAAGAAGGAAGAAGGTGAAGTAAAGGAAGTATCTATACCTATGCCTGGTGCAGATGGACCTTCAAGTAACTAAAAGGGAAGTATTGGCTTAGGGGGAGTTGCAATTGTAAATCATTTCAAACCCTTGTTTAGCATAAGATGTTGAAATCCTTAGCATAATGGTTAATGGTGACATGGATATGTTTGGCTAGCAATTTTCTCACTTTTGATCAAAATTCCAGAGAAAATACACTCTTTGCGAAGGTTTGTTGAATGATCATAGATCCCTATGATAGTAAAATGTTGATTAGGTCAAGAACAGAGAAATACATTTAATGCAGAGCAGCTAGGGCAAATATGAAGCGTATTTAATCAATACTTGATCAAAATTGATCTCATTTGTGATCGATATCTAGTGTGTGCAAGAGCTAAGTCTTGGAAAAGGTTTTTTAGTGGATCTTGTGTGCAAACCCTAATGATAGTATTCTCAAGTTTTTTGAAGAGTTATCATGGCAACACCTATGATTATTAATATAGTGGAGAGGCCAAGGCCAAAATTCAAGAAACATTCATATAAATCCATTGAGACTGATAAGAGTGGAGTGTTTTCCCACGTTCCCCACAATGTAATGTATACAAAGGATGTCTACATATACATTCATTCACAACTAAATGAATACAACCATCTGAAGTTGGAACAATTTAGGAACGACCATCTCTTGGGTGATGACTTTCAGCTAAAACTAGGGTATGCAAATGTTGAGGCTAAATGCTTAGATGTATGGAAGGGTTTTCCCAATTTTTGATAGGAGGATGATTGGATTAGAATTTTTTAGTCGGATTCATGAAGAATTCCTTTTCCTTGATTAACCCTATATGATTACAAAAGAATCCATCAAAAATGTGATTGGATTGTGCTCCTCCAAACCTGTGCCAATTCTAAAGGTCGTAAAGAATGAGGTGGTAACGAAGCTTACCGTTGAAAATTTTGATAAAAGAACCCTTACAGTGGAAGATATCACTGATCTAGGGGTCCAATATGCCATAATGGGTATTGCATACAAAGTATATTACACAAATAGAGAAGGATCAACTATCACAATTACCATCTACACTGCTCATCATATGGTTAAGGAAGGAAAGGACTATGAACTATGTGAGCTATTGCGACAACAATTGTTAGACAATCTGAAGAGAACAAAGGAGACATGTTATCACTTCTGGTATGGCTCTCTGATTGTTTGTCTCATGTTTTATTTCATGAAAGAATTGTCTAGTAGAAAAATGTGGTTCGGAGAAGAGATATTCTTGTGGGCGAGCAGATTAGTGATCACATGCGGAGTTTTGCAGACACCAAACAATGTAACACAATGTATTGGGGATTCTTTAAAAACTTCCAAGATGAAATGCAAATGAGGGAAAGGATACCATCAAAAGTTGTAGAAAAATACAAGAATGATATAACTTTCATTCATGGTGGATAAGGATAATTGCTACATGGAGGTAGTTGAACAAAGGACTTTCTGGATAACCACCATGCCCTATGAGGTATATGGACTTGATTTGATTAGATATGCTAATATCTTGCTCAACAAGCCTAAAGATCCTACTATTGAGAGATTTTGGACCTATGATGAAATAACTAAGAAGATGGTTAAGAAGAATGTAGAAGAGAAGGCAGAGAATATGAAATCAAAGTTGGAAGAGATGCTTAATACTCCTAAAGGTTCTGTAGAAGAACATCAAACCACCTCTACTTCACAAACTCCTAGAAGGACAAGTAGGTCTGCCTGTACTACTGCTACTTCTTTTGAATCCTCCGGACTTGCTCAAACACCTCCTAGAAGGAGAAGGGTTGTTGTTGATATAGTGGTACAAACCAAGACTGTTGAGAAAAAGAAACATAGACCAAAGTAAGAGGCAAAAAGAGAAAAGATTAATCTAGTGAATGTAGATGATGATGAAGAGGATGAACAAGAAGAAGAGGAATCTTGTAAATTAAGGAGAAAAGAAAAGAGAACAAGACAAGGAGAAGAAGAATAAGAAGAAACTTCCAAAGGAAAGCGAAAAGGAAAAACAAAGAAAACAAAAAGTGCTCCTCAAGAAAAAATTGAATATAAGCCTCTACAGCTTGAGGCCACTGTCAATGCTATTGCATTGCATGGTGCCCTAAAGGAAGTTTTAGATATTTATGATGAGATGCCTGACAATGATAAAGCTACAATTGAGGAAGCTATAGTCAGATCCTTTAATGTGGCCCTAATTGAGATCATTGATCAACTTCCTGCAAGTCTTGCAAACATACTCACCAATAAGAGGAATGAAGCCATGGCAAAAGAGGCCAATATGAGGTTGTAGGAGTCAAGGACAACACTGAGAGGGGGGGAGAAACAGTGTTGTGTGAATTTTCAAATCTTTTTCCAAACTTTAACTTTCAAAACACAAGGAGAAAGATATCATTGATAAACATATGCACATAGCTGAGAATGAAGAAAGAGAACAAAACCTCATGAGCAAAGTATTAACATACACATATACAGATGAAAACAATATGCAACATAACACAAATTTGCATGAGTGGAAAACCCTCCAGGGGTAGAAAAACCACTCTAAAACTACCTCACTGGCTTTATGAGAAATCTCACTGATTACAATATTTAGAAGCACCAACTTCAAGGGGCACCAACCCCTAATTCATTTAGAAGCACCAACTTCAAGGAGCACCAAACCCTAATGCATAATCAAACTAAAACCAAGAATTCAAAGGGTTACTTTGTTTCCATTATATTCAATATCCCATCTCTGCATAATACAAACTTCATGTGTAATTTCTCCATGTGTATGTCTTCAATCCTGCATCTGATGCTCAATCAATTCATTCACTTGATTTAGATTATCTCTGCATATTTAATTGTATATTGTCTTCTTACTTGATTCGGTTCATTCTGTATCATTCAAGTTGTCTTCAATTTTTCATATTGATACACATAACAATATCTGATAAAACTATGTTTTCTTTTTAAAAGGATCTTGTAGAAAATGTCTTCATTTCTGCATGTTGATCTGGACAACATCACTCACTCTCACAGTGTATCTGCAAAACTAATATTTATAAGAAATACAAAAATGTCCTTTCAAAGAAAACTTTTATTTTCCTCTTTTCAAAAACCTTTCATTTTCCAAAATAAAAATAGCTCCACCTGTAAAAATTCATCTTCGTTAAATTGAATATCTTCAACAATAAATTTTAATCTACCCTTGAAAGAGAAAAATAAAATCTCTTTATAAAAATAATCAATCTCCTCCTTTGCAAATATCATTTTCATAAAATGATATCTATTCACCAAAACCCCAACACATTTTTCTGACCCTTATTTTTCACAACCTTTCATTTTTATGCTTCTTCTTCATTTTTGTTTCATTTTCAACTTCTGACCCTTGACATCTACAAAAATGACAAACTTGACCTTTCATTTTATCTGACATTTCAATCAGTGCCCTGTAGGAGAAAATAAAATCTCTTTCAAACTGAATATTCAGTCTTTTCATTTTCATCTTCCATCTAAAAATTAATTCTCCTTCTCTACAAATAACATCCATCAATTTCAATTCTAAAAACATATCCTTCCTCTTTGAATGACTATTCATCTTCCTCTATCTGCAAAATAGTATCAAATTGTCTTGACATGAAAAATCATTTCATTTTGGAATTTCCTTCAATCTGCAAAATTTTTGCCTTAAAAAAAATCACAATGACCCTTCAGTAAAAATGAATTGACCTTTCATATATATTTCTCTTCAATTTCCTCACCAAATGATTTGCCATTTGATTTTCAATATTTCTCAAAAAAATAATATCCTAAAAGAATCATCAATAAAAACTTTCAATACATTCATCACTTTGTTCCTGTAAAAAAATCTTCTCCTCATAAAGCATCCTTATCTTCATAAAGGATTAAGATTCCACTAAATAAGATGCTTATTATAAAAAATAGAAAACTTCCTCCATTATTATTTTGATGCCTTAAGTCATACGGTTGAACTCTTAAAAATAGTAAGAAATCTTCGAACAAAATAGCTTTTAATTCTCACAGAAAATCTGCCCTTGAGACTGACTAAAAATAGCCTTCTTTCTGCAGTTACACATAACAAGCGACACTCACAAGCATGTCAAATTGAATACGTGGGGGAGGAGACAATTTAAATTATGTCCATTGATATTTCAATGTGCACTCAAACAACTTTTAAAACCATCCTTAGATTCTTTATTCATGCCCAATGTATCATATGATGACCAATGCTTTAAGTCTCTCTTATAGAAGGGCCGGTCACCACCATGTCTTAGGAACCCTTTAGGTGGTCATTTTAAGTGAGTTTACCTACAATTCAAAGTCACTCCAAAAATATGGCATAAAGTGCACTTGGTGAGTGACGGTTGTGAGATGAGCATTGAGACTAAACTTAGGACTTATTTTTATTCACTTATGCTCACATCCTAATAGGAGATGCCTCTAAAAACAAACATCATAGAATGAAAAATGATGCCCCTACACAGTCCAAACCATGAATGATGATAATTTTCCAATACTTGATAATCCCAAGGAAACCAACAACTCGAACCAATTAAAGTGTCAATAGGGGATTCACCAAAAACTTTTTGTGAAATGAACCCTAAATAACTTATACTTCAAAACACCACCAAATCAAAATCTTGTAAGAACATTGAATGATAAAAGCCTTCCTGATCTGTCCCCCTGATCTGATCACTCTTGATATTGTGATTTGTCCTCTTTATGTCGTTCTACCAAGTGAGTCATGAATGAACAAACAAGCCCTGCAAGCCTTTCAATCATAAATGATACCTTCCACGCATCTGAACCCTTTTATGCGAAGCAAGAAGCAAGATCATAACCAACTCCTCACAACATAGATCCTCTGGCCAACATAACTCAACTCAACTCAGCAAGACATAAGAACCATCACATATAAACTCTAGATTGATACTAAAATGATCAACCATGCTTTACCAAACATTCTTTACCAAAGCAATACAACAAATCATGAAGATCAACTCACTGAATATGCAATGTATCAACCTCTTGCACTTACCTCCTGATTAGTGACCTTCAGATGTTTACTAATATCAACCCAAGATCCTGCAAGACCTTTTTGACATCAATGACAATCAGTCCCCATCAGAGGCAACAAGCAATTGAGAAGGTTGGTCCATCTATCTTTAATGAAGAAAAGGTTAAAGTTTCCCAAAGACAAGCATAAGAATTTAGAACCAAACGTAGAATAAATATTCTAATGGGAAAGGATAAAGAAGAAATAGAAAGATTGGAAAAGGAGACAGTAGAGAAAACAACCAAAATTCTTGAAGAGATGAAGAGTGTTGAAGTGATTATTGAAGATATATCTAATGACATAGACTTGTCATCTTTTGAAGATAACGTAACAGGTGATGATGAGACTATGAACAATGATCAGCAGAGTGAGGAGACTGCTCCTCCAGAGAATACTGAAGCACAAGATACAAAGGATCAAGGTAAAATGGGTACACCTCCTCTGGAGGATACTAATTCGAGTGCATAACATGACAATTCTCCTCCTGTGAATCCAGGGAAAGATAAGCAAAAGAAAGAAGATAATCCTAAGAAAGCTCAAGATAAAACATGATTCATGGAATCTTGATGATAGTCCTTCCTTGTGTAACATTGAAACAAATGTATTATAACACCAAGTCGGGTGTATGTAAATTGTTATGTAATCCATTCTGGTATATGGATCATTATTCTTATTCATGGATTCTTGCCATTTTATGTTATTATGGATATTTGGAAACCATTACCAGTTGATTATCTTACTTATGGAATATGCTTTTCTTTTGGGTACTATTTTTATTTGGTAAATTTTCGCACCTTACAAATTTTCATGTAGTTTAGAATACATGCTCTTCGTTTTGGCATATATTTATGTCTCTATTTATCACAGTCAAAGAAGACCTACATTACTAGTGTACGTCATTTTTTATTTTAAATAGAAATTGACAAGTGATGCCCCCTATTAATATTAAGGGGGGGTGTTAAAACCTAATGTTATTAGGCGTCATACCCTTATAACATTTATATATTGTTCTAATATAAGGTTATAAAACTTTATGCTTATTATATACTTTATAAAGCATATACCATTTAATAATTAATAATCTAATAACTATTAGATTATTAATAATTTACAAACAGTTATTTTGAATAGGTGTGACTAATACCCCTTCAGGTATTTTGCCACTCCTCTTATATTTAAGGAGGTTCTCTCTCATTTGAGAGAAGTGAATTTGAAGATTTATAGTGAATTCTATCACTATGTATACGAGGTATTATTGGCCATGTGGAAGTAAGTAGAGAAGTGTTCCTAAGTTCAGTCTATTTTTAATAGAGTATTTTTTATAAGTGTTTTATAATAAAATGATGCTTTATTAGGTTTTAACTTGAAAGGGTTTTCTCCATGTATATGTTGTGTAATGTGTTAAATCTATGCTTGTATAATTCTCATTTTATTTATTTTATATTTTATTTATAATGATTAGTATCTTGAGATCCTAATTTCTAACACCACTTGCTAAATCTCCATCAAAACCTAGATCTACAACAACCTAGGTCTACAAACACACATATAACTTTGAAAATACCTTCATTCTTTTATTTTAAGGCCATGGATTCAACTATGTACAAGAATCTACTCATACCAAGGATTAGAAATACTAGGGAGATCTCCTCCCACAACCTGACATCTAGGTTGTGATAACAAATGAAAAAAAAATGTAGCCATAATAAACTATTTCCACATAAATCTAAGAGAAATATGCAAATAAGTATTTAGAATCCACAATGCAAAATAATAGATAAACATACCATCCAGATAAGGCCAAATGTACCCTAGGAAAAACCCAGACTCCAAAAGCACGCACATACTTAATGTGTTATCTCATCAACAAAGATTACAATACACTTGAAGAGTCTCCATGTAAGGCCTCTGAAGCATCAACCACTCTAGTTTGATTCCTCCATGTGATCAAAGAAATGAGAACCATGTAGCCACACATCCCAATCAATGCTTTCTCTCCTCACATATGCAATCTACAACTGATGCTTAATCCAACCTTAGCCAACAAGCCAAAGGTTAAGCAAGCCAACCTCAACAACTACTCACATGTTTGTTTTTATAAAGACAAGCTTGCACAAAACCACTAAGTGGTATTACATAAACCATGTGACCCTAAACCATGAGATTACAAAACCATGCCCCTTCATTTACTTTTTGGTACTAATTTTTCCCAATAATAAATATTTTCTAAATGTGCAACCCACATTAAATATTTATCCCAATGTTACAAGAATGTCTAACCCATGTGACGCATGCATCCCTAGATTTCCTAGATGCACCATTATTAAATATAACATTTTATTTTGTGAGCATTATGCAAGGTGTACAACACACCTTTCCCAACACATGCCTTGCTACTACAGTGTTGGAAATGTGTGTTGTCATTGGTGTCAACTCAATATGTGTCAACCTAAGGATAGGCTTGTATAGAAGTTGAAGATAGGTTAATGGACAGTGGAAGATTTGAGAGAGATGGTTTGGCATAGGGTCAACATGATTGATACAATGGAAGATTTGAGAGATGGTTTGACTCAGTTAGAGACATGGGATCAGCATGTTTAAGGCAGGTCAATCCGGAAGACCTAGCAAATGGAGAGAAAATGTCTAAGTCTAAGAATTATAATCAACCTGATGTCTAAGTATGATGCGCAGGTGAGTACACTTGTTCTAATATATTTCCTATATCTCTACATTGATATCTTACCAGTTTGGTGTACTGCACTCAGAGATAAGTTGCAAAAGTTTTGCTAAGGCATTTACAATGCATACCCTAAGGTAGGGTCATAATGTTTTGGTTGGAATTCCTCCAAGATTTAGTCTTGTGGTTCAAAAGATAATTTGATGGGCATAAGAATGTGTTATATCTAGGATTTCAAGTCATGAAACCTTCTATAATAAAAGTTATAAGTGACAGAGTTCTGGCCTGTGCTCTGGCAGAGTAAAGCAGTGATGAAGGATTGTTGGAATGCTCTGCATTCCTCCCTAGTGATAGATATGGATGTGTGGTTTTGGGGATATGTTTAGAGTAGTGTATGAGTGTCACCATATGATTTTTAGATTTTTTAGTGGTCCGCAATGTAATATCCTGAGTTTTGATGTCACAGTCAGTCAGGGATGCTCTGTTTTCAATAGTTTAATATGTTTTCTTCCTGTGGTAACATATAATGATTAGATAATTCAAGAGAGGAGTGTAAGGATGATATTGATAAAGTATATTGCTTAATTTTTGGTCCACATGATGTTTTTGGTCTCTCCCTGGTGGTGTGAAGATAAGCAGTGGGCAATGTTGTTGTTGTTCAGGTCGACAGTTTGATTCCCTTCAATTGTGGTTGGTCTTGATTAATTAATTTGGCCTTGAAGGATGTGTTATGATGTATTTGATCCTGTTATGCCCTGTGAAATGATTTACAACTCATAATGTACTTGTTTTGAGCTAACCTATAAAATATCGCACGTTTCATCTAAAGATCATTTTGGTGCCGACCTAATTGATGTTTTGAGTTGTTGCAGAGAGTATATATAGAACAACGTCATTTTGTAAGAAATGAGGACATGAGTGTGTTAAGCATGAAGTGTGTGAAGTCAAAGTGATGAGGTAATTATACGAAATAAGGGAATGCAACATTAGCATATGATAGATGCCTTCTTTACAGTAGTTTAGGTTCCTATTTTCATTATAATTTTCATGTATCATGCTACCAAATAGTGAGTCTCTTTAGCAGGTCTTTATATCTTGCCCTAAGGTTGTAGCCTTGGCTTGCAAGTCAGTAGGGAGAGTAGCTTCCTTGGGTTGTAGCCCTAAAACAAACTTGTAATCCTTTACAATAGTGAGCTTATTATATTATGAGTTAATCATCACCGTGGCTTTTCCCTCATTGGGTTTTCCACGTAAAAATCCTAGTATCTTTGTGTGGTGCATGTTTTACTTTTTGTTCATCTTTTGGTTAAAATAATTTAATGGTTATGTTGTAAATGGAATTGATTTAAATTTTAAGGATAGACTGATTCACCCCCCTCTTAGTCTCTGGATGTGTTCAACAATTGGTATCAGAGCTAAGTACCTTTGAGAAGCCTAACAACTGAGGTAGATCTTGCACTTGAACACATGGAATTTGAGGCAATGTCTAATGATGTGTTTACTCCAGAACCAAACCTAGAAGAAATGGAACTTGAAGGTTGGGACTTAAATCTAGATGATTGTGAGGTAGACTTTGAAGGAGAGCTCCGGTCAGCTTTTGAAGATCTGGATGAAGCAAGAGAACTAAATCTAGAATATGAGGGCATGCTTACAAAATCAAAGGAGACAATTTTCAAATTGAAGACACAAGATATAGAATCAAAAGAAGAAATTGGTAAACTGAAAGTTCAAATAGAAGGAGATAAAGGATGTGACATTAAACTCAAGGAGGCAAAAGATATGATCTCTAATTTGAAATTCATGGTTGAAGAAGGAAAGAGGATTGAAGACTACTTAAATATGAATCTCAATGAGAAAGCAATTGAATGTTCAAAACTTAGGAAGAAGTTATCACTCTGAGAAAAGAACTGGAAAAAGCAAAATAATAAATTGACAATGGTTTAAAACTAAAAGGAGGTTCTAAAATTCTTGACGAGTTGATTAACTCTCAAAAACCATCAAAAGAAAGACTTGGTCTTGGTTTTGAAAAGGGGAAAAGTCTTATCATCAGTGCATCTGCAAACTTGTATGATAACTTCAAAGCAAAAAGAAAGTCTGAAATAAAGGAGGAAAAATCCTACATTGAAGATCCTAAAAAGAATGCCTCCAGAGATGCAAAAGAAGATCGATTCATTTCTATCTGAGACAAAGAAAGAATTACTTCACACATGTCCGGAACAAGAGGAAGAACTTCAAAAAGCTTGCTCCTAAACAAACTACTCCTACCTGGTACCCTCAAGCTTTCAATGGTAATTGCTATGCTTGTAATAAGATTGGTCACAAGACTATTGAATATAGAAGCAAGATGAATTAGAATTCATTTAGGCCTCCGAGGTACAATGTTGTGAACTCTCATTCATTTCATGGTCAGTGTTATGCTTGCAATAAAATTGGTCATAAGGCTAATGAATACAGAAGTAAAGTGATGAGGAATGGTTTTGTGAATAAGAATAATATGACTTCTCAATTCTTCAATGGTTACTACTATGCATTCAACAAGTTTGGTCATAAGGATGCTAATTGTAGATCTAATGTAAGAAGAGGTGATTATGCTCAACAATCTAGGATCACCTGCTACAATTGCAATAAATCAGGACACATTGCAAGGTTCTGCAAAGGAAATAATGTGATACTTGCTCCTCAAAACAAGATTGACATTGTTCAACAAAAGAAGGAAATGAACAAGATATGGAAGAAGATGGAAGAAGGTGAAGTAAAGGAAGGATCTATACCTATTCCTGGTGCAGATGGACCTTCAAGTATCTAAAAGGGAAGTATTGGCTTAGGGGGAGTTGTAATTGTAAATCTTTTCAAACCCTTGTTGAGCATAAGATGTTGAAATCCTCAGCATAATGGTTAATGGTCAAATGGATATGTTTGGCTAGCAATTTTATGACTTTTGATCAAAATTCTAGAGAAAATACACTCTTTGCAGAGGTTTGTTGAATGATCATAGATCCCTGTGATAGTAAAATGTTGAGTAGGTCAAGAACAAATAAATACATTTAATGCAGAGCAACTAGGGAAAATATGAAGCATATTTAATCAATACTTGATCAAAATTGATCTCATTTGTCATCAATATCTAGTGTGTGCAAGACCTAAGTCTTGGAAAAGGTTTTCAATGGATCTTGTGTATAAACCCTAATGACAGCATTCTTAGGTTTTTTGAAGAGTTATCATGGAAACACCTATGATTATTGATATTGTGGAGAGGCTAAGGCCAAAATTCAAGAAACATTCATATAAATCCATTGAGAAGGATAAGGATGGAGCATTTTTCCACATTCCCCTCAATGTAATGCATACAGAGGATGTCTACATATACATTCATTCACAACTAAATGAATACAACCATCTGAAGTTGGAACAATTCAGGAACGACCATCTCTTGGGTGATGACTTTCAGCTAAAACTAGGGTATGCAAATGTTGAGGCTAAATGCTTAGATGTATGGAAGGGTTTTCCCAATTTTTGATAGGAGGATGATTGGGTTAGAATTTTTTTAGTTGGATTCATGAAGAATTACTTTGCCTTGATCAACCCTACATGATTACAAAAGAAGCCATCAAAAATGTGATTGGATTGTGCTTCTCCGGACCTGTGCCATTTCTAAAGGTCGTAAAGAATGAGGTGGTAATGAAGCTTGCCGGTGCAAAATTTGACAAAAGAACCCTTACAGTGGATGATATCACTGACCTAGGGGTTCGATATGCCATAATGGGTATTGCATACAAAGTATATTACACAAATAGAGAAGGATCATCTATCACAATTACCATCTACACTACTCATCATATGGTGAAGGAAGGAAAGGACTATGACCTATGTGAGTTGTTGCGACAGCATTGTTAGACAATCTGAAGAGAACAAAGGAGACATGTTATCACTTCTGGTATGGCTCTCTGATTGTTTGTCTCATGTTTTATTTCATGAAAGAATTGTCTAATATTAAAAATGTGGTCTAGAGAAGAGATATTCTTGTGGGCCAATAGATTAGTGATCACATGCAGAGTTTCGCAGACACCAAACAATGTAACATAATGTATTGGGGATTCTTTAAAAACTTCCAAGATGAAATGTAAATGAGGGAAAGGATACCATCAAAAGTTGTAGAAAAATACAAGAATTATATAACTTTCATGGTGGATAAGGATAATTGCTACATGGAGGTAGTTGAACAAAGGACTTTCTGGATAACCACCTTGCCCTATGAGGTATATGGACCTGATTTGATTGGATGTGCTGATATCTTGCTCAACAAGCCTAAAGATCCTACTATTGAGAGATTTTTGACCTATGGTGAAATAACTAATAAGATGGTTAAGAATAATGTAGAAGAGAAGGCAGAGAATATGTAATCAAAGTTGGAAGAGATGCTTAATACTCCTGAAGGTTCTATAGAAGAACTTCAAACCACCTCTGCCTCACAAACTCCTAGAAGGACAAGTAGGTCTGCCCCTACTACTGCTACTTCTTTCAAATTATTTGGACTTGCTCAAACACCTCCTAGAAGGAGAAGGGTTGTTGTTGATATAGTGGTACAAACCAAGACTACGGAGAAAAAGAAACATAGACCAAAGTAACAGGCAAAAAGAGAAAAGATTAATTTGGTGAATGTAGATGATGAAGAAGAGGATGAACAAGAAGAAGAGGAATCTTGTAAATTAAGGAGAAGAGAAAAGAGAACAAGACAAGAAGAAGAAGAAGAAGAAGAAGAAACTTCCAAAGGAAAGGGAAAAGGAAAAGCAAAGAAAACAAAAAGTGCTCAAGAAAAAATTGAATATAAGCCTCTACAGCTTTAGGCCACTGGCAATGCTATTGCATTGCATGGTGCCCTGAAGGAAGTTGCAGAGATTTATGATGAGATGCCTGATAATGATAAAGCTACAATTGAGGAAGCCATAGTCAGATCCTTTAATGTGGCCCTAATTGAGATCATTGATCAACTTCCTACAAGTCTTACAGACATACTCACCAATAAGAGGAATGAAGCCATGACAAAAGAGGCCAAGATGAGGCAACAAGCAGTTGAGAAGGTTGGTCCATCTATCTCTAATGAAGAAAAGGTTAAAGTTTCCCAAAGACAAGCACAATAATTTAGAATGAAACATAGAATAAATATTCTAATGGGAAAGGATAAAGAAGAAATAGAAAGATTGGAAAAGGAGACAGTAGAGAAAACAACTAAAATTCTTGAAGAGATGAAGAGTGTTGAAGTGATTATTGAAGATATATCTGATGACATAGACTTGACATCTTTTGAAGATAATGTAACAGGTGATGATGAGACTATGAAGAATGATCAGCAAAGTGAGGAGACTACTCCTCCAGAGAATACTGAAGCACAAGATACAAAGGATCAAGGTAAAATGGGTACACCTCTGGAGAATACTAATTCTAGTGCATAACATGACAATTCTTCTCCTAAGAATCCAAGGAAAGATAAGCAAAAGAAAGAAGATAATCCTAAGAAAGCTCAAGATGAAACAAAAAAGACTGAGGAGAAACAAGATGAGCCAATTCAGGATGAAATAGAGAAGACTGAGGAGAAGCAAGATGAGAAAGGTCAGGATGATTCTATGGATATAGGTCAGAGTTCTTCACCATCAAACTCATTCAAGGACCTATTAGGATTACAGATGTAGTTTCAACTTGTGATTACAGCTCAGCTTTTGCAGATTCCAACTCATGAGGGCCAAGTAGATTTATCAAATATTTCACCCTTTCATAAGCTACAACTGTTGCAAATATGTGCCTATGTGGTGTTGTCATTGATGTCAACATATTCTTGTTGCCATTAGTGTCAACTGTATCCTTTTTTGTTTTCTATGTAGAAGACCTAATTTCTAAGGATATTGAGAAAATTAATAACAATCAATGCATACAGATCATGTGGACATTTAGAGGATTGTCAGAGATTGCTCCAGTCAAGATTTGAGAAGTTCACATGAAGATTTGAAGGAGTTATGGCCATCTGAGTAGAACCGGTTCCTGTAATAATCAGGAAAGATAGAATGACAGGAAAGAGGTTCGGATTGCTCTAGTAATATAAGATTATGATCTGTGGATCTAAAGGCATGTTTGGGAAGTTAGTGTGTATCAACAACTCTAGTGGTTTGTGGTTTGGAGGTTTGCAAGCTATCCTTCCAGTCTAACAATCATGGTAGAGTGTGTTCCTGAGGTTTCGAAGGAAGATTCAAATGTTTCTTATAATATGGTTTAGAGTGAATGTTATTGGTGATTCCAATGTGTGTGTGGAGGTCTCTAGATCATGTAGCTACTATGTTGGAGGTCGGCATTGAAGTTTGAGCTTGTTGATTGAAGATTTCTTCTTGAGGGTAATGTTCTTCCCAGTCTTGGCTGACTGGATGTTCCTAACCTGTTGCAGATGCCTTAAATACATTTTTATGAAGCATGGAGTGGTTGTAGAAGCAGATTCAAGTCTCAGTTGTGTTTGGCTGACAGTGTGATGATCTGCGTCAAGTTTAGCTGACCTTGTTGATCATTCCAAGGTTGATGAAGTATATAAATACTTGTTGAAGAAGTACCGAAATCATCCTTGTGCAAAAATAGATAAAATTTGAAGGAAGGATTAGGAGAAGAGTAGAGAAGGAAAGGAGCAAGAGTAGTGTAGAGTGTGAAGAAGAGTTTGAGGCAAAGCGAAAGTTCTTGAACAGTCATTGAAACTAAATTAGGCGTGAAATAGATGCTAATTTTCAGTTAATTCTTTGTAAATAAATTCTGTAGGCAGTGAGCCTCTCCTTTTGAGCAGTGAGCTCTGGGCAGTGCGCCCGAAGGCATGTGCCTTCTATTTTTCTAAGTACTTTTAATAGGGCACACATTTTGTGGGTTAACCCCCACCATGGTTTTTCCCTTAACCGGGTTTCCATGTCAAAATCTTGGTGTCAAATGTGTTCATTATGTTTCTACTCTTATGTTATTAATTCATGCTTAAATGCTTGCATTACTAATCTGGTAGTAAGATAATAAAGAAGGTTAAAGGCACAAAAGTTTTAAGGGACAACTGATTCACCTCCCCCCCTCTCAGTTGTTTAGTTCCAACAACAACTTGGTGACATCTTGCATGCCTCTACAAGGAAGGAGTTCCTGCAAGAAAAATTGAAGAAGACTAGCTTAGTTGAGGATGTAGTAAACTTGATTCAAGAAGGCTTACCGGAGGTAAATATTGATCCTCCCTTGGCTCCGGAGTAGAAATTGAAGCTTTTGATGGACTCCTTCAAGGATCACTCCTCTCATATTGATCAAAAGGCAAAACAAGAGGACTTAAGGAAGATAAATGATAAAAGATTGGCTAAGGTATCTACTGGTGTGCCAATGCACACAATAAATTGCAAGAAAATATAAAGATATTTAAGGATTGTATTGATACTACCTTATATCTATTTTGTTTGAAATGGCCAAATTCCACCAAAAAGATCAAAACTCAGATTAACTCCATTGAGTCACAGATCACAAAATTGGCTGAGATATATGACTTTTCAAAGGACAAGGATGGATCAACTGGGGCTCAAATAGAAAATCTTCATTCACATATGTCACAACTTCAGAACCAAAGAGAACAAATAAAGAAACATTTTGGTTAGCTAAGGGAAGCAATCAACTTGAGACTTGCTTCATTATCTGGCTTGCTACGAGAAGCTGAAAAGATTGAGTAGAAAATGAAGGCTCCAAGTAGTATAGATGAGGCTGAGAACTTATGTATGTAGTTTGAATGTCAGAATCGTATTCTTTCCTCAGAAAAGGCAAACTGGGTATCCACTCTTTCTCAACTCAAGGTAATCTAAAAAAGCATTCTACCTTTTAAGTGAGTTGCAAGAGCATTTTAGATAAGATAATTTTGGTTGTGTATAGACTTGCAGAGGCTTGTAATGTCATTTTTGATGGAAAACTATGTACATAGCATCAATTTTGTGGTATCTCCATCTCAAGGGGAGTATGGCTTGTAAAAATCATATGGTAAGGGGGAGTATATACAGTTTTTTGTTATCATAAGTAGAAGATATTTTGCCCTTTGTCATTGATGTCAAAGGGGGAGAGTGTGTTGATGATTGTCTTATCAGTTGGGAGAGAGGACTTATAGATAAATGAATGTTGCCATCAATGACAAAGGGGGAGATTGTTGGCAATGTGTGTTGTCATTGATGTCAACTCAATATGTGTCAACCTGAGGATAGGCTTGTATAGAAGTTGAAGATAGGTTAATGGATAGTGGAAGATTTGAGAGAGATGGTTTGACATGGGGTCAGCATGATTGATACAATGGAAGATTTGAGAGAGATGGTTTGACTCAGTTAGAGACATGGGGTCATAATGCTTATGGCAGGTTAGTCTGAAAGACCTAGCAGACAGAGATAAATTGTCTAAGTATAAGAATGATAATCATCCTGATGTCTAAGTATGATGTGGAGGTGAGTACACTTTTTCTAATATATTTCCTATATGTCTACATTGATATCTTACCAGTTTGGTGTACACCGCACTCAGAGATAAGTTACAGAAGTTTTTCTAAGGCATTTATAGTGCATACCCTAAGGCAGAGTTATAATGATTTGGTATGCATTCCTCCACAGAGCAAGATTTAGTCTTGCAGTTTAAAAGATAAGTTGATGGGCATATGAAGGTGTTATATCCAAGATTTCAAGTCATGAAACCTTCTGGGGTAAAAGTTATAAGTGATAGAGTTCTGACATGTGCTCTCGCAGAGTAAAGCAATGATGAAGGATTGTTGGAATGCTCCACATTCCTCTGTAGTGATAGATATAGCTGTGTGTTTTTGGGGATATATTCAGAGTAGTGTATGAGTGTATCCATATGAGTTTCATGTGTTTTATTGGTCTGCAATGCAATATCCTAAGTTTGGATATGTCACAGTTAGTCAAGGATGCTATGTTTTCAATAGTTCAATATGTTTTTCTTCTTGTGGTAGCATATAATGATTAGATACTTTAGGAGAAGAGTGTAAGGATGTTATTAATAAAGTACGTTTCTTACTTTTTGGTCTGCATGATGTTTTTGGTCTCTCCTCGGTGGTGTGAAGATAAACAATGGGTAGTGTTGTTGTTGTTCAAGCTGATAGTTTGGTTCCCTTCAATTGCGATTGATCCTAATTAATTAATTTGGCCTTGAAGGATGTGTTATGATGTATTTGATCCTGTTATGCCTTGTGAAGTCATATGCAACTCATAATGTATTTGTTTTGAGCTGACCTATACAGTATCATGTGTTTCATCTAAAGATCATCTTGGTGCCGACCTAATTGATGTTTCGAGTTGTTTCTTAGGGTGTATATATAAGAAAAAAATCATTTTGTAAGAAAGGACATGAGTGTGTTAAGAATGAAGTATGTGAAGTTAGAGTGATGGCATAATTGTGCAAAATAAGGGACAATAACATCATCATATGACAAATGCCTTCTTTACAGTAGTTCAGGTTCTTGTTTTTGTTATAATTTTCATGTATCCTGCTACCAGACAGTGAGTCTCTTCAGCAAGTCTTTGTATCTTGCCCTAAGTTTGTAGCCTTAGCTTGCAAGTTATCAGGGAGTAGTAGCTTCCTTAGGTTGTAGCCCTAAAACAAAGTTGTAATTCTTTACAACAACGATCTTATTATATTGTGAGTTAATCCTCACTGTGGTTTTTCCCTCATTGGGTTTTCCATGTAAAAATCCTGGTGTCTTTGTGTGGTGCATGTTTTATTTTTTGTTCTTTATCTTTTGGTTAAAATGATTTAATGGTTATGTTGTAAATGGAATTGATTTAAAGTTTAAGGATAGACTAATTCACCCCCCCTCTCAGTCTCTGGATGTGTTCAACATATGTTTTTCACTTCACCTTGATTGTTTACTATTTTGTTATGTATCCTTATGCCAACTCTTTACCATGATAGATAGCCTATACTCCTCATGTTTACACACCGAATATGACATTTACCATATTCAAAACACATGTTTATGATCCTCATGATTTATTTTATATCACTTTTCAAGAGCCTACATTGTTATATCACACTTCTAGAGTTGTCCTACTTGATTGGGGGCAACACACCTTCCCTTTCCCACACCAAGCCTTCATAGCCATATCTTTATATTGGGGGCATTATGGCTATCCCCATATCATCTATTTTATATTATCTTACCTTAATTCTAGATCCATCATTTACCTTATCCGTGCATGCCTAATTTTGCATCTAGATCTAAGTTACTAGTAGGGACTTACTGCCTTATCTTGGTCATTGTGTGCTCATGCTTTTAGATGCCACGTTAGGGACATATACCCACCTTAGTGTATTGTGTACTTACATGGGTGTTTCTAGCCATTGAGGACCACATCACCATTTTCACTTGCCTATGCTGAGGGCAAATTTATATTCCTTTGTGCTTATCTCTAGCCAATGTTTTTACTACACCTCATCATTTTCTATGTTTTATCTAATCATTTCATGATACATTCATGATAGTGATTTAATTTACATGATTCTTATGCCTAATTGTTCAAGCTACATTTACATTCCATATACTATTTTTGTCTCTCCATTGACTCCTTGCATCCGATGGATGCAACCAATTAAAGGTGGTGCATATCCTATCACTGACACTCCTTTGTTGAGCTTGCAGATAGTTATAGTTACCCATACAATGACTTAGCATTATGTCCAAATGGATCTTGTTGAAACGATACGTCAATGGCTATAAGTGAGAGTGCTTCTAGATTCAACTGTGTATGTTTTTGCTTCGACATTTTGATCATACTCAGTGATCTATCATCAGGAAGAGGAGAGTTATGATTTAGATAACAAACTTGACCTTTTTAAAAGGATGTAGAGGGGGATATGAAAAGAACAAAAAATGAAGAGTAGGAGGGGAGGAGAGGAAATTAAACAAAAAAACAAGATATGTATAAGTAAAATAAAAAGAAAATAGTTAGGAAAAAACTTGTGTTAAAAAATAGATCAACCAAGGAACCATACATATATACATACAAAAGCTAATATATCTAACAGATATTTATACATACACAAGTACATGCATATGTATATGATAAATACATTATATTTCAAATATATATATATATATATACACAAAAAAAAAACTATATAAATACACCCACACACCCAAGTATAATATATTATATTATGAATAGACAAATATATTGAATTAACGTAAATACAAATCTATATAAAATAAACCCAAGCACACATATATAGTTAGGACCTTACATATACATAATATAATATGTAATAATGAATATATATATCGATAATATATAATACATAATAGATATACTATATATATAGTATATCTATAATGTATTATATATTATCGATATATATATATATATTGTAACATAGAAACAGTGATACCTCCACTTTCTGCACTAAATTCATACAAGCTGGAATAGAAAACATGAACTTACTAAAAATAGAAGTACAAATTCCAAAAACGAGTTATAGAGCAAAAAAGAGGATAGACAAAGGAACCTGACACCAAAGATTGAATCTCTTTGTCTTGGATGACAGCGCACCATAGGGATGTCTGCGCTAAGCGCTAGGCTCCTAAAAGCAAGAAAAATGAAAAGAGTCAAATTTGTATGATACTGAGATACTTACACAACACAATATCTGACAAAAAAACAACCCAGTGACATCTAGGTGATCCCAGATAAAGAAAATGATATAAATATTCTATTAAAATGAAATAAAGTGAAATTACTAATGGATAGAAGGAAGAAACAACAACGAAACCTATGTGCATTCAAATCTTCCTCTCTAGCCTGCAACATAGAATGGGAAAAAAATGGTTGGTGTTGTTTGGGATTTTGCCTTCAAGTCAAACCCCTGCTTTGGTATTTCTACCTCCACAACAGCCAAGATAGATATGTAGAAAAATGTGTGTGTTCTTAATCTAAGTTCACCTAGAAATAAGAACAATGACAAATGAAAACTAGTAGGATGTGATAGGCACAAACAAATAGAAATATTTGCAATCATAAAACAAGAACAATATTACGTTGAAGGGGCTTGAAAAATCCAAAGAGAGCAAGATAGCTAGAGGAGAATGTTGTAAGAGCACTGTAGAAAGTTGTAGCATGTAATAAAGTTGCAAGAGAGATCCAAGAGAGCCAAGAGAGAGCAAAGAGGATTGCAAGATTGAAAGATAGATTCAAAAATGAGAAGAGGAGGGAAAAGGAAGGATCCAATGAGCCATTTAGAATATTTTCAAGGTGTTACAACTGACAGGCGAAAAACAACAAGTGGAGAAACAACCACAAAACACAAAACTATCACAGGATGCTAGCGCGTCGTGCGGGCATCTGCTTGAAGCACTAGTGTCTATACAGTTTGGGCTCAAAAACAACAAGACATTAGAACATCACGTGACTAACGTAAAAGTGACAAGAAACTTGACAAAAATAAAACACTGAAAATAAGGCCTAACACCATGGGAGAGAAAAAGGCTAATGCACGGGATAAAATGAGCCTATAAACAAAGGGAATGGACACCAAAATAAGGCCAAAATATAGCATGCAATTGCAAGGGTATGCAATTTAGGATGTTACATTTAGCCCCCACTTTAGCAGGATTATGACACTATGTGAATATGCATGCTAAAGTAAAGAGGATAATATTGAAAGTAAATAACATCACAACACCAAAGGATATTATAGAGGATGCAAAGCTCTTCAAGAAAATGAATCAAGCCCCCATGCTAAAAACCTACAAAAGAAATACGTTAGACAAGAAAAACCTACAAGACAATAGTGTTAGAGCATAAACCTACAAAATCATTATGTTAGAACATCAAAAACCTATATATGAACATAAACAACACACACATAGAGGAGAGAAACACACGATAAGAAAAGAAAAATAAATTTTGAGTCGGCAAAGTGAAAGAGACATCAATGTGAAAGGTTGTATCAATATTATGTGTCATCCTCAAAATACAACAAAAATAAAGAAAAACCAAGAAATAAAGGAATTCTTAAATAGAGAGAAGAATATAATGAACTGATCAATTGATTCAAGGAAAGAATGCATACAAATAGATAGGGAAGCAATCAATATGAATGAAGAATAGTATATGACTCAGACACTAGCTTGCTCCATAGGAGTCATGAAAATAACAACATCCTCATGGATCAGGGACTAACAAGTTGTATTACGCTAGGTGACCATGGTTGTAAAAAGGAGGGTCATATGTGTTGAACACACCTAGACACTAAGAGGGGGGTGAATCAGTATTCAAACAAATCTCAAACCTCCAAAGCAAATTAAATTTTAAACTTTACAACATTAACAGAAACATAAAAAGATCAATACAATGCACAACACCACATAACACCAGATGTACTTGGAAAACCTCAAAGGGGAAAACCACAGTGAGGATTAACTCACAATATATCAAGCTCACTGCTATAAAAATTACAACTTTGTTGTTCAAGATCATCTAGGGCAAACTGAAGTTGTTCCCTCATGCCATACATATCCATTGTGATTCCCAGATCTTCCTCAAGCTGTTAGGCTCTATCTGGAGGAAATTGGCTCTGATACCAATTGTTGATAACCGAGAGGGGGGTGAATCAGTTATCTTAATTATCTTAACTTTCTGTTCCTTTTATAACTAGTGCAGCATCAAAACAAATAAGCATCCATTATCATGAAAGTAGAAACAAAGACAATTCACATAACACAATGATTTTGACGTGGAAAACCCTGTTAAGGGAAAAACCACGGGGTGACTGACCCAAGAATGTATTCTCTGTTAGAAGAATAGAAATACAAAAATGGCACTTGCCAATTAGGGCTCACTGCCCAAGCACACTACTCACAAGAGGCTCACTGCCTACAAGAGACTCGCTATCTACAAGGTACAATGAAAGTAACAAGATACTTGAACTGATAAGAAGCATCCATATGTGCTGAGGTTTAGTTCCGATTAGGCTCAATACACTGATCTACTGCACTTCATTCTTCCTCTTCTTGGGTGCTGCTGTCCAGTCACACACTGAACCTTTATTACTGATGCCACGCTACTCTTCTACTTTTCTTCGCACTTACTACACACCACACACACCTTCACATCAAAATACATCTGGTATATATATCTGCATCAATGATTTCAATCATCTTTCTAGTCGGCATCTGAGAAACTCAGAATATTTCCAAACTCTAGTCTATCGGCTGAATCCATGCTTACTAAGTGATGTGTATCAAAAAGATGGTTATATAAGTCATCAATCATGTCAGCCAATCATGAATGATACTTCAAGAAACTTGATCACCATCAATAACTCATACGGATTAAGGTATGATGCTCTGCCGGTCAGTTATTCCTCAATCAACTCTGCCAAACAAGAACCAACACTTAGGTGCTCATATCTCTTCACTCTTTCATCACCGGAGGCTCAATCTCTAGAATATATCAGTCATGATACTCCTCTTGACTTCCCCAAGTCTTCACTTTACTAAGATACTTGCTTTGGGAGATCTGGACTTGACTGTCAAACCTTGCTGCATGCTCTATTCTTGCTTACCGGACCACAACACTTTTTCAATCTGACTTTCGGTAGAGACACACCATGTCCTACAGATGTCTGGGATGGACTTTGTTGCCATCAATGACATCACTCATGAAGCCACAATGTGTCTCTTGCCAACATGTTTTAGGGCTACAACCCAAGAAAAGCTACTACTCCCTGCAGACTTTGTTTCAGGGCTTCAACCCAAGGAAACAACTACTACCAGAAGAAAGGTTTTAGGTTCACTCCCAAGGAAACTACAACTCCCTATTGACTTTGTTTTAGGGCTTCAACCCAAGGAAGCAACTTCTCCCTAAATGAAGAACAAACTTAGAAATTATTACAGCATGGCAGTCCTTCTACTATATAAAACTGACAATGAAGCTCACTCCTTTTGATGATTACAATTTTGCTTTTTCACTCCTCCTATGATGATTGCTCTTCTGCTTTGACAACTTCTACACCTTCTTCAAATGTCTTCTCTGTAGCTTATTGACTCACTGCTTTCAGCCTTCAAGAAGTTTTTCTTTTGGCTCACTGCCTCCAACAAATAGTTAGGCACACTCTTCACTTCCCTTCTATCTCAAAAATGTCTTCAAGATGAATCAGGACAAAATCTACCAATTCTACTCTTTCTCTTTCAGTCACACATCATAATGCATTGCATATCCACATTTTGTTCCTCATATTCACACTCGCAATCATACCTCACCTAGATCAACTAGGTTTACAATATATACATGATATTACATTGATAACATTGTATGTCGACTAAAGACAACAAGAATATTACAATTACAAGTCATCCAAAGATCAAACAACATGAAACATGTAGAGGGCAAGCCCTAACGTAAATTACACACAACACTAGGAAGAGAAACACGCCTTGCAGATCCCAATGCATGCTTAACCTAGTCTTAAACATCCTTAACAGCATCATCCTTCAAGGAATAGCATTCGCACACTTCACATAACTAAATTAGGTTGTCCTTAAGCAAGAAAACATGAAGCTTGTAACACATTGGTCAATACAACTTGGAAGTACTCATGGATGATTAAACATTACTTATTCTTCTCCCACATGAGTCGGCATGACCTACAAAATATCTCTAAACACTCCTTGAACTTCACACAACAAAGACTTTGTGGCACACACCTTCAACATACCTCGGTTGGCTAGGAAAAAGCATAACCTAGCAACACCTTCATTCCAGACCATAACTTATTTTGGAAAGATTACAAAACATCTTGCAGAGAAACATGAAACATCAAAAGATCATCAAGATCATTCTCCATCAACCAATTCACCATCTCATGTAGCAACAAGTTGGCACAAGCCAACAGACACTAAAACCAACCACTAGACAATACAGTTTTGCACTCTGACAGTTATAAATTTCTCTGTGGAGGAACAAATGATGTGAAACTTTGAATGTAGCACTTTCTCAACACACTGAACTTAAATTTTGAACCACATGACCATATCTTCAAATGCGGAGGAATGTGGAGCATTTTCCCAAGCAGTCTTCCAAGCAACTTCCTACAGCAGAGACCTTCACCAACATTCAGAGACCAAAGCCTCCTTATAGAAACACATACTTCCTTAGAAACAATAGGAGAGAGCATACAACGTGATATATACCATCATCAACATCTCCCTAACATCATCATTACTTCTAATCCTCATCTTGATGCTTCTAATTCTCATCTTAATGCTTCTAATTCCCATCTTAATGCTTCTAATTCCCATCTTAATATATCATCATGATATCATCTCTTCCGATAACAAGCATACACTACAACTTTGACATTAAATAAGGCATGACATCCAACCATGAATCATCAACAACAACATAGTTAGCACACCATCAACATAAGTATCAATGATAGTCCAAACTCGGTGTCCAAACTGAGTGTTAACATCAATGACAACCAAAACAGTGACAACCTTAAGTAACATATGTGCAACAATATGAAGCATAATGCCAACAAGTTGTATTATGCTAGGTGTCTCACATGCTACCAATGACTCAAGGAGTGCATCAAACAACAACGCCTCAAGGAGCGTATCAAACATCAACACCATAGGGGGTGAATACTTCAGGGAGCATTAAAATAAACAAAACCACATGGGGTGAATTAATAAGCTACACCTTAGGGGGTATAAATATAGCAAGTTACATGTATGTACGAACATGTGAACATAGGATATGCCCCCCCTTAAACTATTAGCATGTATAATATGCAAATATTTTAAGGCAAAGAAAAGGGAAAGAAAAAAGAGGGGAGATCCTTAGGAAGAATGCAGGCCCTTGGAACAAGGTGTCCTTGCCCCCTAGAATATGGGTGAGGATAACCATGAAAACAATATTGTGTTGTTACCAAAAATAAAGTATGGTTGCACATGATATTGTACCACCATGAATTGCAATGAGCAAACATAGAAAGCTACAGGTGCCACATAGTGGGTAGCAACACAATAGTATCATGAGAGAATGGAGAAGGAACAAACCATGAAGTAGATAAAGGCCATGCTCAATATCACCTATCATGTTGAGAAGAGACAAGTGCTTCATCAACTCAGAGAGTGAGAGAACCTGTTTCAAGAAGTTGTATTTTATCCATCAAGGCTCGACATTCACTAGTGGAATGGCCAAGCACTTGATGATATGCACAAAATGAAGTGTTGGTTGAATATGTTGTGGAAACATTTTGCGTGTAAGAGGAGGAAGAGTGATCGAGTGAGCTTTGTGAAGCCTCAACAAGATACACTCTTGTTTAGTTAGAAAAGATGGAGTAGGAAGAAACCCTTTCTATTGTGGGAAAAGGTTTGATTTATGAAAAGAAGAACCCATAGAGACCTCAAACAATGGAGGAGGGGATGTAAATAGAGGAGAAGGGTGGTAACCTAAATCCACTATATAATTTAAGCATGGTATAGGTTCCAAATGGACCTTAACTCCTTGTTCCATACATCCTAGACCATTTCGATTGTATTCGTGCTTCAAAAGAATTTTGTATCCAAGCTTGTAATGTGTCTCCAAATCAGAAAGAGAAGGAGAATAAACATCACTAGCCTTGTCGAAATGAGGTATATGCACATGTTGGAGGAGAAGCAATAGCTAGATTCACATGAGAAGGATTGATTCTAATACCAGAATTTAGATCCTTGTTGAATGTAGGAATGTCCAAGTGAAAAGGGTTAACCTTATATTCACCAGGCCCATGGGGGGTGAAGTCTAAGGAGTCCCAATCATCACCAAGCCATGCATTTAAGGATGAATCAACACCATTGTAAACTTCTTTAGTGGGAGTTGAGGATGGGGAATCATCTTTCACAAAAGAAAAAGGAATGATATTCTAGAGAGTAGGAGAAGTATTAGGGTGGGTCACAGAATCCACTTGTTGACAATATTGCATAGGATTTGGATCAAATTTTATTGTGTAAGTCTTGTTTTCAAAAATGAATTTTATTGAGCCATGCAAGGTAGACAAAACCGCACCCATGGCATGGATCCATTATCTACCAAGGAGGAGATTATAAGATAATGCACTGGGCATAACATGGACAAGGTTAGGCAAAGTGACTGGGCCTAATTCAATTAGCAACGTGATTATGCCCAGTGTTTGTCTACCAACGTTATCAAAGCCAAGAATAGAAAGATTAGTAGGGGAGATACAAGACATATCAATATTAATATGGTTTAATAGGTCTACACTACAAATGTTGAGACCTGAAATGTTGTCAATAAGGGTACACTTGACTCCACAAGAATTAATTCCAAGAATAATGAGAAGAGGATCATTTTTCTTTTGTACTTCCAGAGATGGTAACTCATATTGTTGGAATGTTATATCTGTGGAATTTGTTTATGTGCAATTGAGTAAGGCAGCCACATCATTCAGCCTAGTAGAAGATGCTACTAGGATCTTTTGTAAAGCTTCCTAGAGCATGCCATGATATGTTGGTGAGGCTTGAATGAGCTCCCAAAGAGAGATCTTGGTAGGAGCAGCACAAAGCTGCTCAATAAGATTATACTCTCTAACAATCTTTTGAGTAAGACGGGGAGCTGCAGGAAGAATAGGATGTGTTGGAGGAAGGGAAATAGGGACATGAGTAACCTATTTGTTTCATCGAGTATCATACATGTGGGCTACTACATGGTAGTGAAGAGCCCCAAACACATTTAGAGTTATAGACTTTGCAATTTGAGAAAATTAATTTGAAGGTCAAGGATTTTTAGGAATACCTTGTGTTGGTAATTTCTTCTGAATCAGCATTAGGGATTGCCAGTTCTAATGCACAGGCAGATTCAGCCAACTGAATACAGGAGGTTGCGTGAGCTCCTCCCCTTCACTTCTGGTTCTGCCGCACCAAGGGGGGTATCCCTATAACTCAAGATGTAACCTTGACTAGCTCAAAGATAGAAGGATCTAACTTGACAACAACAGGCAGAATACTCTCATGTATGGACCAAGATCTGCATGATAGATCACAAGGCTGGCAACATTCTTGGACATGATGTCTGGTTGGGTATGAGAGCATGCAGGGGATTCCTAATCCTACTCCTACAACTAACAGGTGGAAGTATGAAATGTTTTAGTTTGAATTTTGGATGCAAAGCTGGACATGGTGTATAACACAAGAACACAGCATGATTGGTGCCTATCCAGGGCTTGGAGTCGGTAGACATACACCTGTGAATGATCAGCATAAATAGCTAAAACTAGATTTCAGGGGGATACACATGATATCTGCCTTACAGATATCTCCCAATGAAGAGTGTTAAGTTATCTCTACTTATGGCATCCCTACTGCAGTATACCCTTCCCAATGTTCAACCTGAAAATAGTTTAATCTACCCCTTGAGCAGAAGTTAAAAGATCAGACATTCAACATAGGAATTCTATGCTCTAGAATCTAAACATTACGCAAATATCCAGATTCAGAAGAAGAATACATGCAATACTGGAGACAGAATTAACACAACACATGCTAAGAGAGCATTACTCATATAAGATCAACCATGAAATCAGTGGATTCATGCCAAATCGTACAACAGGAGATACATAAACTCACAAGTTAGACTGTACAGAGCAACCAGATCAGCTGGTTATGGATTACAGAGCCAAAAATCCTCAACTTTCAACAACCTCCAATGAATAACACTGTCTGCATTATATAGCAGGAGGGTGTATTCAGCATTAACTACCAGGTTGACCAAAAATCCCGCCAGATATACAGTATCATAAAAATGGCGCTCAAACATTAATGCAGCAGGTAGGGGAGGAGACAGGAAGATTTTTCGAGCCCTGCGCCACTGCCTAGGGATCCAGATCTTCAACCGGGTACTAGATCAGCCCACGCCATCGCCCATACCTCTGCAACAATCGCCATTAATGGCGCACCAACCAGCGGCCTTGGGAAGAACATCAGTCAGTTAATCGCAACCATTTCCCGCCGAGATTCATCATCATGATATTTGAAAATGCAGGATACCAATATCCCACATGCACCCCGCAGCAACCTCATTAACACTTTATATACTAGGTCATGAGCATATATCATGTCGGTGCTTTTGCTCCTGACGACACTAGTATAAGACTTCATCATCATCATCCTCCAGCAGCATGATATCCTGTTGCCCGAAATATCACCCTGACGTCAGCATCATATTGCAATATAACTGCATGATAATCGCCTTCATCGGCACAACCTGATCCATCGGAGGAACATCCTCCTGCTGAGCCTATACCAAAAGTCTGGCCGATAAACATCCTGATGACGTCATCATCATATCCTGCTGACGTCATCATCATATCTGCCTACTGCGCGCCTCCTCATATCCGGATGACGTCATCATCATGTTTGCAAATATCGGGGGATCTCCACAAGACGATCAGTGTGAGAAATATGACCCCCCCGGACCTTGATAACATCATCATCATATTAACATCAGGATGATATTCGGAAGACAACTGGATATTTGGAAATATCATCCTGATGCACAAACATCATGTTGCACTGTAGCTCCATTATAAGATCGGGGCGATAACTGAATATGATGATGCTTGAAAAGATCACCCCCACTAGATAATGCACGAAACCGGCAGGCGGATATCTCCTTGACATCAGCATCATCACGACGCTGGAACAAACATACGCCCGGGTGATATGAAAATATCACCCCCTCCTTCGGAAATATCATGATGCAGATAGGCAGAGAAAAAGATATCACCCTGATATAAGGATGACGTCAGCATCATCAGGATGACAAAACAATCGAACAAGAAGTGATACAACATCATCAGGATGATATTGACTAAGATCATCCTGACGTTCAAAATATGATGACCCCAGTGAATATCGGGTCACACTTAGAACTCTTCAACAACATCATCAGGATGATCATAACCAAGATCACCCGATGATAAAAACATCACCCCGGTGAAATATCATGAAGGCAGAAAATATGATGACCCTCGCAAGCAACACGGTGATAACTGAAAATATGATGATGATGATGACGACCCGTAAGAAAAAGCAAGTCAGGTCGAACAACTTAGAGAATAACCCCTTCAGAATATCAGGGCAACATCATCATCATGTCTGGGCAAGGTGATAAATGCAAGATCACCGGAGACTTTGAAAAATCACCCCCGCAAGCAAATCAGGGCGCACTGTAGCTCATCAGCATCATCAGGATAAAAACCAAACATCACCCGATATTGCAATATGATGATGACGATGAGAAACCGGTCGACGGAGAACATGATGATGCCGACCTTCATCGAAACAAACATGATGATGATGACCTCCTCCTCAAGAAAATATGATGATGCAGCTGAAAAATACTGAGGAGGTCCAACACTTAGAGCATTTTTTGGATACTTAGGGAGAGCGCCTGCATGAAAATTGCTCAAAAAACTGCCAGTCAATTCAGGCGCTAACACCTTGAACAGTGATTACAAGATGAGAAGGTGGGGGCGGATCAAGTGCCCTATGTACAATTATTTTAGGAATAGATGAAATATTTTAAACATTAATGCACTTATCCAACATCCCCTTAGCAGGTGGGATAAGTCTATTAACAATGATGGTATTAACATTATCATTTTCTTGAGAAATACATGATGTAGGATACAATATAGAAGTAGTATGCTCAACATCTATCCATGGGGGATCCGATGCGAGGTGAGACTCTTCATCTGCCAATGCTTCATCTCTAGAAGGGAGAGCATTGCAATGCAAAGAAGGTAGAGTAATATTAAGAAAAGTATCTATGATTTCATCCTCTTGCACCAAAATATCCTCATAAGTAGGAGGGATATATGGAGAGGGATCAAGGAAAAAGTGTGACATAGGAAAAGATAAGTCTCTTTCACATGCTTGTAAGAGAAGCTCTTGAAACTCCTTAAGAAAGATAGAAAGTGATAGAAGATAAGAAGATAAGAAACCCATTTAGAAATTAGAAGGAGAATATTAAGAATAGTGTTGACAGATCCAACCAAAGGCCACCGTTTTTCTTCTGTAGGACTATGGAATGGGGTTAGGGATAGTGCCCTAAAAAAAAATTATTTTTTGAAGAAAGAAGAAAATTTTGAATTTTGCTTTTGAAGATAAATTAATGAAAAAGGATCATTAAGTTAGACAGGTGGGTTCACCAAAATGTAACTTAGAAAAATATAAAAGTGATACCTCCACTTTCTACACTACATTCATACAAGCTGGAATCGAAAACATGAACTTACTGAAAATTGAAGTACAAATTCTAGAAACAAGTTACAAAGTAGAAAAGAGGACAAACAGAGGAACCTGGCACCAAAGATTGAAGCTCTATGTCCTGGATGACAGCACATTGTTGGGACGTCTGCACTAAGCACTAGCCTCCTACAAGCTAGAAAAAATAAAGAGTCAAATTCGTACAATACCCAAATACCTACACAACACAATATCTGACAAGAAAACAACCTAGTGCTATATAGGTGATGCCAAATAAAGAAAATGATATAAATAGTCTATTAAAATGAAGTAAAGTGAAATTGCTAATGGAGGAAAAGAAGAACAACAACAAAACCTCTGCCCATTTGAATCGTCTTCTTCAACCTAAACAACATAGAATGGGAAAAAAATGGTTGGGGTTGTTTGGGGGTTTGCCTTCAGGTCAAACCCTTGGTTTGGTATTTCTACTTCCATAGAAACCAAGATAAATATGTAGAAAAATGTGTGTGTTCTTAATCTAAGTGCACCTAGAAATAAGACAATGACAAATGAAAAACTAGTAGGATATGATAATCCCAAGGTGCTCAGGGGCACAACAAAATAGAAATGCTTGCAATCATAAAACAAGAACAATATTACCTTGAAGGGGCTTGAAAAAGCCAAAAAGAGCAAAGGAGATGGAGGAGAATGTTGTAAGAGCAATGTAGAAATTCTTAGCATGCAAGAAAGTTTCAAGAGAGATCCAAGAGAGCCAAGAGAGAGATAAGAGGATTGCAAGATTGAAAGATAGATTCAAAAAATGAGAAGAGGAGGGAAAAGGAAGGAGCCAACGATGCATTTAAAATATTCTTGAGGCATTATAGCTGATAGGAGAAAAATAACAAGTGGAGAAACACCCAAAAATGACCACAAAACACAAAAAGGCATGGGACGCTAACATGTCGTGAGAACGTCTATAAGAACCCTGTCTAGTCTTAACTAAAAATTTTTACTCGCTGCCCCGAATTTTTTGATTTCTTTTCTTCAAATGCACTTAGGGTTTTGACATGTAGTTTTCAACAATGTGTTTGAAATGTAATGAAGATGGAAATGTTGTAATTAAACATTCAAACAACATGTAAAACAATAGAAACTAGTCAAAATAGATCACACATATCACAAATAAACATACCCGAATGAATGCTTGTCTTCTTTATTGAAATTGAGAAGGCTGATTACAAAAGATATTCTCTAATTTTACATCAATCAAATCTAATTACAAAATCAAACCTACAAAAGTATGCAAATCTACCCAAATGATAAATCAAATCCTAGCTGCCTTGTGTATGATGATGCCTTGTCAAAGTACAATGTCAATGTTGGCAGGAGACACTGCTATGATGAATGACTGAATGTTGTCATTGATGGAAACAAGACAAAGGGATTCCACCAACAAGGCAAAGAGACTTTATTTTGGTAGATCATTTTGATCTGACAAAGGATTTTGGTCCGGAAGGCTCAAATGGCTAAGTATGGGCAGTATACAAAGCAAGTGACAAAGACTGGGTTAGTATGCTTCCACAGTTGAAGATAATTATATGCGGTTCAAGTATGTCAATCATAGACACTTGGTGATCACATGCTCCAGTGATCAAGTTCTAACTTTCTTCGGAAGTCATATGATGAAATAGCTAAGTTCGGGTGAACAGAGTAAAGACAGGAATAATGCACAGTACCATAATAAAAGGGTCTACATTCCTCCACTATGGCATATTTTGGTTTGCGGTTTGGAAGGTATGCTAAGAGGTTAATGATAAATGTTATGTATGATTTTTAGAGTCTAATACGATCCATAGTAGAAGTTATGATGTGACAGTTGAATTGGTCAAGTGTGTTCTTAAGAAACAAGCTGATAAACATGTTAGATCTACTTGCAGAGAAGATATCTTGTTTGAACAATCAATCTAAGTGGTTGAATATTTGGTGCTGACCTATATGAAGACTATTGTATGTATTTTTGGATCTGCATTCTTGTTTGAGCACAAGACCAAGCCGACAAGGTACAACACTTGTTTACACATTTCATGTTTGGGTTGTCGACCTGATTGGTAAGTGGATTGATGAATGTGTGATTAAAAAGGTTCTAACAATACCGATTCACCACCCTCTTAGTATTCTTTGTTAGCAAGAGACACATTGAAGCTTCATGTTATTGTCATTGATGGCAAAAAAGTTCATCCCACACATCCGCAGGACATGGTGTGCCTATACCAAAAGTCAGATTGAAGAGTGTTGTGATCTGGTAAGCAAGAACAGAGCATGTGGCAAGGTCCGACAGTCAGGTCCGGATCTCTTAGAGGAAGTATCTTTGGAAAGTACTTGGGGAAGTCAAAAGGAGTACCTTGACTGATAGATTCCAGGAATTGAGCCTCCAGTGATGAAAGAGTGAAGAGATATGAGCATTCAAGTGTTGGAGTCCTGTTTGGCAGAGCAGACAGAGGAAGAACTGACCGGCAGAGGATCAGACATTATTCCGGATAAGATATTGATGATGATCAAGGTTCCTAAGGCATGATTCATGATTGCTTGACATGTTAGATGACTTCTATAAGTATCTTTTTGATCTGCATCACTTGGGAAGCGAGGATTCAGCCGACAGACTAAAGATTGAGAAATACTGACTATTCCGGATGCCAACTAGAAAGAGGATGAAATCCTTTGTGCGGATATATATACCAAATGGATTTCGATGAGAGGATGTGTTGTTGGTGTGGTGTTGTGTGTGCGAAGAAAAGTAGCAGAGCAGAAGGAAAGCAGTAAGGAAGGTCCAGTATGTGAAAGGACAGCAACATAAAAGAAGAGAAAGGATGAAGTGTAGTAGATTAGTATAGTGAGCCTAACCGGAACTAAACTCCAGCTTGTGTGGATGCTTCTCATCAGTTCAAGGATCCTGTTATTCTTCTTACAACTTGTAGATAATGAGTCTCTTGTAGGCATTGAGCCTCTTGTGAGCAGTGTGCTCGGGTAGTGAGCCCTAATTGGTAAGTGCCATTTTGTAATTCTATTCTTCTAATAGAGAATACAATCTTGGGTTAATCACCCCGTGGTTTTCTCCCTTAACAGGGTTTCCACGTCAAAAATATTGTGTCATGTGTATTTCCATTTCAAGGTTATGTTTGCTTATTTGAATTAATGCTACATTAATTATTAAGAAAGTTCAGAAAGCTGAAATAATTAAGATAACTGATTCACCCCCCCCCCCCTCTCAGTTATCAACAATTGGTATCAGAGCCAAGTTCCTCCAAACAGAGCCTAACAACTTAAGGAAGATCTGGAAATTAAAATGGATGTGTATGGTATGAGGGAGCAACTTCAGTCTGCCCTAGATGATCTTGAGCAATCTAATTCTGAAGTCAATGAACTGAAGGAAAGACTCAAACAGGCTGATGATTTCATAAATGAACTAAAAGGGAAACTAAGTCTCTCTATAAAAAAGAGAAAGGATCTACTTCAGCAATTGGCAAGTCAAAGTGAAGCAAATGATACAAATGAAGATCTGAAGGAGAAAACCAAGTTATGTGAAAAGTTATCAAAAGAGATCATTATGGTAAGACATGAAATGGATTCAGGAGTTATGAAATTTACTCAAGAAATTGAAGAGAAAAGAAAAATTGAAGATGATCTAAGACAATCTCTCAAGGAGAAATTAGAAGACTGCCACAAGATGGATAGAATAATCAGACATCTTGAATCTGATCTTGAAGATGCTAAAGAAAATGAAGAAAAACTTGAGGATCAAATTATCTCTCTTAAAAGGGATCTTCAAACAACAAATGAATATAAAGAGAAATTCAAGATAAGTTCTGCTCAACTTGAAGTTCTTCTTGAAAGCCAAAAGAGGGTAGATGACATGTGTGGTTTGGGATATGAGAAAAGTGAAAGCTCCAGATCTGGTCAGAAGAAGATTGGATTAGAAAATTCAAGGAATAGGCCTAGAAGACCTCTGGTAAGGCAACCTAATGCTCAAAGATATCCATCCTTCAATGGATACTGCCACAACTGCAATAACTTTGGTCACAAAGCTAATCAGTGCAGAAGGAGAATGAGTCAGACTAACACATCCTCTCCGGATAGTGTTTTAACTGCAAAAGGTATGGTCACAAATCTCATGAATGCAGAAATATGCAAATGAACAATTCATTCAATGGTAGATGCTTTGCATGCAATAGAATGGGTCATATGGCTAATCAATGTAGATCAAGAGGACATCAATCAAATATGCAAAGAAATGTTGTTTGCCACAATTGCAATAGATCCCGTCATATTGCCAAATTATGTAGAAGCAAGAATCAGGACAAAAGAGGTTCGATACATCATAATCAGAATCAAGACAAGGGAAAAGGAAAAGTGAATGCAGATGAAGTCAAAAGTGAGATGAACAAGATTTGGGTGAAGAGAAGTACAGAAAATGTAGGGGATGGATCCACACCAGAATCTGGTGCTGATATTCCTTCCAGAAATTAAAAGGTGAGCTCTGGCTCAGGGGGAGACACAAAGAAAAACATTTTCCCCCAGCCAGTTAATTGGTGTCGGAACTGGCACAAGGAGAGTTGCGGATTAAAGGGTTCACAAAGGGACATCCAAATAAGGTTTGGTTAAGAGATGAAAGATCCACAATAAGTTTTGAACAGGTTGAAGACTAATCCGGTTCATCAGTCATCAGGTGAGTAGTAGGTTTTTCATAGTTAAATCCGACATGATTCAAACTATGGAATCTTGATCTGCGGATAGATCAAATGATTAAGGAAAGGAAGATAGATTATCACTATTCTCCGAGAATAACTCTAAGTGTATCTTAGTGATCTGGAAAATATCTGTCTCAGAATAAGATGAACAAGGCAACCGGAATGACTTAGGTTGCGCATT